>BPTQ01000001.1:133852983-133926117 GCA_019973895.1 Chrysanthemum seticuspe | reverse complement strand
AAACATTTACATAAACCTATGATTTCTCACCAACATTATTGTTGACGTTTTTAGCAATGTATTTTCAGGTAACTGAGGCATTCATCATGACATGGTTTAGGGACCTACATTTTGAGTCGCGGCGTCGACTTACATTATGTACATTATGGTACTTTATTTCAAAACATCGTTTGGATTTGTAACATGGATGTATTTTCGCAAACTATGTAAACCTTTTGGGACCGATGTTGTACTCTGATTGTTTTTATGAAATATCCAACGATGTGTTTTTAAAACGACACTTTAAGTCGTTCAATATAACTGTGATGTGGTGCTATGACAGTCAATCCCCAGGAATTCCATTCCGCTGCAAAACAGGTAAATTGGGGGTGTGACAATGATAATAAGGGCAAACGTAAACATAATGACAACACAAGGGCTGACCCTAACAAGAAGGAAACACCTACTTGTTGGAAATGTGGCAAATCTGGTCACATTAAAAGGGATTGCAAAGGTGTTAAAGTTGGTGGTAAAACCAATAGATCAGGCACTAGTGGATCAGGGAGTGGTGGTTCAGCCAAGTCCCTGAAAGGTCGGAATATGTTTAATGAATCTCTTCAAATTTATTATGTTATATATGTATCTGAATCTAACTATGTGCAGGATGATTGTAAAACCCAAAAATCGTAAATACGTTAAAGGACGAAAATACCCTCAACTAATAATTCGCGAAATATAACAAGCTCGTTAAATCGAGGGACACTTAATGATAATTAATTTGTATAAGACTTTGAAAATTATAAACTTATAATCAACTTATAATAACTATGTAACACATTAAAATCTATTATATATAATAAAATAAGCTTTTGTACAAGCCTACTAAGCTACCAGCATTAAAAATTCGTTTAATGCACTTCCTTATTTAGCTTCTATGTACAATACTTTTATGCATGACGTTTTTCAATATGCAGCTATAGAAACTGATACTTTTTTGTAATACGTTTTTAAAGACGGATGTATCAAAAAGTCTCTCTCTCTCTACACCTCCTTATCAAAGAACATAAAAACCTCCGAATATCAAAAACTCTCTCTCTCAATCGTTTCCATAAATCAAACAAAATCATTTGATGATGAAAATCCATGGAATCACTTGCTCCTTACGTTTTGGTCTCCTCTTTTTTCGATTACCGATTGTAACAGATATGATTTGGCAGCCCAATTCGATTTTCTTATTTTGATATTCTGTAAGTTTGTTAATTTTTTTCCCATTTACGTTTCAATTTAGAATCAATTTCTGTTTCGTAATCTTTTTGAGTTATTTTGGTAAAGTGATTAAATAGCATTCAATGTGTACTCTCCTCCTTCTTAAGTTTAAGAATCATACAATTGCAAATCAAAACACAAACACAGATGCAAATTAAAATACCAGCATCATCAAGATCAAGATTTTGATATGATTATATCTCGAGTCCATATTAGTGGTAATGCATAATTTCTATGTCTTTTTAGTTTTTTCAATTAAATATTGTGCCGATTGATTTTGATATGTGTGATTCGGTTGTTATAATATTTTTTTTCAATTTGATATGCAGGGATAATTTATATATTTGATATCAGTAAAAGAGAACAGTTGAAAGATCCGAAAGATGTTTTCCAGGCTATAAAAGGTTAGTATGTGTTATGCATTTTTTTTAATGAATCGTTTTAAAAAAATTAGGGCTTCTTTATATCTGTTTATAGGGTTTTAAAAAATTAGGGTTTTTTATATCTGCTTTCGAATAATTGTGTATTTGTCGTTGCATACGCTTTATTTGAAGGTCGCATAGAAGATGTTCGATGGAATGTTCAAGAGAAAGGAAAATGTGGGAGGTAATCATTTGTGCTTGATTTAGTATTTAATCATTTGAGCATTGTTTATGAATTATACAATCATTGGAGTCTCCTTGGAGGCAAGTGATTAAGGACAGTATGTAGATATGTTTTTGAGTGTATATATTATGCAGGAATCCACAAGTGGATCTACAAGCTCAGGATCGTGATCATAGAATCGGGCAGAATAAAGAAGCTCAGGATCATGATCACCTTATAACCACCTTCTGCACTGAGGTTCTTATCATTTAATTGCTGCTTCAACGTTGGAAACAACTTAAATATTAAATGAATTATATGGTAACATTTTATTTTCTAATCGTCTGTAACAGTATACAATAGAGGAGAAGGTCATTGAAAGAGTATGTAGATATGCTTTTGAACAATTGCTCTTGGTTGCTGGTGTTGTGTGAGAGAGGTTAGCAATCCCAAACACACCTAAATCTGTTATTTGTTTGTTTCCCTGTTATTATTAAAATATTATATAGTATAGATAAATTCAAACTCTTCAGTTGATTATTGGATTCCGTAGACCGGGCATATCTGTTAAGCAATTGTAACTAATCAAAGTGGATGCTAAACGCATAGGTGCTCATATAAGTAGGCAAGTAGCAGTGATATTTAGAACATACCAGAACAAAATTCCATGATATAGATTTTGCTTGAAAAATGGCCCAATTAATTGTTGCAGCTGATGTGGGATGTCTCAAACTTATAATTGTTACAATTTTAAGAACTGTGCATTTAAACCATACCATATAACTTTTGATGATATAAAGTTCTGCAACAGGAAAGAACTTTGTGGTACTTCAACTTTCTGAGGAAACCATCGCCAAATGGAAGGTACACCAATTTTTGTTTTTAAATGGTCATTTAGAATAAGGTAATGTGTTTTTCCAGGGTCCATTAGATTACCATGTAGTGTATTCGTTTAGTTAATTTTGGTTGTTCGTGATTGTGGCTATTCGAATTTTGGTGACAAGGGATTCTTTTATTTCTTTTCAGGTGGAACAATTCTAGGGTAAAAAAAATGGAAATCTGAGCTGGAGATATGGACCCACCAAAGAAGCTCAAAATCTGTAATACAGGTGGTTTTGTTTCTTTGTTATAAGAGTATATGTTTTTAGGAAGTATAGGTTCTTAGAAAGATGGTCGAGACCAAAAAAATTAAATATCCCCCGCCATAACAAGGGTAGCGTTTAAAATTTTATAGTTCCAGACCTATTTCCTTTGCATTACGGAAGCTGTTCTTTCACAACAACAACTGGATTCTGATCACACCAACAAATAGAATTTGCTTGCTACTCTAATGTTTGTTTACACATGAGCAAAATAAGCACGACCCACTTAGTTGTAGTGTGCATATAAACTTATGTGTGGGAACACATTGAGGAAGGCAAGTCTTGCGTTTCTTCTGTATACATTTATAGGGCTCATAGGCGGCATAATGGCCGGCTTGCCACGTTTGGAAAGCGGCTAATACATGTTTGGGTCAAAACTCAAAACGGGTAAATGTTGGTATGGGTTAGAACATATCTGATTGGGTTTACCTAACAGTGCAAACAACCTTTTTTCTTTGCCCAATTTTTTAAAAACATATTAGTGCTTTAAGTATGACTATTTTTAGATAATTGATGTGCAAATCTTTGTATCAGGTTTATCATCGCCCTTTAATATGTGTTGCTCGGGTTGAGAATGAACATTTTTTTATATAATACCTCTTTAAAGGTGAAGACCAAGTTTCTTGAAACTCGCTTGATATATATCCTACCGAAAGGTATATTTTTGTGTATTATCTGTGGATTGTAACTTTTAAGAGTATGCGTGCACTCCATTAATGACATGATTTTAGCTAATATGAAAGTAATTGGCCTTATGCTGCCACTAAGCCTTCTATTCGTTCTTGGTTAATTAACTTGAAATGGTTGCAACCAGCTATTAGTATCGCTTTTAGAGATGAAAGCAAGCTTATTAGTGAGCACATGAAGCATCTTCTTTATTAGGTACTACCTTTGATAACCTTCTTTAGAATACCAATTTAAGCGAGGTGGTGGCAAAATGTGGGTCGGCTATATGGAGCTAATTCCACAATAGCAGGAACTATGTGTATAGGGTCTCTTACTTTGTTCATTATTTATAGTCTCGCAGGTATTTGATTTGTGATTCATGTCTCTAAATGTGATCAGGGCATTTGAGATTGTATAGAAGTTGAATTATTAAGTTACGCCAAGTCATTTGGTGGTTCAAATATACCAAGGCGTTGATCCTAAGTATGGAGTTTAGAGTTAACAGGGCCATGGGAGACTACAATTGTATGTTGTTTAGATAAATACACTTTGGTAGATAATTGGAAGTACAACTACATATACCCACTGTGAAGTAGAACAACAATATTAAGTTGCTTATAACAATGAAAATCTTAAATTGGTCAGAATTTCTTTGATGATTAGAATCTGAACTCAGTAGAAGTCTTATTTATTGAAATTAATGTTGGTATAGAATTGAAAACACAAACTACTATTGCTGCAGATGTAATACAACATTTAAATTATAAGCTATACCCAATGATATGTTATTTGATCTACAATCTTTGCTTTCATTATGTGGCAACTAACATATAAGTACCTTACAACTTACTTTCAAGATAGATGACGATGCATCCAGATTGCCCTGTTCAAGAGGTCAACGACCTCAAGATTTCCAAGTCGAAGAGGTTAGCGACTCTCAATATTTCTATGGTATGTTGCAATTCTATTCCTTATTTGGTTCGATGGGCATGGCTACTTTAATTTTGACTTAAATAATCGAGACCAAGGGATAGTAAGTTATGACTTGAAAGTTTCGTGCTCATTTTAGTTATTGGAGGGATAGTAAGTTATGACTTGATAGTAAGTGATGCCATTTTTTCATTGGATGACTATCTTAATAAAAATGATTCATAAGAAAGGATCTATATTAATTAAATTCAGTTGCTACAAGTAGTTGTGGACCAAGAACTTAACCTTATGTTATTTAGAAATCAGTGATACTTATGGCTTATTACATGCTATTGATAATGTTTATAATAATTATTGCAATTATTGATGGTTAAAATGTGAAAAATCAATCATTTGACATCTCCCGAAATATACAATATATTGAACACTCCTAATACCAAGGAGATGAAAAAAGCCTGCTTTCTTCTATACTGGTACCAAAATTATATTGATTAGAGACCCTGGTTATTATTGTTTCTAAGTGGAGATGTTTAATGCTTTAAGTGGAGATGTCCAATGCTCTCGACATTCTACCACTTACCTGGTGATCCATTGTTTCACCTCATAAACTTTGGTGGATTGTTTTTCAATTTATATGCCTAAGCATGATATTGCAGGGGTAAGTATTGCTACAGAAATCATTAGCACAGTTGTTTACATATGCATGTTTCTTTACCTGATCAGTAATCACATATGTAATTCCCTTGCTTAATATAACATTTGATCACCATATTTATCTGTTCGATACTACATGTTATCTATATTCTGTTATGAATATCAAGTTGTTTGTCTAACCAGGCTACTATAAAGATGGATGTTGATGGGTCATTCACTCTTCAAAATTTTGGGAAGAGTTCAATCTCCATGAATGGCAACTTTGTTGCTCCTGGGCAGGTAGCTGCACTCGGTTCAAGTTGTTTAATTGAGGTAATTATTCATGCTCATCATCGACATTGCCTATGTCTTCAAATACATTAACTTCCATTGTTAGCTGGAAGAACATCATTGGCTATATACCTGAATCAACCAATACTACCTTCTTCAAACTAAAAAGTCAACGGTTCACAATTTTGAGTTGAACACACTACTTTCAACATTAGTATTGATTATATCCCATCTATAACCTTTGGTGAAAGAACGAACTTTTCATACCAAAATGGTAATAAACTTGCACTGAGTACATAAACGTTCTACCACTCATTTCGTTAAACTTAACACAGGCTTTAACGAAATTGTTTGACCATTTGTGAGATACGTTCAACACCATTAAAAAATAAAGAAATTTGTTGACACGAATTAACACCTCCAATCTATATGTAACCGAGTAATATGCAAATAGGTTACTGTTACTTGGTATCTTTCTGAAAGCGAAATTATTTCATTTTACATGGTACAATCCAAGAGAGAAGTTATATTCTTATGCGACAGAAGTAATAGCATAGAAGTTTTTACTTGTGAAAAAATGAAAATACCTCTATATTTTTGGGGAGGAGGGAGGATGTGTTCATTTTTACCAAGATTTATATTGCTAATGATATGGTTAACATGTCGTTTACTTTTAACCCTATTTACATTAGACAGAACTGTTATTTCATTTGTTTCATGGCATTTCTACATTAAGCTACAAAGAAATGCTTCCTAAGATCTGATTAAGCTACAAAGAAACACAAATAAGCAAACCGAGCTATTGGAGGGTTAAAGTGTTAAACACGCCATGTTGCAGACATATACATGTGTGGTATGTGAGAACAACAGCTATAGGGCAGTTTTAAGGTGAATTTTAAGCTACCACATAAGCTCTAATTCTCATAACAAGCTAAAACAGATCAATATTGATGACCAAAGAGCTTGAAAAGCCAAAATTCCAAGGCTTGAGAGCTTTTATTAGCTTATTAAAGATCTGATAATGAGGGTGCTTAAGCACTTTTTCTGGGTTTTTGTTAATATAGCTTACGTGGATTTTGATATTTTTGATTCATCATATGGAGTTATTAATGTGTAAATAGCTACCCTCACCATTTCAATCCATTGTCACGATAGACACTTAAAAGACTAATAATAATGGTAATTGATGACAAGAGTATTAGACAAGTGAAGAATTCAATTATGTCGAACATATTTCCTAAAATATTTGTCTTTTTTATGGCCAAGCATCCTAATACAGTTTACTTCTCTGATAGGCATCACTCAAGAAAACCCTACTCAACAAGCTTTTAAAGTCCATTGTGGAAGAAAGGGAGCTACAGGAGAAGTAAGTGCTTTTTCTTATCTTACCAAGTTATTCCTTTCTGATATACATATCTGTAGATGTGATTGAGTTAGAAGATAAGATCATCATGCGTAAAAAGGTACTATACTTTTCTTCTATACTTGATATATTCATTCATTTATAACCAGCAAAATATGTAGTAGATTAATTGTTGGAAGATTACAAACATTTTATTTGGTGATGAAACGGGTCAAACGGGTTAACGTTGTATTAAATGAATTTTAGTTGGGGAATAATTAACTACAATTTAAATTGGATAACATTAAATCCAAACAGCCCTTATGAATAAGTTAACATTAAATCTCAGCTTATAAATGATGAGATATTGTGTTGGTGTTTAACCCAAGGCACCAAATAAGCATTTCCTATCTGCTGGCCTGTTTTTTGTTTTCACTTTTCAGGAGGTTCGTTGTCAAATTGTGTTAATAATCTTGCCATATGGGATTAATGTGTTGATGCAATAAATGAGCTTGGATTATGAGCATGAACTTCTAGCGTAGGGGTAATGTATCCTCATTTTTGTAAGCTGCAAGAAGAGCTGAGCCGACGAGAACATGTACAGCAGGTAATAGTGACCGTAACTGGCAATTTTTCAATCCATAAAATTAATACCTAATAGATAAAAAAGACGGTGCAGTCGAAACGGGTGAAACTTGAAAGTCACTTCAATTCTATATTCAGTTTTTGAAGCATTCAACCTTTGAAATTACAATATGATTTATGTTAATATTGTTTCTTAGTCAAAATTGATGAACTGCTATATCTGTACCAAAGGTAAAAATGGCCCGTTTGACTAAATGAATTTTTGCTTATTTAAAAATTATGTCTTTATAGATTACTAAAGTTCATGCTTTAAATATGCTATCCTCTTGATGATTATAGGAGCTTCAGCGCTAAAAAGTGTGAAAACAACGTATTTTTTTCAGGGTTGGAATGGAGGCCAAGATGGGTGCGTTTGATTGCTGAAGTATGTGTGGTTGGGGGCTGAAATGGGTGGGTTTCGGCGATGAAGCAGGACAGAAATGGATGTGTTTGGGGACTAAATTGGGCCAGTCCGACGGGTGCATTTGGGGCTGAAATGGGTGGATTTGCAGTCATGAAATGGGGCTGAAACTGATGTGTTTCGGGGCTGAAGTATGGGCGTAACCGGGCAGGTTTAGGAAACCAAATCAAAGCCACAGTCCCTCTAAACGCTGATATCTATAAGTCACCAGATTCAAACCCCGTTCCGTCAGCAGGTGACTTCCGGCCTGGATTCAAAGACCAACCATCCAAATCATTCAATATCTTTATGCCAACGATGCCCCTTTCACAGTCAATATTTACCCGTTTCTTAGCTTTTATGGCAACCCGTATTTCCCAATGGTTTGTTAGCAACTCAATTGATCATTAAAATCACACATCATTTTATGTTTGAGTCAATCTATTTTAGATTGGCAACGCGATGGTTGTAAATCGATTGCGACTCACACATATTTTAAATTTAACAAATTTACGTTATTACTTTTATTATCATCTCATTTATCTATTTCTTTAAAAAATAACCCGGTGTCAACGGGTCTCTAAGCTAGTGTTACATATACCACTTAAGAAATAAAATGGTAATAAAGTGTACAATGTATTTTTAGAAGGTGAATTAAGCTTGATTTGGTATTGAAAATCCCTTGATGATCGGCCAGCAGAAACGCCTTTGAGGCTCCTAAACTTTTGCCAAAAATAAATCATTCTTATCATTATAATTCCCATTTAACCTCATTTAAGTTTTATCAAAAACCCTAGCTACTTACACAAAATATACGGCAAACACAAGAAAACTCCCTCCATCCTTCATTCTTTTTGTCGACACAATCACAGGCCAAGGTGAGGTTCAAAGTTTATTTTCTAGGCTGATTTCACGTGTATTGGTTCTTGTATTGACTTGGTTTCGAGTGTGGGTTTATTGCTGCTACTGCTGTTGTGATTCCTAGAGCTCAAAGGGGTTGGATTCGCTTGGTGTTAATCGTTGTTTTTCCTCTCCTTTTCACACGCTACAAGGTACTATCATGACCTCGTTGTTCCTTTTTCCGTTTCTGAATCTGGACGTGGGTAGTGATCGTGTTTCGTTGGACTCGAAGGAGTGGCAGTTGGTGTTTCTGTCATAGTGTTCTAAGCCAGCAAGGGAGGCTGTGATAAGGGATTTTAGTCGTGGGTATTGCTAGGTCGAAGGAAGCCGTCTTGGGTGGGTTGTCGTGGGATTCTCAGTCATGGTTGTTGCTGCTGTCGTGGGGTTTAAAAACCCTTGGCTCCTTCGTTTTGTTCTTCTCTCGTTCACACACCAAGGGTAACCGCATCATCTTTATATTCGACTTTTCTTCTTATGTTTCTTTGATTTTCTGTCGAGTAATACCCATCAGAGTACATGTGGTTATATGCTAATCTCTACATAAATGATATGTTGCTATCTCACATAATGATAAAAGAAAGATCATTTATATTCGAATGGTACATGCACATGAAAGGATAAAAACCTTAACGCATAAAATGATTACACATGAACCACATGAAATCAGGATATTAGGCTTGTATTTATCGAATGGAAAATGTACATTAACTCTTGATATGAATCTGTTTTTGGACCATCTCATACACGAACATACATACATTTCATTTATTATAATATTATAATATAGAGTTACAATGGGGGCTTAAAGCATGAATAGAAATTATACGCTAATCTAGGACTTGTTTACATATACGAGTTATATAAATAAAAGGTTAGTTTGAAATAAATGAAACTTGAAGTTTGATATGTTAGCATAACTTCTAAATGGACCAAAGGCGTAAAATGAGTAAGTATGATATATTTACACTTTAGACCCTAAATTTGTGTAATTTGGCATAAATGATCCTTAAAGTACGATAATACTCATTTTGCATCATTTAACTTAATATGACTTTAATTGCATTATAAATGGCTAAACTTGCTAAATACGGAAACCTGCTAATTAGGGAAACTTACTAAATATAGAAACCTGCTATTTATGAAAAGTTACTAATTATGAAACCTGCTAAAATAGAAAGTTACCTAAAATAGAGAGTTACTAAAAGTGGAAACCTGCTAAAAATGGAAAGCCGTCTAAAATGAGTAATCTGATTCTTATTAAGCGTTATCTAATTCATATAGGTTCCGGACGGCGGGATTGATCTTATCTCTTGATTTTACTTTCATATTTGCTTGCTTCGAATAAGGTACAGATATTCTATCCCTTTTCAGTAGGGGTTTCTCATAATTTTCTGATCCTTCGACTTTGTTTCGCTTATGATATTTCATTGCTATGATTCCTTTGCTATTTACCCTCTGATATTGAACCTTTGATATCGGTCCCTTTGCTATATGACCATTGCTATTGAACCATTGCTATTGAATCTTTGCTTTGCTATTGACCCCTCTGTTATTGCACCACTGTTACTGAACTTCTGTTATTGAACCCATTGCTACTGAACCTTTGCTACTGAACTGTTGCTATTGACCTGTGCTATTGAATCTGTGCTATTAAACCTTTGATATTGAAATATTGATATTGGACCGTGATATTGAACTATTTTTATGAACCTCTGAATTGTGAACCATTGATATTGCACATTTGCTTATGAAGACTTATATATTGCTGCACTTTGGACCTTTTGTATTGACCTGTCAGTTTGATACCCGAGCCATTAACTAGGCATGGGGGTTCCATGTCCGTGTCATTGATGCACCAATGGCATGACTCTAGTGTGTACGAGTGATGTTACACACCGTCCCCGTTATTGTATTGATTATTGCGCGCTTCAGATATTGTATTGGCCACTATTGTATTGCAGGGGGCGTATGGATGCATCCTAGATTTGTATTGTATTGGATTGATATTGATATTGTATTGGTGATGTGGTGCGTGTGTGCAATACACCCCCTCACAGTCTAGGAGCTAGCTACTCCATTGATTACTGAGGCCTCCCCTCCTATTGTATTGGTATTACGAGGTCACCCCTTCGAATACAATGGCTACTATTGGATATTGGGCTGCTAATGCCACTATTGATTGTATTGTATTGTATTGTTGGCTCGGGATAGATTTCTGACAAACCTTACACTATTGACATACCTATAATGTACCTTCTGTATTCCCGAGCGCACCATATTCTGTATTGATTGTCTTATGTGACTCACTCTACTACCATGCTATATTCCATTGCATTGATATGTCATACTCTTTTCCGTTACTTCAGACTATCGTTCCATTCACGTACCGGGTTATTATATGATTATTGAATTTGTTTGTGCTATTGCATGTCTTATGTGACTACTGTTTACCATGCTACGATATGATTAGTATGCGGTTATATGATTCACCAATTGTCACCTGATTACACGTTATCCTACTGTTATGTGACCCCCCTTTGATTTGCTTGGTGACCATGCTAGGGTGCAATCAATTGTCGATATGTTTATCTTGTATACTTCTTTCGGTTAATCTCATGGACTATGACTATCCGTTAGTATCCTCGTCTGCTTATTGTTGATCTGCCATGCTTACATTTCTGTTTATGCTGCTGTTTGATTGGGTAAATGGTTCAACTTATGTTGTCCGGCTTGTTAACTTGTTTAGTTGCCCTGCTATGTCCTTAATCCATTCAATTATAATGTTCGTACTGTATTCCTACTTGTTACGTGTGGCTGCCATGTTTTGACTGCTGTTAGTACTTCCGCTGTTATGATACTGGTTATTTTATTAACTGTAATTATTTGACTTGTGTGATTGCCATGCTTACTTTCTCGTTAAATGCTTCCGCTAGCATTTGGACTTCCGTTGGCCTATTTATACTCTGATTTCCTGCTTTATTGTATGCCTGGTTATTTAGATGTGCGTACGTTTATGTCATCAATGTGCTATGTGCTTTTCCTCCTCTGTTATATGTGTCCTTTGGGTATTTGTGTGATTGTGTTTCTGCAGGACCCTCATCGTCTCATTGATCTCTTCTCGTTGTGACATTGTTATCAGTTTCCTTATTTCATTTGCATCTTGATTTCGTTTAGCTTTCGTTTTGTTATATCTGTTCACTGTGCTTTTTAAGCTCAGCCGCATTTCTTTTCCTGCGGCAGGTTTTTAGGTTGAAGATGGGCTTTGATGGGCTGAGAGTTGGATTATCCGAGTGGACCGACCCTAGTTACCTTTTCATTTCATTTTGTTCTAGACATATTGGGGTTTGTATTTTCTTTGTAAGTCATCTGTTATATGACTTGGTATTTATTTTTGTAAAGCTTCCGCTTTTAAATTTTGTTTGTATGTTCTGATATGACACCAGAATGTGACACGTCTACCCTTGTCGGGTTGGGGTGTTACAATGATGATGTTGCGTGGTGGGTTGACTCTGAAGCTACTATTCATGTGTGCAAAGATAGAAGATGGTTCAAGACTTATGAGTCACTGAATAATGGTTCTATTCTTCACATGGGAAATGAGTCAACAGCCTTGGTGCATGGACGTGGTTGTGTAGATCTTAAGTTTAGTTCTGGAAAGATTGTAACTTTTTTTTAATGTTATTCATGTTCCTGATATAAGGAAAAACTTGGTTTCAAGTAGTGTTTTGAATAATCATGGTTGTAAACAAGTTATTGAATCTGATAAATTTGTTCTATCTAAGCATGGTGTGTTTATTGGTTTTGGCTATTTGGGTAACCAAATGTTCATGCTTAATATTGTTAATTAATGTGATAATTCAGCCTTTGTGACCACCTCTGACCTGACTGACTCTACCTTATGGCATGATAGACTTGGCCATGTACACTATAAAATGATGCAAGATATGTCTAAGGATGGGTTAATCCAAGCATTTGACATGGACACTGAAAAGTGTAAAACTTGTATGTTAACCAAAATAACTAAGAAACCTTTTCAGGGTGTTAATCGTGAGACTAAGCTCTTGGAGCTAATACACAGTGACCTGTGTGATTTGCATGCCACTCCCTCTTTAGGGAATAATAAGTACTTTGTGACATTTATTGATGATGCTTCTAGGTTTTGTTATGTCTATTTGTTACATACTAAGGATGAAGCATTAGATAAATTCAAAGTGTTTAAAACTGAAGTTGAATTGCAACTTGGGTCCCTGATCAAAAGATTAAGGACTTGTAGGGGAGGTGAGTACATGGATACTCTTTATTTTCAGTCTGTTGGTATTATCCATGAAATGACTGCTCCCTATACTCCTCAGCAAAATGGTATTTCTGAAAGGAAAAACATGGTACTGAAAGAAATGGTTAACTCAATGTTGTCATATTCAGGGCTGAGTCAAGGGTTTTGGGATGAAGCTATGTTAACAGCTTGCTATTTATTAAATAGGGTTCCTAATAAAAAGAACAAGGTGACCCCATATGAACGCTGGACTAAAAGGAAACCCAACCTGAACTTTCTCAAGGTTTTGGGTTATATGGCTATTGTAAAACTCCCTGGTCCAAAGCTTAAAACTTTGGGAGAAAGAGGCACTGAATGCATCTGTGTTGGATATGCTGAGCATTCCAAGGCTTTTAGATTCTATGTTATAGAACCTAATGAATATATTTCAATTAACTCAATAATTGAATCAAGGGATGCAATTTTTGATGAGGGCAGATTCTCATCAGTCCCTAGACCAAGTCAAAGGATTCCTAATGACATTGGTGTATCAGAGGTCCCTAATAAGGTCTCTGATGCAGGTTTTACTGACCAGGTTTTAATATTTATAAAGTCTCGTTATACCTATGGTCTACCCTAGTGCACTAAAGGGCAGTGTACCCGGTCGCGTGTAGTGTAGTAATCGGTAAAGCCGAGGTCGTCCCAAGAGCTATGCGTGTTGGATTATTACTAAGTCTAGGTGTCACAGATTAATAATGGTTTCGATAGGGAATTAATTAATTAAACTACTAAAGTAGAATAAAGCAAATAAAAGGTAAAGGGTAAATCAATAGAGGAGAGTGGTGCTAACCTAGTTAATCTCCCTAGCTAGTTATGTCTACGTCTACTTACTTCCAATTACTTCAGGTGGGGTCAAAGTCGAGAGGACAGCATTTGGTCAATTCGCCCTAACCTATCAGCAAAGATGCCACCACAGGAGAAGTCAGGTGTCCCCTCATAAGTCATGTTGTTCCTGGTCCCCTAAGCCAAGTCATTAAGTACCGCTACATGCTAGATTTATAATAGTGAGTGCCCGGGCGTTAGCAACTTAAACACTCACCTTCTAATTCTTAAGTTCATCCAAATGGTATGTGATCAGTTGGTCAAATCGCACAAGTAGAAAGGGTCGTCAGTTGGTCATATCATACCCTTCCCGTCTCAGTCTGCTCACCTAGGGTCAGTTGGTCATATCTCCTAGGCAATTGGCCTCTACCGCCATTTAAAACTACTGAACCAAGGGTGGCTACCAATAAACTATGCATGCATACACTTAGAAATAATTGTTCATAAGTAATATAAACGCAAACAAAACAATTAAGGAATCATAACTAGGCCAGCACCAAGAGGTGCTTAGCCGTTCATATTAATCATACAAACCAATTAAATATTCAAAGGTATGAAATACATGAATTGAAAGTAAAGAAAATATAAAATGCTAATGCTTATCGTATGGGAGTGATTTCTCCCTTGGAGACAGCTCCGTATGCTCCTCTAGACCTGCCTTGAGCTTTTTCCCACGTTCTCTGGTTGTTGTGTGTGGAATGGGATGGCTTTCCCCAACCGCCCCCTTTGGAAGGGAGGAGAAGAGATGATAAAAAATGCAGATTTAGGGCTGTATTTATAGGCACGATCCTAGTTACGCCGTAACATCCAATTCTACGTATTTTGCACTAGATCTGCTAGTTATGGCGTAACCTAATTAGTGGTTATGCCGTAGTCTTCAATAAACTTGGTTACGCCGTAGTTGATGAAATAGTTACGGCGTAAGTATCAGCTCCTCATTTGACCTAATATAGTTACGTCGTAGCCTTTGGGAAGAGTTACGTCGTAACCTTCTGATGAGTTGGTTTTCTGAGTCACGCTTTAGTTACGGCGTAATGTGAGAGATGAGTTACGCCGTAACTTCTTCAAAGTCAGCATACTATGATAAATCTTATGATATTTCTCCAGTTTCGCGTCTCTTTAGCTGCAATGCTCGTAATTTACCTGAAAGTGGAAAATGATGGAAAACAAGCATAAATCCATATAAATGATATAAATTACAAGCATTATCGGGGGAAATTGACACTTAATATTCAGGACTATTTGATGTTATCAAATATCCCCCCACTTGAACTCTACTTGCCCTCAAGTAGACCTTATTAGAAAGATTCCTAAAAAGATATCTCCCATAACCTGGAAAATATAAGTTTATAAATCCCTTATGCTAGAATAAAACAAAGCCGAACACCTTACGAAAGGGTATTCTATCATAAGCTTGGCGGTTACACAAATCTCCACCACTAGAGTTAAGGGCTAAACAATTCTCAAAGGCAATATGGGTAGACACGACAAAGGTTAAGGGGTGACTCGTCATTACTAACATGTCACGGCGAAGTGGACAAAATCAATGATACATGACCAAATCCATGGCCAAGACACCAAAGATTGCTCGCTGCATCACCTAGACACACTTCATGACTAAAGGGTAGGATAAGACATGGGATATATAAATGGTGTAAAATCAAAAACAAGCAGGTAGTCTAAATTTATAACCAAGTCATGACCACTTACCGTCCGCCCAAAGTTCAAGTTTTGAAGTCAAGAAACCGGATCATGAAATACAAGGTAGATGTGTCATTAGAGGACGTCGTGATGGGCACACTACCTTTTCTCCAACTGTTGGCATAATTACCAACTCCAATCTTCAAATGTGACCGAAGTGGCCTCCTCGATACTAAATCTATAAAACTCATAACATAGTGCTTATAACATCGCACTTTACAATAACATAACAACAATTTTTTTTTCTTTTTCGAATCACTTTTTTTTTTGTTTTTTTTTTCAACATAACAATAATAACTAAACATAATATCCCCCCACTTGAGATGAACAATGGGAATTCGGGGGGTCTTCAATGATCTTCAGGAATGTGTTGTCGATGAAAGCGTGATTTCTGAACCTTTACACTTGAACCTTGAACTTAGGCAAATAATGACTTCCCAATCACAAATAAAGACTACAGGATAGGCTAAGGTGTATAGGTGTATCGAAACAATATAATGGGTGAACAAAGTGAAAGTAATGGCCCAGATGGGTGTATCTAGGGGTATCTTGCACTAAAGGAGAGTGCAACAAAAGGGTTTCACATGGGGGTCGAGAAGTCGAGGTGACTAATCGATAGACACACAATGGTAGGCTATTTGGGTGATAATCCTATAATATTGCCTTCTAAAATTGAAAAGTCCAAATACATCGAGCTAACTCAACATACCTCGTCTATGGTCTCGAAATGATGCAAAGGCCAAGTTCTAAAGTTTACAAGCTACCGGCACACTCATAATTTGGTGGATTTGGGGTAAAATATTGGAAACGGGTAAGGCTAATCTCACCATAATATATCAAGGGTTGTATGTGCTCGGCTAAGGTCTACTCTAGTTAGGTTAAGAAAAACATGTCAAAATTTTAAAAATGGTATAATTTTTCAAAATAAACTAGAAAAACGAGGGCAAAATAATGTTCAAGAGATAATTCTACTCTCGTCCTCCCACTTGAATTGTACAAAGTCCCTTTTGTACTAATCATTAAATAAAGGTGAAGAGAAAAGTAGAAATAGAGCGAGAACTTCCCTGAAATTTGCTCCATAAAGAAATAAGGCCCACAAAAGAGACGTGCCTTCGTATAAGCATCCATAAGCAAACTTCAATCCCTAAAATCACACTACCGACAAGCATAATTCTAAAAAGAAAAAAATGAAAAATGAAAAACAAACCTAACTCACTTTCGTAGGAATCACGGTTGCATTTAGCATATGCAACAAGCCTTTTAAACCACTTGGTGTCCCAAGTGGACGAGTGAAGTCTCGTGAGGGTTTACAGGGAACATACCCACAAAGTTCATTTAAAATACTAATACAAGGTTATTGTGTTTACGATGAAAGAAGTAAAGCAGAGGATAGTTACGTCGTAACTCTTTGAGGGAGTTACGCCATAACTGGCAAAACCTGTCATATGCTGCAAAGCGTGTGGCTACGGCGTAACCACTGAGATGGAATTACGCCGTAATTGGTAATGCATCCGAAATTCTGCTGCAAGGGGTTGGTTATGGCGTAACCACTAAGATGAGTTACGCCGTAACTATAGTCAGATAGCATGCTGCAGCAGCAAACATTCCTCGTTTCCTGCAAAAATGGTTAAAAACACAAAACCTAACAGAAATGGAAATAAAATAAAAGAAATGAACAAGGAAAGATAGGCATGGGGTGCCTCCCACAAAGCGCTTGTTTTTGTTCAAGTCACTAGCTTGACTCCACCCTTATTTACTAAGTAAGAGGGTGTTTCTCCCTTCACTTGAAACTAAGTGTGGGTGAAAATAGTGATAAACACCATGAGGGTGTGAAATTACTAAAAGATGGGGAAATGATGGATAATCATCATACCTTAAAGGAGATGCCATTTCCCTCCTTACCTTACCCGTTTTAGTCGATGAACTTGATGAATTGTTCACCTCGTGATGTGGCTGATTAATTGGCTCATATGACCCCTTGTTAATCACTGAAGTGTTCAATATTATGTCCTCAATTTCCTTTGCAAGATCAACTAAAATTGGTTCAGTAGCCGGAGCTACATAACCATCATCGGGTGATGTGACGGGTTGCACGATTTCATCCATAATCTCAGCACCCTGAATAGAAAAACAAGCAAGATTAAAAGAAAGGCTAGAAGTCATACCGTTTTGTGTTGTGGTTGATTCCTCATCTTGTGGAACTTCATCACCCTCTAAGCTCTTTGCTTCCATCTTCTTTAATTAAGCATTGATTGTTTCTTCTTTTCTCGCAATCTTCAAACGTCCTGGAAATGGGATAGGTGGTACATAAGGTCTGATATCAGGTAAATCATGAGGAATCGGCTCCTTGCTGACTTCTTTCATCTTTCCCACCGTTGCTTTGATAGATCCAACCGCATTCTTTTTACTTTCTAGGACCTGTTGGTTTAATTCTTCAAGCTTAGCCTCCAAGCTTTTCCTCTTAGCGTCAAACTTTTTTAAATTTAAGTTTGCGCCCTCCTTGAATTTCCTAATCCATTCGTCATTTGAGTCGTGCATCCTTTTTAAATTATCCGAGTATTTATTGACGGCTTCCTCCAATGACTCAATATACTTGACTTCCTCATATGCTTTGCATTCTTCTCGGAGAGAATGCTCATGTATAGCATGAATGTTTTCCTTAACCATCTTCATATCACATCCAAGTTTATTAACTCTTTTGGTGATATCACCAATGTCATCCAAGCTATTGCTATTTGTGGCCCAAGAGGTTGCTCCTTCATACCAATTTCGTGAATGGTCAGCCATCATTTGTATTGATCTAAGGGCTTGAGTAGGTGGCATAATAGGAATCGGCCCTTGAGAGTCGAGCATCTAGCGGGAAGCGGTGTTTAACCCATTGTAGAAAATAAAGACTTTCTGATAGTCGTTGAGATCATGCATTGGGCAATTGTATAGAAGGTCATTATATCTTTCCCAAGCTTCATCAAGCGTTTCATCCAACTTTTGTCTGAAACTCCTTATTTCTTCCATCTTCCTGGCAATCATTGAAAGAGGACAGTATTTTCGAATAAATGCTTTTTTCAGAAGATGCCATGTACTGATCGGCCTTGCTAGAATTCTGTCAAACCATCTTCTGGGTGCTCAAGTGAGTGTAATTGGAAATATCCTGAGCATAAGAGCATCATGAGTGATCCCTGGAACGTGGAAAAGATCAGAGTTTTCCAAAACTCTTCGTATATGTAAGTGAGCATCATCATCATCAGTTCCCGCAAAAAGCTTTTGTCTTAGTTCCCTCATGAACTGGCAGCTGATTTCAAACTAGACATCTGCTCCAATTGCCGATCTTACGAGACCCGGCCCTTGTTCCGCTCTTGTCAACGCCAAATATTCCTCAAGAGTGAGGTCATCGATGTTAACAACTTCCATGGTACCTGAAAACTTGAATAATGATCGTGAGAATAATAGAAAAGTTTAAAACGAAATGAAAGACTTAATATTAATCATAATATAACTCCCCGGTAATGGCACCAAAAACTTGATGCAGGTTTTACTTACCAGGTTTTAATATTTATAAAGTCTCGTTATACCTATGGTCTGCCCTAGTGCACTAACGGGCAGTGTACCCGGTCGCGTGTAGTGTAGTAATCGATAAAGCCGAGGTCGTCCCAAGAGCTATGTGTGTTGGATTATTACTAAGTCTAGGTGTCACAGATTAATAATGGTTTCGATAGGGAATTAATTAATTAAACTACTAAAGCAGAATAAAGAAAATAAAAGGTAAAGGGTAAATCAATAGAGGAGAGTGGTGCTAACCTAGTTAATCCTCCTGGCTAGTTATGTCTACGTCTACTTACTTCCAATTACTTCAGGTGGGGTCAAAGTCGAGAGGACAGCATTTGGTCAATTCGCCCTAACCTATCAGCAAAGATGCCACCATAGGAGAAGTCAGGTGTCCCCTCATAAGTCATGTTGTTCCTGGTCCCCTAAGCCAAGTCATTAAGTACTGCTACATGCTAGATTTATAATAGTGAGTGCCCGGGTGTTAGCAACTTAAACACTCACCCCCTAATTCTTAACTTCATCCAAACGGTAGGTGATCAGTTGGTTAAATCGCACAAGTAGAAAGGGTCGTCAGTTGGTCATATCTTACCCTTCCCGTCTCAGTTTGCTCACCTAAGGTCAGTTGGTCATATCTCCTAGGCAATTGGCCTCTACCGACATTCAAAACTACCGAACCAAGGGTGGCTACCAATAAACTATGCATGCATACACTTAGAAATAATTGTACAGAAGTAATGTAAACGCAAACAAAACAATTAAGGAATCATAACTAGGCCAGCACCAAGAGGTGCTTAGTCGCTCATATTAATCATACAAACCAATTCAATATTCAAAGGTACGAAATACATGAATTGAAAGTAAAGAAAATATAAAAGGCTAATGCTTATCATAGGGGAGTGATTTCTCCCTTGGAGACAGCTCTGTATGCTCCTCTAGACCTTCCTTGAGCTTTTTCCCACGTTCTCTGGTTGTTGTGTGTGGAATGGGATAATTTTCCCTAATCGCCCCCTTTGGAAGGGAGGAGAAGAGATGATAAAAAATGCAGATTTAGAGTTGTATTTATAGGCACGATCCTAGTTACGGCGTAATTAAGAGTTACGAAGTAACATCCAATTCTACGTATTTTGCACTAGATCTGCTAGTTACGGCGTAACCTAATTAGTGGTTACGCTGTAGTCTTCAATAAACTTGGTTACGCCGTAGTTGATGAAATAGTTATGGCATAAGTATCAGTGGCGTGGAACCTCATTTGACCTAATATAGTTACGTCGTAGCCTTTGGGAAGAGTTACGCCGTAACCTTTTGATGAGTTGGTTTTCTGAGTCACGCTTTAGTTACGGCGTAATGTGAGAGATGAGTTACGCCGTAACTTCTTCAAAGTCAGCATACTATGATAAATCTTATGATATTTCTCCAGTTCCGCGTCTCTTTAGCTCCAATGCTCGTAATTTACCTGAAAGTGGAAAACGATGGAAAACAAGCATAAATCCATATAAATGATATAAATTACAAGCATTATCGGGGGAAATTGACACTTAATATTCAAGACTATTTGATGTTATCAGTCCCTGATGAGGTTGTGGTTCAACAACTTGAACCTTTGCACAGAAAGAGCAAAAGGGTCAGGACTCCAAAGTCATTTAGACCTGAATTTCAATTATATTTAGTTGAAGGAACAAGGGATGAGGTCTCTGACCAGTACTCCTATTGCTTCATTGTTGAGGATGATCCTAAAACATATGAAGAAGCAATGAAGTCCCAGGATGTTTCTTTCTAGAAAGAAGCAATTAATGATAAGATGGATTCCATCATGGGCAACAACACTTGGCTGTTGGTTGATCTACCACCAGGTTGCAAACCTCTGGTTTGCAAATGGATTTTTAAAAGGAAAATGAAGGTAGATGGAAGTATTGAAAAGTTCAAGGCTAAACTAGTAATTCAAGGCTTTAAACAAAAGTCAGGAATTGACTACTTTGATACTTATGCCCCAGTGGCTCGTATCAGTGCCATTAGATTGCTGATTGCTTTGGCATCAATTCACAATCTGATTATTCATAAGATGGATGTGAAGACAGCTTTCTTGAATGGTGAATTGGATGAGGAGGTTTATATGAACCAACATCTGGGCTTCATCATGCCTGGTAATGAAAACATGGTGTGTAAACTGATTAAGTCATTATATGGACTCAAACAGGTACCTAAGCAATGGCATCAAAAATTTGATGAAATGGTTTTGTCTAATGGTTATGTTCTTAACCAATGTGACAAATTTGTGTATAGTAAATTTGATGAATCTGGTAAAGGAATCATCATTTATCTATATGTTGACGACATGCTGATATTTGGCACTGACCAAAATCAGGTTGACTTGACAAAGAAATTTTTGTCCAGACGGCGTCAGAAGCTGAAGAGGACGGCGTCACAAGCACAAGGTGACGTCGTCGCAAGACTAACGTGGCCAAGACGAAACCCTAATGACGACGACCCGACGGCGTCACAAAACATAAGGTAACGCCGTCGCACATGTAATCTTATATATAGAATCCGAATTTTTCAATATTAGAGAGTAGTCTTTTTGGAGTAAAAACCTAAACCGAACCAAGGCTGTCTTGTACAGTATTTTAGGGTTCCAAACCCTATCTTACATCAAGATAAGTGTTTTACTTCATTAATTCAATTATGTCTTTGATTATTTGTGTGTATGCTTGCATGTTCTCCATGTCCCGCTAATTTACTTGTGTGTTTGCTTAGGGAATATGAAACTTAATTATTAAATATTGATTGGTTGTTTCTTATCTTAATTGTTAATGATCTAGTAATGCGATAGGTCATTCGTTGTGTAATTAATGCTTGATTAATCTTTGTGAACCTTAGGCTATAGCACTTAGAGCGGTTGTAGGCTAAACCATCCAAAGAGGGCCTTAGAGTTAGAGTTTATAATCCCTAGTGGGTTTTGTAGACGAGACCCTTTGGTAAGTTCAAAGAGTTAGGGATAAACGCATACCCTACGACTTTAGACACACAACGCGATTAAGAATAAGGATGTGACAATTCAACCACCAATAGGAAATAATTAAGGAGTAATAAAACCTAAGTAAACACATCTTTAAACTATCATACGAACACACAATAATTAGACATAGACTACCCATTAGTTTAGATAATTAGATAAGTAGAAGTAATCGATAGAAATACCAAAACCCCCAAACTCAAACCCCGAGATTCGTACCTTTCCATTTCCTAAAAAACATAAAAAAGATAAAAAAAATAATCTTCCTCAACCCCAACCTTAGCGTAGTAACTTCTCACTAGCATTCCTATTCCCCTAGAGAACGATATCAATACCCGTGGCTTACCCTAATACTACACTACAACGATTAGGTTCACTGCCTAGGGTGTTATAAAACTTGCTCAAAGAAAAGGAAGTTCCTTTGACCCCGAACGACGCGTGTAGCGTTATCAAGTTTTTGGCGCCGCTGCCGGGGAATAGAATAGCTAGTTAGTAGTCCACCTCGTTTAGGTTTCTTTGCTTGATTCCTATCAAGTAAATTTTTTCTCATTCTTAGCTTCCTCGTAGTCTATCCCCCTTCTTCGTAACTTTTGTTCGTAAAATCCATCACTCACCATGATACGTGTCTTCCGCCGAAGATTCTTTACCCTACCCGTTCCCAATCCCGAAATTGAGAACGCAATCCCACAAAACCCCTCACCCGTTCACCATTTTGGAAATCACCTAGGGCATAATGAGATAAATTGGCAACAACAAAGTCCCTTCTATGACTCAGATTCCGATGAGGAATTTGATTATGGTGAAGCACTTGATAGCGGGGAGGTCATCAATGAGATTAGTTTTGAAATGGAGGAAGACCCCCCCACCCAATGTTTTGACCCTAGGTGTAGAATTGAGAAGGATGGGCCCTTTAACATGCAATTCCCTTGCAAGATAGTATTAGAAGGGTTCGATGCTTACTTGAATTCATTCTTGCCTTTGAACTTAATCTCAAGGGACCTATACAATAAAATCAAGATCAATGAGTTAACTTATCAAGGGAACAATGTTGTTGAAGCAGTCACTCATTTGCACGTGTTTGTTGGAAGCTTTACTTATTTGGTAGAGTTCATGGTCTTAGAAGACTTAGGAGAATTTATTGATAAGGACCTCACTCAAGTAATTTTTGGGAAACCTTTCAAAAGAATGACTAGGTTGAATGAACGGATGATTGATGGTCTAATTACATTCTCTGATGAAGTTGAGGACTTTATCTACCAAATGCCACGCGCTCATCCTAGGTTTAAACATAAGGATATTGAGGCTTGTAATAGAATGACCCCTATTCCGTTGCTTAGTGAAAGGGATAAGCAAAGTGGACTTAGGTACCCATATGAAAAAGCTAAGCGGTATTACAAAAAATGCCTTGAATTAGGAGATGATTACAAAAAGAATGAAAGAACGTTGGAATGGCTTAAGTATGAGCACGTGAGCGTGCACGAGAAAACGTAAGAGCACGACTACGAGTCTAGCTACAAGACTCTTAAATAAAGAAAAGCGCTTCGTGGGAGGCAACCCATGCTTAATTGTTTGCTTGTTAGTGTCGTATATCTTTTATTAATTGTTTATTCTCATGTTTAAATTTGTAAAAATGCTTTTGTTTTTAATCTCGTCTTAATTGCATATAAAGGTATTTTACATAAAGGATAAGTGTAGGGAGGATTACACACGTTTTCAAAAGAAACGTAAAAATGAGAATAGCAATTCATTAAAAGATATATATGTGTGTTTGTTTGAGTCAAATGCTTGTATCGAGTCATAATGGATGTTTTGCAGAAATTTTTCCAGATTCTAAAGATGTAAATTTTCCAGAATTTTTTTCAGAAAATCGCAGACCAGTTTTTGTCAGGATAACCTGACGGCGTCAGGAAGGAGTAAAAATAACAGATTACTTTTTTCTCGTTTTCTGAGCTACTCATGAATTTTTGGAATTTTCCAGGTCTTAATTTTCCAGAAATTTTGTAAACATCCATTCCACAAGCATTATATCTTAGTTTAGTAGAGTCTTATATATATTATTACCGCCGATTTTACGCGAAGGTTTCGTTTGTTTTCTTCGAATGTGCAGGTTTTATTTATCAAGAAGAAGAAACAAAAGATTGGAAGGAGCTTTTCACGCACACATTCTTCTTGGAAAGGATTTAACCACTACTTTACACGGATCCTACCGAGCTAATCAGGGGAGTACTAGTTTCTTTCGTTTTTAATTACCTTCCATTATCATAACTTTGATACTTTCGGGGAACATTGGGGAAAATGTTCAGTTTAAGTGTAGGGAGGGAAAATAAAACGGGAACTTTGAAATTATGCTTATCCTTGATTATTTGCTTTGTCCAATTGTATTTGTGTAATAAACCATGAGAAAATGTCAGTTAGGGTAATTTTGGCACCAAATTTAAAATTTTTCATGACATATAGGAGTGGGCCATTAGTCTTAACAAAAGCGTCTCACGGATAGGAAGTTGCATGACTAGCACAAAAACCCTTTACCACCTAAATTCCACCCAAAATGTGAGGATCGCCCTTAGATTAGTGGGAATTAAAAGCATTCATCTTTAATGCTTAGAGTGTGAACCGGTAGTATATTAGATTCTAGAACTTGTTTTGTGATGCATTCCGAGATCGCTAGTAAGACTACACTTGTGTAGTTAGGAATAACTAAATGATAAGAGGCATTAGGATAACCCTTGTTTGATACCCGTAATATAAATACTTCTTCCACATCGGTTGAGTAATTCCCCCAAACCCTTTGCGTTGTACTCATCTTTAGTACACGATACCCCTAGTTAACCCCTCAGAGCCTATCCTTTTCGCGGTTCTCGTGATGTTTCGGTTTTTCCGGAATATCAATGAAGAGCATTGTTTACACCCCACCCCCAAATATACACCCAAATCGCCTTAGCCTACCCTGTATGCACTCACTTTTTGTCACAATTCTCAATTTTCGGTCATTTCTCAAACTTTATATTCATCATTTCATATCGGTTCATTCATGATTTTTCATTTCACCTTAAACGCGTAAATTTCATATTAAATAAACGTTATCGCGTGAGTTATTATTTTGAATATTTAATCCGTTACTTCTAAAAATGATCCCGATATATTTTATACTTACATTTAGTTTATAAAAACTATATCTTGAGTTTACCTAGTGTTTTAAATTTATTTTGTACATAAATCGTTAAATTTATATTATTACGACGTTTTTCTTAAACATTACACGATAATTATTTTATCACTCAAATTTTACAAGGAATGTATTTTTACAATTTTTATGATCTCATTATACTCTACTTTGATATATTAAAAATTACTTTCACCTAAAATTTCCTTTAATACACTAATGTGTATATATTCCTACAAGCTATTATTACCTAGACATTTCACTTACATTTTTAACAAATATACACAATATAAAAGAAAAAAAAAAAAAAAAAGATATTTGAGAGACAATTGTCCCCTAAAAACCGGCCCTATGGGGGGTTACATTTAATGTTGGTAAAATTTTTCTTCCTTGATTGTTTAGACTTTTACTCCATATATATTTTATACTTCAATCATTCACTTCATTGAATCATCTCATTTATTCAAGAGTAAAAAGTTTTTTTCTCTCTTCTTGTTTCTCTCCAAAACCGGCAGCCTAAAGATCCAAGGAGGGATCAAAATTTTTCAAGCTCAAGTATATTACAATCTAGATTACACTCTTATTTAAGGTTTTGAAATAAAAACCTAGGGTGTTTAGGTTAATCCTTGGTTCTAATCACCTCATCATATCACTTGTAAGCATCTCATATTTATTTTTCATCTTACATATTCATTTCATACTCATCTCATCATTTTTGAGCAAAAACATGCAAGACTTATGTTGATTATACCATTTTTACATGATTTTTAGAGTTATATATATATAAAGGTCATCCTATAATTATTCCCTTGGTATATTTTGGTCTTGATGATGTTTAGGAACCCATGACACCCTAAGAAGGTGTATGGTAGGATTAGATTAGCTTTGGAGTTGATTTGAAGGGATTGGAATAGGTTTAGTACGATAAAAACTATTTTCGGTAAGTATCAAAAGTGTTCTGTCCTTGTTTTGTTTTTCTGGAAAATCCGACAGTAGGCACGAAATTTTGGCCTTGATATTTAGAAAATATACTTTAAAATGAATCCGTGGCCGCTTGAACGGATTAAAACGGAGTTATAACGAAGAAGTTATGAATTTTACAAGTTTGACGACGAAATATATATTTTTCTGAAATTTCAGCAAAGTGTTTTTGGTTTGTACGAGTCAAAAACGAGCCTTAAGCTTTACAAATTATTTCGACTTATCAAAAATATATTAGTATACTTTGATACGAAGCTAAGGACATATAATACGTAGAAAACGGATTTGAAACGACTAAGATATGCACGTTTTCATAAACTTGCCGCAACTATTATTTTTAGAAAAACTATATTATTTTTACGAGATAAGTGTTACGGTAACTAAAATGACCATGTTGACGGCTGTTTTTAACTATGATGTAGAACTTTTTGAAACGAAATGTCTTCTAGTAAAATCAAGATCACCAAGCATATTTTCAAAAACGACCAACCGTTTGTATAGTGGAGTTTTAATAAATTATTTACGGATGCTTAAACTTGGCCGAAACACACTTTTTACACAACAATTAGACAAAATCACCATCTTTAACCCTTATTATCTTTATGTTCGAGACCTTTATGTCGAAAACTCATGAACTGAAACTTTTATATTTTGATACAAACTTTCCAAAACCGTCGAGTTCGTTTCCTAACGTTCGACGTACACCATTTTACGACTAGTTTTTCGAAGCCATTTTTGTCACTCTCATGAATTTTCCGACGACATTATTTTACGACGAAAAGTGAAAATTTCACTATAAATCATTACGAAACTATTGTAGGATGACATTTTGACGTAAATACTTGTAAAGTAATTTAAGAATGGTCAAGACGTCAAAAGGGTATTTTTCGACGATAAGTATTATTTTCAAAACTCACAAATGGTATAAGTAACATACGAAATGCATGCATAACATTACATCATAACTCAAGTCATAACATTCATTTTAGGTCGCGGATAGTTCCGGGTCTCACTTTCGTGCACTTCATTTTGTTAGCATATCCATCATACCAGGTGAGTTTCATAGCCCCTACTTTCATACATTTTCAATTACTTTTGGGGGAGATACATGCTCAAACTATTTTCATTTACTTTCACAAGTACTCTAAACTTTTACATACTACTGTGAGTTCATACCCCGCTTTTACTCGTTTAAATTCTTACAAACTATTTGGGGGAGATACATGCTTAAATACTTGTTTCACTCTTGCGAATACTCAAACCATTTATACAATTGTGTTACAATATACTTCTTATACACTTTGGACATTATGTGTGGTTTATTGCGATATGTGCCTTAATGTGCTAAACTAGTTTTCAATTATGCATCAACATACAAACTTTAGCAACTGGTTAACTCCTGCGGGAGCCGGCGGAGAGGTATTGATAGTACTATCGGGCTGACGCCCCCACCCTTGGGTCCTTGATGATGTGACCTGGGGTGAATATAATCTGTTATTCAATGGAACATAACAAACAAGTTAGACTCGTCAAGAGGTTCAGTTGGCTGTGATTCTTTGCATTAAGTACATGTATATATCGTATGCACCTATGTCCTACTTACAAACAAGATTGACAATTCTATATTTTGGCAATGGGTTGTAAACACACAGGTTGCAAGTTTTGTATGGGCGGAACTTGGAACTGAGTGGATTTACAATGCCTTTGCTACATAAACAATTTTTGAAAGGCTTTACATTTCATCACAAACTTATGAACTCACCAACCTTTGTGTTGACACTTTTTAGCATGTTTATCTCAGGTCTTAAGGTGATAGCACTTCATGGAGCTTTTGGGTCGCATGGCATACATTGGAGTCTTGTGCTTTTAACTATTACCATTCGACATGTTTTGTAAACTCTTTATGTATTATCAAACCTTGTGATTTCTTGTGGTGTAAACATTAACTTATTTATCGAATGGTAAACTTTTCAAAACGTCTCATTATAGAGGTTGTTTTCTGTATCCATACTTTGTGCTATGACGTCATACCCCAATGACACTATCGTTCCGCTGCGATATTTTGGGGGTGTGACACTTTTAGTGCATTATTGTTATCACCCCAAACCCTTAGTTCAATTATCTAGTTGCTTGCATGATTTGCTAAGTCGAGTCATATCCTTTGTACACAGTTTTGGGATGATTGGGACTCATAGGAAAAAGTTAAAGTTTATAAAATGATTGGAAGGGAACGTTAAATTCCTTTATTTACGTAATAACATACCCCAAGTGTTTTGATCTTTTCAATTCGGGTCAAATTAGTGTTAGAGTAATAAAACAACTCAAGTGTAGGGATGTGCCTATAAATCCCTATCATTTTGATGTTACCGTAGAGGATGGTAGAGTAAAAGTGTATGATAAAAAAAATAAAATAAAAAATAAAAAAAAAAAAAAAAACGGGCTACCATCCTACATCTATCCTTTAAATTTATGTTTGTTTGTTTCAGTTAGCTAGAGTCTAGAGTGTCAAGTCTTGGCTTAGCAACGTCATTCTTCGTATGCTTGTAACAAAAATATTTTTGACTTGCCACCACTAAATAGCCTATCCCACCAAACCCTTTGTTTCCCTACCGTAAGCCTAACATTACAACCCTTTAAAGACCTCTTTGATAGTCTTTCCTAGGTGCTTACGCCAAAGCGATGGAGGTTTGATCTATTCTCAAGCCTATGGTAATCTATGTACTAGGACCGGTTAATGAGTGTTTAATCTTCCATTTCCAACTTGTTATATTACATATACACCCGAGAGAGATGTGAGTATCCAAACACCCCATGTGAGGTGCTAGTATGTAATTTCCGTGCTTGTTATGACTTTTGCGGGGCTTATATGTGTTGTGGACTGTTTTAAACCAATGCTTCATGACCCCTAACTTATAAATTAATTGGCTAAAAGCACATTTGCTTGAGGACAAGCAAATACCAAGTGTAGGGATATTTGATAAGGTTTTAAAATGTACCTTTTTGAGGGGTCGTTTAAGCCCTTATTTGATCACTTTTGTATCTGTTATTACTTAATATCGTTCCTTTTCACTTTTTAGGTCTCTTGAAGGCAAATTGCTGTAATGGCACTTATTTGGACGAAAAGGCGCGGATATACGAAGAAAATGGCCAAAGTCAAGAATCGAGACACGCAAGCTGCTGAAAGACAAGGTGACGGCGTCACTGCTTAAACGCGACGCCATCGGAGCATTTTATGACGGCACATAAGCCAAATTTCCTATTTTCAAGCTGAAGAGGACGGCGTCACAAGCACAAGGTGACGCCGTCGCAAGAATAACGTGGCCAAGATGAAACCCTAATGACGGCGACCCGACGGCGTCACAAAACATAAGGTGACGCCGTCGCACATGTAATCTTATATATAGAATCAGAATTTTTCAGTATTAGAGAGTAGTCTTTTAGGAGTAAAAACCTAAACCGAAATAAGGCTGTCTTGTACAGTATTTTAAGGTTCCAAACCCTATCTTACATCAAGATAAGTGTTTTACTTCATTAATTCAATTATGTCTTTGATTATTTGTGTGTATGTGATGTAGACTAAATAACGAGATAACAAAAATCAGACCTGTTGATTCACACGAATACCAGGAACGATCCTACCAATAATCGTTGATTCACCCGAATGCCGATTATAGGGAATTCTTAGCAAAGCTGCCAAAAATAGACTTTTGGTATTTCATAAAACTGCTTATCCCACATTACAAAGGAACTATTAAATAGGAATACAAAACAGAAACGGGCCTTAAAAGACAAACGGGCCAAAAGTTATTGCATAAACAAAGTCCAAAAAAACCCGAAAAAACACTAAAATGCAAATAACTCATAAAATAGAGTGCTCCTCGTTCCAAGCTTCGATTTGACTGGTCATTCGCCTAAAACGGAGCCCCGTAGCCCAAGTTATGCCCATTTTAGTGAGGCCCCTTTTGTCACACGATCTTGGGCCTCCAGAAACATCATAGCCTGCTCATTAACACTTGGGCCCACATTAGTATGCTTGCATGTTCTCCATGTCCGGCTAATTTACTTGTGTGTTTACTTAGGGAATATGAAACTTAATTATTAAATATTGATTGGTTGTTTCTTATCTTAATTGTTAATGATCTAGTAATGCGATAGGTCATTCATTGTGTAATTAATGCTTGATTAATCTTTGTGAACCTTAGGCTATAGCACTTAGAGCGGTTGTAGGCTAAACCATCCAAAGAGGGCCTTAGAGTTAGAGTTTATAATCCCTAGTGGGTTTTGTAGACGAGACCCTTTGGTAAGTTCAAAGAGTTAGGGATAAACGCATACCCTACGACTTTAGACACACAACGCGATTAAGAATAAGGACGTGACAATTCAACCACCAATAGGAGATAATTAAGGAGTAATAAAACCTAAGTAAACACATCTTTAAACTATCATACGAACACACAATAATTAGACATAGACTACCCATTAGTTTAGATAATTAGATAAGTAGAAGTAATCGGTAGAAATACCAAAACCCCCAAACTCAAACCCCGAGATTCGTACCTTTCCATTTCCTAAATAACATAAAAAAGATAAATAAAAAATAATCTTCCTCAACCCCAGCCTTAGCGTAGTAACTTCTCACTAGCATTCCTATTCCCCTAGAGAACGATATCAATACCCGTGGCTTACCCTAATACTACACTACAACGATTAGGTTCACTGCCTAGGGTGTTATAAAACTTGCTCGAAGAAAAGGAAGTTCCTTTGACCCCGAACGACGCGTGTAGCATTATCAAGGTGTATGTAGTCTATGTCTAATTATTGTGTGCTCGTATGATAGTTTAAAGATGTGTTCACTTAGGTTTTATTACTCCTTAATTATCTCCTATTGATGGTTGAATTGTCACGTCCTTATTCTTAATCGCGTTGTGTGTCTAAAGTCGTAGGGTATGCGTTTATCCCTAACTCTTTGAACTTACCAAAGGGTCTCGTCTACAAAACCCTCTAGGGATTATAAACTCTAACTCTAAGGCACTCTTTGGATGGTTTAGCCTACAACCGCTCTAAGTGCTATAGCCCAAGGTTCACAAAGATTAATCAAGCATTAATTACACAACGAATGACCTATCGCATTACTAGATCATTAATCAATTAAGATAAGAGACAACCAATCAATATTTAATAATTAAGTTTCATATTCCCTAAGCAAACACACAAGTAAATTAGCCGGACATGGAGAACATGCAAGCATTCACACAAATAATTGAAAACATAATTGAATTAATGAAGTAAAACACTTATCTTGATGTAAGATAGGGTTTTGAACCCTAAAATACTGTACAAGACAGCCTTGGTTCGGTTTAGGTTTTTACTCCAAAAGACTACACACTAAAACTGAAAAAATCGGATTCTATATATAATATTACAATCGCGACGGCGTCACCTTATGATTTGTGACGCCGTCGGGTCGCCGTCATTAGGGTTTCGTCTTGGCCACGTTAGTCTTGCGACGGCGTCACCTTGTGCTTGTGACGTCGTCCTCTTCAGCTTCTGACGCCGTCTGGATCAAATCTAGGCCGTCTGAGTTGCGACGGTCTACTCTTTTAAAGCCTGACACCGTCACTTGAAAATAAGAAATTTGGCTTCTGTGTCGTCACAAAATGCTCCGACGGCGTCGCAGTTAAACAGTGACGCCGTCACCTTGAATTTCAGCAGCTTGAGTGTCTCGATTCTTCACTTTGGCCATTTTCTTCGTATATCCGCGCCTTTTCGTCCAAATAAGTGCCATTACAGCAATTTGCCTTCAAGAGACCTAAAAAGTGAAAAGGAACGATATTAAGTAATAACGGATACAAAAGTGATCAAATAAGGGCTTAAAAGACCCCTCAAAAAGGTACATTTTAAAACCTTATCAGTTATCCTTGGTATAAGGATTAAGCATGAGAATAATGGAATTTCAATCACTCAGTCTCATTACATTGAGAAGGTACTGAGGAAATTCAACCACTCTGATTGTACTCCAGTGAGTAATCCTATGGATACAAGTGAGAAGCTGATGCTTAATACTAGCAAGGTTGTATCTCAACTTGAGTATTCCAAGGTGATTGGCTGCCTAATGTATGCCATGACTTGTACAAGACATGATATTGCTTTTGGAGTGGGTAAATTGAGCAGGTATACTAGTAATCCTAGTGCTCATCACTGGCAAGCAATTCAGAGGGTACTGAAGTATCTAAAGGGAACTATGGACTATAGTCTCTCTTATATTGGTTATCCTGCAGTATTGGAAGGATACACTGATGCAAGTTGGATCAGTAACACTGAAGACAATTTGTCTACTAGTGGCTGGGTATTCCTACTTGGTGGATGTGCAATTTCTTAGGCATCCAAGAAACAAACATGCATCCCTAGTTCAAGAATGGAATCTGAATTTATGGCTCTAGCAGCTGCTGGTATAGAGGTTGAATGGCTGAGAAACTTGCTTCTTGAGATTCCATTGTGGCCTAAACTTATAGCACCTATTTCTATCTATTGTGATAGTGCAACTACATTGGCAAAGGCTTATAGCCAGATGTACAATGGAAAGTCTAGACACTTAGGTGTCAGGCATAGCATGATTCATGAGCTTATCATGAATGGGGTGATTTCTATAGAGTTTGTAAGATCTCAACACAATTTAGTTGATCACTTGACGAAGGGATTAGCTAGAGACTTGGTTATAAATTCTACTAAAGGGATGGGTTTAAGTCCAACTTAGTCACTGAATGCTAAGACACCCAACTCCCTCCTAAGGAAACTTGGGAGCTGAGTTCAATGTGGAAAGCTGAACATTCAGTGGACTGGAGCACATGTTTTATTTACATCCCAAGGTTGTGCTCATAACCTGCTGAAAAGGAGGATGAAGTCTTTACTTCTTAATGGTTAATTTCTTTGAAAAAGTGCTAAGCAGGAGCATGAATAAAGAGGAACCACCTATGTGAATGTTGAAGTTTTGCCGCTTCAGGGAGCTTTGGAGTTTTGGCTCTAACAACATTTATGAATTTGGATATGGACACACGGCTTGTATAGTGTCACGAGCTTTTAAGTGTTTGAAAACTTGTGTGTATTTTATCTTCAGGTATTCAGATGGGTTGAAGGGTTCAATTCTTAGCACACCCTGATTCTCGAATATTTGAACGTGTAATGTACTAAGATGGAAATTCAATCCTCAGGATATTTTCATTTATGCACATGTTTTGTTTGATGTTTGATTTTCATGCAAAGGAAGTGAACTAAATTTGGGGAGGATTGTTGGAAAATTTAGTGCACTTGTGGAATTAGTTCACACCTCATTTTGGTTTAGGAGGTACAGAGTGTACACCCATGAGGTCCCTGAACACCCTGACTCAATAGTGGTTAGTACTGCTAGTGCTGGTTACTACTGGTAGTGTAGTGACTATTGGTTACTACTGCTAGTGTAGTGACGGATGGTTCCTGCTGCTAGTGTATTGGTTTCTACTGCTAGTACTGGTTACTACTGCTAGTGTAGTGACTGATGGTTCCTACTGCTAGTGTATTGGTTCCTGCTGCTAGTGTATTGGTTCCTACTGGTAGTGTTGCAGTGATTACTTGTAATAGCTTTGACCCATTCAAGTGGCTATTATGACTGCTTTATGACTACATTTAATTGGTCATGTACCCACTATTCCTATGATAATAGAGGCTTATTATGGGTAATTAATTGACCGTTAATCAATCATAAAGTCCATTAACTAGGGCTGAGTGTTCTCTACTATATATAGAGATCGACATCATCAGCATCAAATATAGAGAAAAACCAGGAGAAACAAACAGAAAGCTAAAACACTTATATGCGCAAGGGTTATTGATTTGTGCCTAATTCAATAACAAACATTTGGTCTTATCCCAAGTAGATATTCGTGTAGCCTAGGCATATGGTCGAATAATTTACTTTGAAAAGTGATCACACGATTTCAAGTGATATCCGGTAACCTGATTTGGTCTTGTATTGCTACTAATTATCTTACCCTGCTGGGCTCATAACCACCAACAGATAGACTAAAGATGAATTTCAAAATTGAAATAAAAATACGGGAGGGAATGCTAAAAAAAACCCCGTCCCATGAAAATTTTAATTTAACCAAAGTGACACATTCAAGAAAAGCAAATTTTCTTAAAAGAAGCATATATTGACATAACATATTTGTGTGACACTAGGTATAGTAATTATAATGACATGTCAAAATATTTGCCATTAATGAGTTAGTGTTGTTGTGGCACAAGATGTAAATTGCCACTAAAACATATATTTTTTTAGTGGCACATATGAAGTGTCATTAAAAACGTATTAAAGCGACACATGAAAAATGTGCCATTAAAAGTGTGTGCTAGTAAATGGCATTTTTTTTTAGGTAGGACCATAGGAATATTTTGGTAAATTAACTATAAACTATGCATGTACCAATGTCAGAAGCAGTTCTGAATCACCCATAAAGTAAAGAATCTACATCTTAAGAGACTAAATACTCATGCCCAAACAAAGTATCTCCTTAAGTAAAGATGGGATGTCTAACCAATGCCCTTAGGGCATTGGTTAAGATTTGTCTTTTTGTGATTTTTAATTACAGTATATAAATAGTCTTTGTAGTTGACACAAAATAGTATATTTGGACAAGAACCCACATAAATAGAAATTAAAAGTTAAAAAAAGACAAAGCTTAACCAATGCTCTTAGGCCATTGGTTAGACATCCCCAAGTAAAGATCAAGTCAAAAGTCAGTAAAGGAAGAATTACAGGAAGCACGAGCATGAAAGAAAAAGTAATCAAGATCAACAAGGATGTCGATCCAAGTGAAGACAAATACTCAAAGAAGTGATGATCACAATAACAAGAACAGAAGACAAGCACAACCTATGATGACCAACTTTTAGGGGGAGATTTTTGGGATCACGTCTTTTGTATAAAGTGTCGGTCATTTACGTTGTAATAGGTAGTTGGTTATTTGGCTAATAATTGTTAGATTTAAGGGTCGGGCCTATGTAGTAAGCCCATGAGTCGAGCCCATTAACATTAGAGCAACACCCCATATCTTGTAAACACTATAAATACCCCTTCCATTCAAGGGAAATGGTAGGGGTGAGCATCGGGCCGGTCCCCACCCGAGACAGACACATCCCGAAACCGATTTCCAGCAAAACCCAAACCGACTCCCGACCCGAATACAATTGGTTCGATATTGGTACAGTCCCGACAGGTCGAGTTATGTCGGTTTTCTTGATTTTGGCTGCGTTTTCTCGGTTTTCGGCCCGTCCCGACCCGAAACCAACCCGTCCCAAAACCGACTACCAGGAAAATGAAAACCGACTCCCGAACTAATTACATTTGGTTCGGTATCAGGAAGGTCAGGTTCGGTCAATTTTTGGTCGGTTTTCGGGTGTCGGTCGGTTTTGCTCAGCCCTAAGAAATGTGTTGGTTCAATGTGGAAAATCACTTTCATTTTCAATATCACTTTGTTCCCCCCCTCTCTTTCTCTCTACAATATCGATTTCTCTCTCTAAACCTTATGTGTGTGGAATCATAACAATATGGGATCCTAACATATGTCCCCTTCACGTTCTTTGCCTGGTTGAGAGCAGTCTAAGTATAATAAATATTGTTTTTTTACAAGTTCAGTGAAGTTTATATATTTTTTTACAAATTCAATGACGTTTATGTATAACTTTATAAGTTCTGTAACCCAAATAAAGAAAATGAAAATTTATTATTTCATGCGCATTTTTTTGAAATTTAGTGGCATATTTATATATTAACCCGAAATAAAAGATCAATCTTTTATAAAAGATAAATAATGAGTCTTTTAAACATAACTTGTTTAAAAGATTCACAACTATTTGTTTTATATAAAACGTTTATTCGCAAGTTGAGCAAAGAAAAATTAGAAATACAAGTTGATTAAAAGTAAAAAATTAAACGTACACCAAAAGAAAGTTGTGACTTAGAGCATAAGGTATGGTGGCAAGTGGCTACCATTTTAAAGCCATTTAGGTCTCATTACAAGCAACCTCATTTTAACACTTCAACCTTAAAATACCTCAACACAACCATTTGGGCCCTACCCTCTTCATTATTTTCAAACGGTTGAAAATCATAAAAGAAAATGTTTTGTTTTTTGTGTGTTGGAGAAGTGGCTAATTATTCCCAATTTAATTATCCAAGGGCTACAACTGTGAAAAGTTATAATCATGTATTTCCTTGCCTCTTACATTCCAATGACTTGAATACATATAGTGAGAATACATGGGCTATTTTGGGCAATTGTAATCACCCTCTAATCATATATAAATTACAGCTAAACTAAATCAATCATAATAAATGACAAATCAATTAGTTAAATACAAACTAATACTCCCACGCAGTTGGATCGGGAGGACGTCGGACGCTCAAACTGGATCGAAAATCTTCAAATAAGGCTGATAACGGGAGGGTACATGGAGAACACGAACCTGACCAGTAGTTACCAAGTCACGGACAAAATAAATATTAATCTCAATATGTTTGGTCCGTTGATGTTGAACAGGGTTGGCAGACAAGTAGATGGCACTAACATTATCACAGTGGCAGTAGAAAGAGGATAATGCAGCTCACGAAGAAGGTTATGAAGCCATGCAGTCTCAGCTACAATATTAGCAACACCCCGGTACTCGGATTCGGCACTAGAACGGGAGATGGTGTGTTGTCGCTTGGAAGACCAAGAGAGTATATTATCGCCCAGAAAAACACAGTATCCTAAAGTAGACCGTCGTGTGAAGGGGCAACCCGCCCAGTCATCATCTGTATATCCAACAAGGGAAGTGGTAGAGGATGAATATAGGTGGAGACCAAAATCCAAAGTCCCTCGAACGTATCATAAAATACGTTTAAGAGAAGCTAAATGTGGCTCGCGAGGATCATGCATGTAAAGACAAATCTGTTGAACATCATAGGAGAGATCCGGTCTGGTAAATGTAAGATACGGAAGACCACCTGCAAGACTGCGATATAAAGTAGGATCTTGAACTGGAACACCTTCGGAACCCAATTGGATTCTGTATCAACTGGTGTTCGAGAAGGATTACAGTTGGTCATGTGAGCATGGTCAAGAAGCTCAGTAGCATACTTTTGCTGAGTTAGAAAGAGACCTGTAGAATGCCGAGTAGCAGAAATGCCCAGAAAATAATTAAGTGATCCAAGATATGTCATGTCATGTCACAGCGACTATGATAAAATCCAACTCTAGTAGCATAACATGCAAATCTCTGAAACCAAGCACGAGGTGCCTGCTTTAGACCTTATAAAGATTTCTACAGAAGGCAGACATGATGAGGATACCGGGTGTCTATAAATCCCGGAGGATGGTGCATATACGGTCTCGGATAAATCCCCGTTAAGAAAGGCATTCTTAACGTCAAGCTAGTGAATAGGCCACTTACGGGATACCTCAAGACTAAGAACGGTGCGAATTGTAGCCGGTTTGACAACTGGACTAAAGGTCTCATCACAATCAATACCAAGTTGCTGACTGTTGCCATTGGCAACCAAACGGGCCTCATAACGACTCAAAGTCCCGTCAGCACGAAATTATGCTTAAACAACCACATAGATCTCACCAAATTAACACCAGAGGGCCGTGGTACCAGAATCCAAGTACCATTTTTAACTAACGCATTATATTGTGTTTGTCAAGTGTGTCGCACATGCTTATTTACATTGGCCAATCCCGATCGATTTCGGTGATCGTGTATAAATTTACAACGGTCACCGAACTTGCATGAACTTATTAAAATGATTGCACAGTTGTGGTATATCTATGGACTTAAAGAGTTTGGTTGGTTACCTTTGTTGTTGGATTTTGAGGCTAATAAAACAGTAGGGGACGAAGAGGTGTTGCCCAAAACATTTGTGTGGTCTACAGCTTCTTGCAATGTACTTTCCTCAAGCAACAACATATTACGAGTTGTTTCAAATGATGTTAAAGGCTCGCGGTGGCGGATAATTTTGACTATGGTAGCAAAACGAGAGTCTAAACCATTAACCGCATAGATTACCAAATTATTTTCACTTACCACGGTGCCAAGATTTTTGAGCCGATCCTCCATGGACTTGATTTTGGTGCAGTAATCGTTGATGGATAAGGTCCCAAGTTTGATGGAGCGAAGTTCATTGTCAAGATGAATGGCCCTAGCGTCTTTGTTATCGTGGAAAAGTTTTTCAAGGTGGTCCCATAAATCTTTAGCATAGCCCGGTGTGGAGACTACTTTTTCCTGTAAAGAATCACATAGAGAACCGATAATCCACATCTTGATAAGGTCATCAAGTTTTCCCCATTCCGGATCTTGTGCACTATACGAGGCTCCATCCTTCGGTTTTTCTTCAATGTGTGATTTTAGTCCAAGACTTCCGAGATGTATTTTAAAGAAAGAATACCAAGATGTGTAGTTATGTTTTTCTAGATTGAGTTTGATGGGGACTTTGTTTGTGATGCTAAAGGGAATGAGTTTGTCGGCGGTTGTATGGGGTGGTGGATTAGGGATAGCATCTCCGGTCATTGTTGCCGATATTGATGGTGTAGGGTTAGGAGGTTACATTTGTTTTTGGAGAAGAGGGTGGGAGGGAGAACCAGATTTGTTAGAGAAAAGATAGTAGATAAAAGATTGGTTGTGATACCATGTGAAAAGGTATAATCGTGTATTTCCTTGCCTCTTACATTCCAATGACTTGAATACATATAGTGAGAATACATGGGCTATTTTGGGCAATTGTAATCACCCTCTAATCATACAAATTGCAGCTAAACTAAATCAATCATAATAAATGACAAATCAGTTATAATAAATACAGGCTAATAACAACGTCTACGACAATTACATTTGGCAAGTGATACTAACACCACTTATATTGATTCACACACCACACTCGTGCATTCATCATGTTATACCATGTGCATTAATGTTGAGATATTGTGGTAAAAGAATAAAAAATATGGTCCATGTATCAACTCCCATTACATTTAGCCCGAATAGACGGACAAACATGCCAAACCAAATACTAACCAATATCCAAAATCTAAAATACAAATGACTCAAATGTAAGAATTGTTTCCATTTGGATAACAAAGGACCAGTTAGCAAAATCATGTGAGCAACGCCTTCCATCTTTCAACTCAAAAGATATGGTATCCTAAGAGCACTAGCATTCAAAACTTGAGCATGCACGTTAATGTTTAACATTTCGGTGTTAAACCATGTTATCCGTACCGCGTATGGTGTTAACATGGTGTTAACACCCCCATGTTAACACCATAACGCAGCTTTAAGCCCCCCTCCCCCCATTTTCTTTTCTTTTTTTTTCATTTCTGCCCCCAAAATGAGAGTTAATGTTTAACCTTGTGAATGTTATGATAACGGGTGTTTTTTTCTTGAGTTAAGGTGAAATATTAAAGCTGATGTGGCGCTGACGTGACAGTGTGTTAAAGTTTAACTTGTGTTATTATACCGAATGCTCTAACAGACAAAAGGACATGTCTTTCAAATGAACTACCGAACCCTAAAATTCCACATTCCAAACACCCCAGAATTATTTCAGAAACCCTAAGAACTTTCAAAATGTCAGACAACATCCCTTTTGAAATCCAAATGGAAATCCTCAAAAAGGTTCCTGATGTCAAGTCATTGGTTCTATTCAGGTCCGTTTCAAAACCCTGGAAGTCGTTCATTGACAGCTCCGAGTTTATCACTAATTATGACGCTCGTGACACTCAGCCGCGTCGTTTGCTTTTAAGGTACACACATAATGAGGTCAAATATCTTTCTTTCTTAAATGATGTCTCTTTCCCCCAACAACAACAAGACTTTTCTCCAAATGTTTCTGACCTCGTAAAACAACTTAATTATTCAAAAGTAATTGGCAGCTCTTGTGGTTTGTGGTGTTTGTACAGTCGCATCAGCGCAGAAAGAGATATGATTGTTATTTGGAACCCATCAATTAGGAAATCCGTGGGTATTGTTGTGCCTTGTGAGCTCAACAACGACTCTGAAAAATATACTTATTTTTGGTTTGGGGTTTGTCCTTCAACTTATGATCCAATTATTGTTGGAATGTCTAGGTGTTTCCGAATGAATGATTTTAATCATAACAAGACGTGGCAAGTTGGAATTTTTACATTGGGCTCCAAGACTTGGAAGATGATACCAAGTAGCAATCTGCCTCGTGTTACCATTAGACTTAGATCGTCAATTCAAGTTGCTACACATAGGTTTATTTTTTGGATTGCTTGTGATAGGTTTGATGTTATTGATGGTGTATCTCAATTTAAGCATTTGGTCTTGTCATTTGATTTGATGGCTCATGATTTTAAAGAGGTACACCTCCCAGATAGTATAGTAAAAGTTATTTCAGTAGATATCTCCTTTTCTATGCTAAATGAATCTCTTGTTGTGTCTGGATACATTAATGAGCTCAACGGACGAGTACATGGCATATGGATGATGGGGGAGGAGGGTGGTGTTATGACATCTTTTACAAAGCTATTCAACATTAACACACCTGATTCATCAATAAGGAGATTATTGGGATTTAGGAAGAGCGGCGAACCTATAATGGAAACGGTAAAGGAGGACGAACAGTTTGTTGCAGTCGAAGTTTACGAACCATGCTCGAAACACATCAATAATCTGGGGATTTATGGACAAAGGGCTTCATTCTTCATTCGCCCTTACACCGAAACCCTACTTCTTATTGATCACTCGGATGGTTGTATTATTTCCAACGATTATTGAGGATGAAGATGATGGCTATGATGTTATTAGATGTGTAGAAGCTTACAATTACATCAATGATCTTTGGATTTGTGGAACTTGGATTTATGAAATTCTACCAAAGCTAATGTAAGTTTTACCAATGCATGTGGTTAATAATTCAGTGTATGGTGTTTGTATCAATCACAATTGACTTATCTTTATTACTCTAATTGCCCACTACAGTCATGAGGGATGCACTCCTCAATGGTCAATTGACCTTAGAGAAGTCAAACATAAACTAAAATGGCTAAGTAAGTACTTCTGGTGTGAATATTTATGTTCTAGCTTGATATAATAGTGTGTATTAATCTAATTCACCTTAGGGGTGTTTGTTTTAAGCTTATATAACATAAGCTGTGTTCGACATATATAACATAAGCCACAATTTTGTGGCTTATTTTGCACTTACGGGCTTATTAACATTGACAATGTTATTTAATAAGTTTCAAAATAAGCCACAAGATTGTAGCTTATGCTATATAAGCCGAACTCATATAAGCTAATAAGCCTATATATAAGCCAAAACAAACACCCCCTTAGAGAAGTCAAGCCCAAATCTGTAATAACAAAAACAAAAAAGAAATGTCATTACTCCGTGGCAACATCCAAGGAATCACCAACCCTGCTACACGTCGACTTGCTCGACACGGCGGAGTGAAACGTATCAGCGGGCTGATAAATAAGAGACGTGGGGTGTTTTGAAGATATTTTTGGAGAATGTGATAAGAGATGTTGTTACGTATACTGAACATACGAGAAGGAAGACTGTCGCTGCTATGGATGTTGTTTATGCATTTTCATTTGTTGTCAATTTGATTCTTTGATTTAGTTATTTAGAGCTTTCTCATTACAGCACTACTATTTTTTTAAACTGTTTTATGGGTTGGGTTCTGTATGTTGTTTCTGAAGATTTGTATTAGAATGTGCAAAGTATAGGTCGATTTATAAACCAGTCATTGTACTATTGGATTAGAGGAAGGACACAAAAATTGGGAATTTGCGACTCAAAGTTCTTAAAATTTACCCGTTTTGACCCTAAACTTTTTTTAGCCATAGTACTCAACCCGCCACCAATAGACATTAACCGAATTTTTGGGTATATTTGGTTCGACCTGTCCACTCTGATTTTAACATGGTCGTTGAAACTAAACTAACAACAGGATAGAACTAAAAACAGTTGATTAACAATTTTGAAAACCATATTTGACTTTTATGTTTTCTTCATCTTTATCTTACAATATTCGCCATTGTCATTATTCTGTATCTAGTTCTATATATCATTGGGAGTGTGGGTGATAAATTTGAAAGAATGTATGTGTTCTACCCGTAAATTTATCTTTTTTTCCTGGGTATGTTGAGGGGAGGGGGGAGCACGTGAGGTGAGGATGAACTGTGAAGGTGAGAGGCGAGTAAGGGTGTGTTTTGTTCACGAAGGTGAACGGCCTCACTACTATGGGGCGATTTGTGGTGTGTGTGGCTATACTACACTGCATATCCATTCGTTACATAAGCAGAACATTGCGTATCCATTTGTTACATAAGCAGAACATTGCGTATCCATTTGTTCCATATAAAAGTAATTTCTAGATATAGCAGAATTCTGAGAGAATCTTGTCTCGTAATAAATTACAAACAAACCATTCAACCCACGCCTGCTCCAAAACAATTGTCAGCAGTCGCCGTTGTTTCTATCCGCAAAAGACTTGATTTTAGTGAACTGTACTAAATAATATTTAAGACACAAATGATTCATACCCACACAGCATGAATGTTGAATTTAATTATAGTTTTTTCGGATGTTTCCTTGTTTTTAATAAAATGTTGCTGTCCAATATAGATACATGTTGAATTTAATTTGATTATCAACTTGGCAATTGCAAATGCTGAGGTTTCTTTATTGTTTTGAGAGTTTACATTAACACAGAATAGTTAAGAGCTAGTCCATATACATTTTATCTGAGTGCCCATAGCGAAACTATGAAAATTAATAGCAACTTACACTAGTCAGAAACTAGCCGGCATTTTCATATGTTTTCAGGCTTGAAACATAAAACTGTTGGTTGTGAAATTAGGACTATTGTATCTTATGAGCATTAGAAACATATAACTGTTGGTTGTGAAATTAGGACTGTACGTTGTATCTTATGAGCATTAGAAACGTATAACTGTTGGTTGTGAAATCAGGACTGTACGTTGTATCTTATGAGCATTAGAGATAAACGAAGGTCCAAGGAAATTGATAAGGCATGGGCACGATAAAAAAAAAACGACGATGGACCAACAGATATTCTCGTTATCTTCAACCTTTATTGTGATTGGTACAAACTTGAAATCAAGTTATCTAGGATATATATTTTGCTCAGTCAATTGTGGTGTACAAAAGACTGTACAATTGTGGTCTCATTTTATCTACTATATAAGAGAGACACGTACACCAAGATAGCACGGGCTCATTTCTAACAATGGCTCCAATTATGGTCGCACTATCGGCTCTCATTCTCTTCTTCCTTTACCTTATCTCGATACTTAGAAGCTTTATGTCAAAAACCCTCCTTCCACTACCACCCGGACCTCCTGGACTTCCTATAATAGGAAACATGCATCAGTTAGATATGTCTGACCTCTCTGACCACTTATGGCGTCTTTCAAAACATTATGGCCCTTTAATGTCCATTCGCCTTGGTATGGTCCAGACTCTCATAGTTTATTCTGCTGAAATGGCCAAAGAAGTAATGAAAACAAATGATTTGAACTTCTGCACAAGACATGTGTTAACAGGCCTGCGGACGATTTCATACGATAACAAAGATATAGCTTTTTCACACTACAGTGAGTATTGGAGAAAAATGAGAAAGATTTGCATGCTTAATCTCTTCTCAGTGAAACATGTTAAATCGTTCCGTTGGGTTTGTGAAGAAGAAGTTTTTAACATGATAGATACCATAAAGACTCAAATTTTAACTAAACAATTAGTAAACTTGAGTGAAACTGTGATGATTCTCACGAGTAACGTCATTTCTAGAGTAGCTTTTGGGAAGAGATCGACTGCATACGCTGACGAACAGCAAGAAGTCATACGACTTCAAAAGAATCTGTTAGAGTGTCAGGCTTTGCTTGTCCACTTTTATTTCAAAGACAAGTTTCCGTTCATGGGGTGGCTTGATAAACTCAATGGAAGCATTGCTAGGCTGGAAAAGAATGTCAAAGACATGGATGAGTTCTACCAACAACTCATCGATGAACATTTAAATCCAGACAGACCGAACATAATGCAAGAAGACATGGTTGATATTTTGCTAAAACTCAAAACGATCCAGATTCCTCGGTCAATCTCACTTTTGATCACATTAAAGCTGTGCTCATGGTGAGTGACTTACATTTCACTAATCCATAATTTTGAATACATACAATCTATAGATTTAATTTATTATATGCCTTAACTATCTTGAGCCACCCAGAATATTCTATTAGGGGGAACAGACACAAGTGTTGCGACTGTGGTGTGGGCGATGGTGCTACTTATAAAGAACCCCGAGTCTCTAAAGAAACTTCAACAAGAAGTGAGAAATGTGGTCGGGAACAAAGGAAAAGTGCACGAAAATGATCTTGACAAGCTCAAATATCTAAAAGCAGTAATCAAAGAGACGCTTAGATTGTATCCAGCTACACCGCTGTTAGTCCCTCGAGAAGCAATGGATCGATGTGTAATAAATGGATACATGATACCCAAGAAGACTTTAGTCTACGTGAACGCATGGGCAGTAGGACGAGACCCAAACTGTTGGGAAAGACCTGAAGAGTTTGAGCCAGAAAGGTTCATGTGCAGTAGTATTGATTACAAAGGGACAGATTTTGAGTTGATTCCATTTGGGTCTGGTCGTAGAATTTGTCCTGGGATATCGATGGCGGCTGTAACAATGGAAATGACTCTTTCGAATCTTATTTACTCGTTTGATTGGGAATCACATGCGGGAGCACACGAAATTGACACATTAAAATCTCCTGGTACTGTAACACATAAGAAGAATGCACTCCAACTCATGGCAAAAGTTTATGATCATGACTACAAGAGCTGAATTGTTTGGGAATCTTGTATCCGAAGTGTTAGAAAGTGACTTAAACTATAGGGTTTGTTTCATAAATTTTGTTTTGAGTAGACATTAGTTTTTGTTATGTTTTCTAGTTTGAGTTGGTTTAAGATTTGGTTGTTTTTAGATTATTGATTGCTTATAAGAGTCACTTTATTTTGCTTTTTCATAAATTCATGCTTACCAAGGGACAAATCCCCACCATCCATCCAGTTTGATTTAATGGTGTAGATTAACCTAAGATTTAGTAGATAAACCTAAGTCCATGTTTTTTTTCTTGTCTTTTTGTCTTTCTTTTTTATTCACATTTTTTTTTTCTTCTTATTCACCTTTTTTGTTTAAATTAACGTTTTTTTTTTTTTTTTTAATTCGTGTTTTTTTCTTCGATTTCATACGTTCTTATACGTTTTCGTTCGTTTTCGCTCGTTTTCATACGTTTTCGCCCGTTTTCATCATTTTTCTTTCATTTTCGTTCATTTTTCATACGTTTTCATCCGTTTTCATACGTGTTTTTACTCTTTCATACGTTTTCATACGAATTCGTCCGTTTTCTTACGTTTTCGTCCATTTTCTTAAGTTTTCGTTCGTTTTCATACGTATCTGACTATCACAAGTGATTTATGTGATATTCAGAATATCACTTGTGATTATCTGAATATCACTTTGTGATATTCTGAAAAACACAAGTGATATTTTGTTAATATCACTTTGTGATTTTCTGAATATCACTTTGTGATATTATGAAAATCACTTTGTGATATTATGAATATCACTTGTGATTATTTGAATATCACTTTGTGATATCCTGAATATCACTTTGTGATATCCTGAATATCACTTGTGATTTTCTGAATATCAGTTTGTGATATTCTGAATATCACTTTGTGATATTCTGAATATCACTTGTGATTTTCTGGATATCACTGTGTGATATTTTGAATATCACGTGTGATTTTCATGTAAACATTAGTTGAAAATCACTTGTGATATACAAAAAATCACTTGTGGTATTCAAAATATCACAAATGATATTCTGAATATCACAGAATATCACTTGTGATATTCAAAATATCACTTGCGATATTTAGAATATTATTTGTGATATTCAGAAACGTATGAAAACGTTTAAAAACGGCCGAAAACATTTAATAACGGGCGAAAACGTATGAAAACGGACGAATATGTATGAAAACATAAAAATAAATATGAAACGGACGAAAATGTATGAATAATGGACGAAAACGTAAGAAAACGGGCGAAAACGTATGAAAACGGACAAAAATGTATGAAAACGGACAAAAACGTATGAAAACGGGCGAAAACGTATGAAAACGGACAAAAAATAGATGAAAACGTATGGAAACGGACGAACACGTATGAAAACGTATGAAAGGGAAGAAAAAACGCGAATTAAGAAAAACGTAAATAACGTGAATTAAAAAAAAACAAACAAACAAAAGAAAACGTGAATATAAAAAAAATATATGAATTAAAAAAAAACGTGAATATTAACAAAAAAATGTTTATTAAAAAAAAAAAAAAAAAAAAAAAACAAACGTAATTATTACAAAAAAAAACAAACCAGACTTAGATTTAAACATATTAAATCTTAGGTTAATCTCCACCATTAGATCAAATATGGATAGTGAGGATTTGTCCCTTGGTAAGCATCAAAAGAGTAAGCATTTGAAAATTCTTCTTGCTTATAAATAGATGTAAGGGGCGGATCTAGCTTGCAGAGAGAGTGCATACCCTGTTTAAAATTTTAGTAGCGTAATTTTTTTTGAATTTTTGAAATGTTGGTACAAAATACACTATAAAATTATGAGTGCACACCCTCTCAAATAATGAAAAATTGTCAGTGCATACCCATAGATTCCAAAGAAAAGAAAAGAAAAAGAAGAAGAAAAGAAAAGCTCGACCAGTTATCTGGCTATGGCGGCTGTCTAATTAAGAAGAAGAAGAGCGTCAGCCGTCAAGTGGTGAATGGTCAATGATTTTTATGCTTGTACTTGGCCCAAGTAAAATGTAGGGGTTAATTAGTTATAAGATTGAATGAGTCCATCCATCTCACTCCTTAAGCCCAATCCAGTTATTCACTCAAAACTACTACGTACTTAACTACAATCTACACATGTTAATATTATCATTTCGTTTGCTGTGTAAGTGATTTAAATTACACTTTTTTTTTTTTTTTTTTTTTGAACAATTTAAATTACACTTGCATCACTTTTTTTCACTATTCTAAAAGGCTCGCAAATGTCTCGTAAAGCGTGAGGCTTGATCATGCCATAACGTCATGTCGTCACGTCGTCTTATGGCACATGTTTTTGAAAACTTGATATATATGAATTATGATATAAATATATAAATATTTTCATACTTTGTGCCGCCTTATGTCACGCCTTATAAACGCAAAAGCTTCGACTTAACCGCAAAGGTGTGAGACTTGGTCATGCCGCCACGTCAAGGCTCACGCTATTTATAACCTTGCTTTTTTTAGAACAGACACTAACACTAATAATATTTATTTTGTCATTTGTTTCGTAATCTGAGAACTAAATCTCACTATAAAGTTATCTTTTTCATGTTTATAAGGTTTGTTTTTCTTAAAGAATTTCAATGGTAGAATTGTGAGCTTTGTTCATTCAATACCATATTAGCATTAGTTTAGTTTTTCATACTTCTTGTTGATTATTATTTATGTTCAAGTTGATCAGAGTGATTAACTCATAAATAGTTTTAACATTATATGTTTTACAACATATTAGATAAGCTTTTTTGATCTGATTTGATCAACACCAAAACCAAACTCACTTGAATCCAAATAGCCAACACAATATGGTATAACCTGAATTTTATAAACTAAATATACTCTAATAAATCGGGTCCAAAAACAAAACAATCTTGCCTAATTTGAATCACAAATAACCCGACCCGAAAAATTCAACCTGAAAAACTGATTTTATTAATATTTTGAATAAAGAAGTGCATACCCTAATTCGAAATTCTAGATCTGCCTAATGATATTAGTTTTCTTTGTACCTTTTAATCATAATTTTGTGCTTGATACATTTGAATTTGTCCTTGATAATTTGGTTTAGTGATTTGAATAAAACTTCCGCTTCCTTTGTTGATTTTGTTTGTTTATTTCGTTCTTTGAATTACCAACAAGAAGAAACCAAGATATATACCTTTTCCCCCCGCCCCCCTTAATTTGTTGTCTTCTATATATGTCTTTTTTTAGTTATCCTGCATGCTTTGTTACCGTAAAAAAAGTTAATATGTCTAATAATTATGTATGTTTCGAAAATTGTTATACGATTTGGGTTATAAATTTGATGAAATGCTAGAAAAGAAAAAAAGAAGAGATAACTTGTTGATTTTGGTTAAACCATTGTGACGGCCTTTTTTGTTTTAATTGCAAATTTGTCAAAAAGTTTGAAATTACTTGTTTGTTTAGGATATTTTTGGTTCAGTTTTATCTAACTATGTGAACTAAAATTGTTTAAAAAGTGTTTAAACGCGACAAACATTTTGTTAGCCCATATTGTATTATGTATTTTGTAACGGGCCTTAGCCCGATTCTAGAATTCTCTGTCAATCCTTATTTATTTGTACATTGTATTATGGCAAAGCAATCAATCAAATTACTTATTCACATAAACACTATCATGGTATCAGGCCATGTCTCCTATCCTTTCCTAAACTAAAACAACGACCCTTCTAAAAAAAACCCTTGCCCGTCCATGTTTCATCATTGATAACGTGTTGGTGATTGTGCTAGGTCATTAATCCGCACTTCGTTATTGTGGTATTCGTGCTTCGGTCGCGAATCAATCTCGGTTGAATCTTTTTGCTCATGGTTCCTTTCTGATTACATCGACCTCCCTGTACTTTTTTTTTTTTTTGTGATGGTGATTGTGTAAATGTCATTAATCCACACGTTAGCATAAGTTATTCGTGCCTAGGTCACGAATCGGTTCCCTTGCTTTGTGTATTTCCATACTGTATGTACCATCTAAACCCCAAACCATCTCGTCATCATGACCGGTAACAATACTGAGGAAGTTGTGTTAAAGTTATTAGGGAAGTCGGGGTTAACTAGGCATGTTGAAAACCTTCCAAGAACTCGTACAAACACAAATGCTTCCACTGTTGGGCCATCCGTGTATTACACCTCACCAAGTCCACTTACCCTTCACTTTATCCCTATACTCACCTCAGCCCGCTAGTAAGCCCAACAACAAACCCCTATGCAGTTGGGCCTCCCTCAGTTTTAATTACCCACTGGCCCAGTTAGTAAGCCGCAATACCAAATGCCCTATGCGACACCTTCTGGCCAAACAGCGCCACTGACCCAACAGGATCTCCCCGGCCCTACAGTCCCCCTATATCAGCCCGAATGTCCAACAAACCCAACACATTACCAGGACACTTCATGATCCCACAACGGGTGCCTGGAACATAGACACATGTGCGAGCTCACATCTTAATGCTTCAGTTAATAGTCTTAGTCATGTTTTTAATACGTGCATGTATTCGTCCGTCTCGGTTGGTGATGGGTATTCTATTCCTGTCACCAATACGGGTCATAGTATTTTGCCAACTCTCTTTCGACCTCTTCACCTAAAGAATGTTCTTATTACCTGTAACACCCCCGAAAATATTAATGACAGCGGAAGACTAATTCGGGTGTTACTTGAATGGAGATCATAGTCAATAATTATAGAAAATGACTCGAAAGAGACGTTTTATTAAAATAGTTATCATTCATCGAAAACTCACAGTTTGTTACAAAACGTTGTAAATAGATCAAGTGTTTTTCCCAAAAGAAAGATCATGAGTTTGAAAGAAATGACAACTTTTATGTTTTTACACCACCAGGTAAGCCTTGCCATGCCCCATTCCGCGCCTTGGTCAATCTTCACTGATTACCTGAGATAACATGCTTAAAAAGGTCAACAAAAATGTTGAGTGAAATCCATAGGTTTAAAATAAGTTGAACACAAGTATAAGATCATGATCATTGTAAACTAACAATATCATAAGAAAAATCACAGATTATTATGCGCTAAGCTCATGAAACCAAAACTCAACTGCATACACCGAATTACCAGTGTACGTAAGTATGCCCCAAAGGAGGTAATAGTCAATTACCTAAAGAAATTCAATATGGTGCGCCCCGGTTATTTCTCTATAACCGAAACGGGGTCGTTAAACCCCATAGTACTATTTACGATATCTACGTTCACTCGCGGTGACTAATGGTTCATGATCAGGGGGCTTGTGGCTAAATACTTAGGCAGTACCAATAATCAAGAGGATCGAGCATTTATGAAAAACCTTGTGTTCTAGTTTAGAGCATGTATCTCCCTCGCGGGGTTTGCAAAAATAACGTAAAAGCGAGGCTATGAACTCACCTTGATGAAAATGAACACGCACAAATAGATCAAGCACAATGTAGCGAAGGTTCCAACTCGAAACCTAAAATGAGGAGATGGCGAGTCTCAGTAAAATGAGCATTTTGGTTCGCGACCAAAATAATAGAGCATTGAATATTCTTATTCAATAGATCATTGGATTGTCTAATCTAATAGTGTGCGTGCGTGCTTAACGTTTTAAGTTAATTTACGTGCTACAATGTCTTAATTAGTGATCCTCACTTACGCATAACTGAAATGTTCTCCCGTTGTGATCTTAATAAATTCGTTGGGTATTTTAACGTATTTAGATTCCCCGTGTGTTTTATCGAAATAAGTATATATTTACATATACCGAATTATTTTCTAATAAATATATATTTACATATATATTTATACATGAAATAAGTTTATCATTATTTGAAAATATTACGCTCATGTGATCAAAAATACTCATTTTTGTGAGCCTAAGATGGAATCATAAGTTTTTCTAAACTTTTCCCGAATTTACACTTTTTTACCCTCGAGTTACAAAAAGTACGAGTTTAGCCCCTAAACTTTTAGAAAATGACACTTTGTACCCATAAATATCTCATGCTCAAAGTTTCCAGAATTGTCGCTTTTAGTCCCTCGTAAAAACTGTTTTCGCAAAACAAAAGTTGGATTTTTATACTTTTAGAACTATGTTTTACTTTTGTTATATAGTTACTTGAAGTGGAGGGGATAGTTCTGCCAGTAGGTGATAGTTGCAAAATAAAAAGGGAAGGAAAAATGTGCCATAAGAGGGTTTCGAACCATGGACCTTTCGTCTAACCCACACGCTCCTAACCAACTGAGCTAGTGCTACTAATTGATTTATTTCCTACACGATATGATATTTAAAGTGAAACTTCTGCGTTATAATTTTTAGTAAACATGCTACTGTGGTCGTGAAACATGCATGGTTTGCTTTTAGTTGTTATTTTCTACTTCTTCTCAAGGTGATGAGCTTATAGGTTCGGCTTATTACAAATAAGCTCGAAAGAGCTCTTGGTTTCCTTGGGCTCGATGTAGGTTTGAGTTTGTCGATCCATTTGGTGCATATGTATACGTGTGACATTATACTCGTGATAACAAAAATATCGAAAACGAAATGTGAGAAGGTTCTAACGAAACTTACAACACTCACTTGGAGTGGAGATGATACGTGAGATGAGTGAACGTGTCGAATGAACTCGAGTACTCCTTGTTCTCCTTATAACTTGTTACCCGTATTCCTATTTTTACCCAAATGTTCTCCTATTTTCCTTCACCTTGCAACGGTTTCTTTTCCTTGTTCTACTTCCACAGTAGACGATTTGTATGAGTTGAGAGTGTTTGTGAGTTGTGGGAGTTTATGTGAAGGGTGTGTGTGTTTGTCATGTGTTTTTAAAGGGATACAAGCATGGCTTTTCCAATATTTAATCTCCTAGCTCTCCTAGTTCTAGTCTTATTAGTCACATGTTACATTGAATTGGTTCATGTTTGTGTATGTTTCTAAGCGTGTGAGGGTGGCAGCCAACATCAAGGAAGCATGAGGAGGTTGTGTCATCTCAAAAAAACATATTATCCTTTGGTTATAAAAGTCCTAGTTGAGTCAAAGTGTGCTTTGCTAAGTTTAGGTAGTTTTTTTTTATTTGCTTAGGGTGGCTTAAGTCTAACTTGTGTCCCCTCCTTTACATACTTTCACGCAACATTAGGATCCAAAGAAGTGAGTTTTAGTTGGGTTTTAGTTTGGTACCTTGGTTTGCTTCTCGTTCGGTTACAACAGAAAGAACACAAAACACATTAACCTTAATTCTTCTAATACACATACATGGGCTTTGGGATTGGTCTGCTAGACGAGGCCCAGAAAAGAAAAGAAAGAGTTAGGCTCGTTCATTGGATCATGTACTAAGGTGGAGTCCAAATGAAAATACTAAACGTGTTGGGCTTATCTCGTGGGCTCGTGAGCTAAGGCTAAGCCCAAAGGGATAATGGGGTGGGCTTGATCCGGTCGTAAGGCCCTTTAGCGAGTTGAGTTCGAGTGGTGAAAAGTCCAATGAGTTCCGAGGCCCAATACGAATTTTAATATATTTTTACTATAATTAAATTCGAATTTTTACAAATTTATACGTATTCGTTACGTATTTTAAAATTATCAAGATCGTGGGGAATTTTATTCTGATCACAACGGTATATTTTTGAACGCTCGAGCTGCGTTGATCATGCATATGCCAAATGATATGCAAAGGTTATGTTTAGAAAATTTCATGACGAAATAGATCGTGTTTAATTTCTGGTTAAAGCGTTAAGTACATTGAAATTTTCCGGGAGCTTACATTACCCCACATATTTTCAAAATTTTAATATATGTTCGTCAATTTATTCGTGAAAATAACTGCACTATTGAATTTGATCCTTTTGGATTTTCTGCTAAAGATTTCATGACACGTCGGGTTCTTCTCCGATGTGATAGCACGGGGGACCTTTATCCAATCACAGCTCCGCATCCCATTCCTCAAGCTCTCCTATTCAGTCAAAATACGTGGCATAAGCGTCTTGGACATCCAGGAAGCGAAGTGTTACATCGTCTTGTTTCTAATAATTTCATTTTATGTAATAAAGAGAAGCCTCTCATGCTTTGTCATGCCTGCCGGCTTGGCAAACACGTTAGACTTCCATTTTCCAGTTCCAATACTGTCGTTAATGCTGGTTTTGACATCATTCACTCGGATGTATGGACTTCACCGATTCCGAGTCTTTCGGGTTTCAAATATTATGTATTGTTCTTGGATCATTATTCACATTTTGTTTGGGTTTATCATTTAATTAACAAATCTGACATTTTGTCTAAATTTGTAATATTTCGTAATTATGTTCACACTTATTTCAAGTGTGAAATCCGGTCCTTTCAGTGTGATCATGCTGATGATTTTTACAACCATAACCTACATACACTGTTTGCCGACAATGGCATTCAGTTTCGCTTTTCATGCCCCAAAATATCACAACAAAATGGCAAGTCTAAACGGATGGTTCGCACCATCAATAATCTCATTCGGACCTAATAATCTCATTCGGACCTTGCTTTTTCAATCCAACCTTCCACCAATATTTAAGGTTGAAGCCCTTAATATGGTTGTTCACTTACTCAATATCTTGCCCTCAACTGCTATTGCCAACGAAATCCGTTATACCCGTCTATTCGGCCAAAAATCGGATTATAACCTTATAATCACATTTGGCTGCTTATGTTACCTCCATTTATATCCTAATCACAAACTTGAACCACGTGTTACACCCTCCGTCTATTTGGGTCAAGCTTCAAATCAACGTGGGTATCGTTGTCTCGAATTAAACACCAATAAAATCATCATTTCTCGCCATGTAACCTTTAATGAAACTGTTTTCCATATGGCACTTCTAAACCAACATCGACACCAACTACAATTTCTTGGCTGACTCACCCAATATAAATCCTCCATTCATTCCATCTCCCCCCATTGTGCAACCTGTGAGAACCGTCATCTGATCTGTTTAGTCTACGACTTTGACCCGATTTTTTTCGTCGTCTAATACAATGCTTGTGAAAACCTTAAGCTCTAAAGTCACGTGATTAATCAATTCGAAGCTAAACCAAGTTTAATTTCATTTCGAGCTACCTTTCTAATAATAACGCAATGCATTAAAACTAACTTAATTTTTTTTATAAGTAATTGTTGCATAAAAAAAATAATAAATAAAATAAAAACAAAATACACTCCCTAATGCCTATACCCTCACACGCTCCCTATTGAATTTAGTAACCTACACCAATCAAATCCCTTAATACTCGGCTGAATCAAAAGACATTAAAAAGGTTTCAAAACTTTCCATCCTAGCATGTATGCTCCTCTTTAAACTCCTATATGAACCGGACTTAATTGTTCCTTCCTCCTCCTTTCAACTCAAATCAAAAGCTCATAAATTCTTCAATATTGATCTCGCAAGGCTAATAAGTACTAGGGTTTTATGGCTGTGATGTGTGTGAAGTATTAGGGTTCGAAAGCCTCCTGTTCTTCTCTACCTGACTCGTTACAGCAAGCTTAGAGGCTTGCAGCGGTTCCAATAGTTGGCTCGTGGTGTAAGAAAAACAAAGGTGTGTTCGTATCCTGATCCGTGTGCCCTCCCTTCATGTTCTCGCCTCATAAAACTGCTCTAAAGGTATCCCAAGTTACCTTTTGTTTTCTCTTTTTTTTATCTCCACTCGACCTACTCTTGTAGGTATAACATGAAACTGGAACGCATAAACCATGTCAACCTGTTGCCCAACCTGATCTAATTCGACCCTCCCTATGCTATTCAACTTAATCTAAAGTAACCAACCCTAAAAATAATCTGTAATAAATGTCAAACCCCCCTATAAGCATACATGAATCGAATATAAAAAAATAGAGTTTGGTATTAATTCTGATCTCGTGATGCTTGTCGATGTCCCACACATATGACCTTTTGTTTCGATCATGGTGGTGTTGTGTGATTTCATGCGAGGTCATATACTTTCTTGGTGTAAGCGCTTGTGAATGTCTCAACCTTATCGACGGGATAAGTAAAAACCTGTATTCAAATCAGAAACTTAAGAAAATAAAAGTGCATGGTTGTAGTATGCCTCGTATGCATGTTAACCCTTTGTTGTCACTTATCTCGTAATAAACCGCATGTAACATAAGAGCTAATCGTATCATAAAACCTCATGATTTTAGATATATAAATGTCGACCTCAGGCCATAAGCCCAAACTGAATCGAACCTGAACCAAATTGCCATGTCGATGGTGGGAGGGTACATTTTGTTTAATTAAGTTATTGTCTAAGCCTTTTCACATGGTCCTTGTTATAAAATAAATGGTCCTTGTTGTAGCATGTATGTGACCACTGATTTCGGTTACGTCGAGGGAATCAAAACAGTTTGGTTTGGGTATACCTGTGTGTGCGTCGACCCAGGAAAAATAAACACATTATTGATAGTTATGTGTCCCTTTATGATTTCATACATGCAATCTATTAATGGTAGATAACGGAGTCCACTGATTGGGTGCACCTGTGTATGTGTGTCGACCCAAGTGATTTAGTAAATCTGTTTTGTCAAAAAAGATTGCATCGGCCCCACTTGGAAATTGGTTGTCAAGTTGTGTCAAAAAGATTTAATAATCTGCTTTGGAAAAAGATGTAATGTTGCATGCATGGTTCTTGCGGTCAGTCATAACGAGTACGTGTGGGCGTTTAAGTCTTGTGTGCTTGGTGAAATATTGTCACACTAAAAACCTTGAGAAGAATGTGAGATTTGCATGGTGATCTAATGTGTCGAGTGAGTTTCGAACAAGTTATAACATACTAAGTATGGTTTTTATACAAGTAAAGTTTGGGTTAAAGGAATTAGTTTATGGTTCGACTTTGCTTGGTTAAAATTATGGTCGTCTCATCTTGTGACCTTTTATCGCATATATTAGTGGTCTCGAGTTTTCCGTTATCCCCATTTCGACTCATTACGGTTTCTTAATCAATCTATCATCTTTCGAGATACACCTAAAACCATGTTTCTGCTTCATGTTAATAAAACCTTAAAACGTAATAATGTAATGTGTCACTAAAAAATGAATAAAACTTCGTTAACAAATAACTACAAATTAGTTGTGGAATTTAATAATAAGTGTACTCCTAAATAATATATGATTATAAATTTGTGTAGATACTTTGAAGAAGGAGTAGCTTGAGATATCTGTGATTTAGTTGCTTGCTTATCTCATTCTTTCTCTTCAGTGTTGAGGTGAGTTTTCGTGGCCCCTTTTTATATATTTTCTTAGGGGGAAATGATACTCAAATTTATTTCAAGTTTTAATGCCGTGGTTAAATGTTTTTTTATTATTTTGGACAAGCTTGTGTGCTGATATAACTGCGTTAGGAGCACTAGTAGTTTCTAGTTACTGTGTGTTGTATTTTTGTGTGGTTCTCGTGTCATGGATTGAATCCACTTGACGTGAGAGTACTCATGTTTTAGCTCCAGCTGGTAGGCATACGTGTAGTACCTATGTGTTATGGGTGGTTACCTGACTAGCCAAAAAAGGGTGGTTACCTGACTAGCCAAAAAAGGGTGGTTACCTGACTAGCCAAATGGGTGGCAACCTGACTAGCCAAGTGATTTGACTTTGTTATAACTACTTGCCCTACACTCTATTATTTTATTTGCACACTTGTCCTACTTATATATCATGCGCGTCAAATGTTTTTGTTAACTTATGTTAGGATCCAATATTTATTGTGTTGATGATTCGGGTGGTCTTGGATGATCAAAATACATGTTTGCCATTAGAGAGAGAAGTAGAGAGTTGGGTGTTTTCTTGCTAGAGACTTGGTTCTCAAAAGTATGGAATATTATATTCAAAAGCACCACCCCTTCCATGGATGGAAGGGGTATTTATACTTACAGACACAACGACCTCCTATCGGCCTGTGGATCAGGGATACAATGGGTAAAGACCCGTCCTTCCTCCACGGTGAAACACTACGCTAAACTAAACTAATAACTAACTAATAAACTGATAAATAACGTAAACAACGACAAATCTACGAGCTAACATATGCTAGACCATTATTGGGGTGACCGACTCTTTAACATGGAATTTCCAAATCCTAACAATCTCCCCCTAAGGGAGGTCACCCCATGAAATACATTTTGCTTCCTAGCATTCTATCTTTGACTTCGTTCTTGAGCTCGTAGACTTGAATTCTTCATTTCCGCAATCTTTGTGCTTTAGTAGCGAATCTTAAAAGTCCGCATTGAATTGTACTTTCAGTGGAGGCCTTTAACTGATCCACATCTTTGATGATCTTTGAGCTTTCTTTGAGATCACCAGCCACAGTAAATCTCTGGATCACCCTTTATAGTGTTGCCATCATGTGAAGTTGTGACTTTTGGACCGACATGCTCACACTTTTGAATCATGACATCTTTCCATCAGAGTAGCGGAAGCCTTACTAGTTCATGATATTTGCAGCAGCGAAGCAGAAGCATTGTATGAAATATCAGAGCCAGGTTATGTAGATATGCACCAGTCATGATTTCTTCAAATTAAGTGTGGATGCTGTGAGCATGCGGCTTTGGATTGACTCCTCAATTCTGATCAGCTGCAACCGTCCAAATGTACCTGTAAACAACAGTCAGCAATAAAACACACGAAAGTGTCTTTGATCACTTTCGTCGAATTGAGGTACACGGCCCACGGTTCCCCGTTGATCAGTACAAGTACTGCCTGTGATCAGGTAGGATTCCTAAGAATCTCCTTGACAGGGTTTCGCAGCTGTTCTAGCTGTTCTCAAACCGGAACGTCTCAAAGAAGACAACACGGAGTGAGTGAACCAGCGAATTGAGATTCACTGATTGATGAAAAATGATTTGAAAAACAATCGCGTATTGCTTGAAGAAAGAGTTTTGCAATACGACGAAGGTTTTATGAGAAAGATCAATTTTCAATCAAAATACTTTTTGTATTAGAGAATGAGTACACATTCGACGTGCTAGCGAAAAGAACAGATTCGCACATCGAACGGTTTTTCTAAAAGTATTTTTCAATCAGAGATACTTTTTGAATTTGAAATGAATACACATTTGACGTGCAAGAGAAAAGAAGGTTTGCACATCGAATGATTTTTCTAAAAGTATTCGTCAATTCCATTCCTGGACCAAGGTTGATTCAAGATTGAATCTCCCCATCGTTTCTATCCAGTTGTCACAAGCTTGATCTTACGAGAAGATCTCACATGTCACCCACCAAGAGCTTGTTTGATGTTGGCTCTAGAAGGATTTCCATCTTCATCGTGAATATTTTCATATCACTAGGATGTTCTGGCAATACCACAAGGATAATGCGTAGGACTCTTAATATATACTTACTTTCCACATTGTGTGAAAAAGCAAGTCTTCAAGAATTCAGTGTCCTAACGAGATATTGTGGATGATCTCTTGGCTCTAGACTCAATAGTGCATTTTTGGTTCCTTTGCCGGAGACTAGGGAGAGGGTCTCCTTCTTCAATATCAACAATCTCTAAGAGAAAGTCGATAGATTATGTAGGTTCCCCGTGAGAATGAAACAAGCCCTTTTTAGAGGAACTTGAGTGGCTTGGGAAGTTGTAGTGCAGTGCGTCACTGGGTCCATGACGTCTTGTCTTCAATACCAGTGTTACCTTAGTAACCACTTAGTAGCATATGTATTGAACCCGGTTACTGCCCTAAGGTTGAATTATTGGAGGGCTATTTCTTTTCACCCTTTTCTCATTCATTTCTTTTTCATTCTTCAACCCCTTCAGTGCTTACCGAGACTTCATTACTAGAACCTTGTTGGGTTTATTCCAGTACTAGCTCTGTCTCAGTCCGCACTCTTCCCATATCTCACTTTTCTCCTTTTTTCATCATGCCTAAGGACTCTACACTATCTAGTGGATCGTCCCTGGGTAGATCCCTCCGGTTCTGGCGGATCGTGGGAACTAATACCTAACCTAACCATCCTTATAACACCATGCATAAAGTAAATTGGTCGGTCTTTTGGTATTGTTCTTTCCTTCATGAAACCAATTGAAAAATCATTTGGAAAACCAATCAAGGTACTTGTGATACGAGATCAAAGCATTATGTACCTTAATAGTTTTGATAATTTTAGAAATGCTCCCCCTCAACATGTGCATATGATATAAAATTGTTTAGCACATGGAGGCAAGAGTTCTTTGAAATAATTTCTTTGAAATAATTCATGATCACAATTTTCTTAGAAAAAGCCATTTGATTTTCTTGGTAAAATTCTCCCCCTCAATATGTGCATAGGATAAGAGAAATCATTTTAACACATAGAGGCAAGAGTTCTTTTGAAGCACATCCACGATTACAAAAGCCATTTAAGAAACCATTTGAAAAACTCAATCAAGGTACTTTATAAGTCTCTTTTAAAAAAAACTTTTGTACCTCGATAGTTATGCTCCCCCTCAATATGTGCTTCGAGATTCGAAAGCGTTTAGCACATATGAGAGAGCAGCCTGCACAATTAAATCAAAAACGATCACCTTTTATCAAATTTCATAATTAAATCACAAATTCTCCCCCGATCAAAAATGTCAAACCCTTTGAGATTTTGGATCCCAAGTGATTTAATAAGGTTTAGAAAACATGGGAGAAAATGTGGCCTTGTTTAAATACTCATCTGGTTTTTGGATAAATCCTCCTCCTCAACATGTGCATTATGTATATTGAAATCGTTTGGCACATGGAGGCAGGAGTGCCTTTAAAGGACTAAAACCAATTCCATATAAAACGGATTTGAGATTTAAAACACGATCTCTACCCTGATCAGAAATATCAAACCATTTGAGATTTGTGATCCCAACTGATTTAAATCATTAAAAAGATTTTGGGGAAAGACGTGGCAAGATTTAATTTTGAAAGATGACAGATAAGGACCATTTTAAGACATTAAAGATTGTTAGTGTCAGGTATGATGGTTTTTAAGAGATCTTTTAAGTAAAACAAAACAATTTCACAATCAAACAAGAACAGAAAAGATTTCATTTTGAAAGACCTTGATTTTTAAAGAAAATCATACCATGACATAACATTAAATCTTTAGATCACCACTTTTTGTTGTACAAAATGGACTCTTTTGAAGATATATTGTTTGAAAATATTTTAAATTAAATCACTCTCCCCCTCAATCGATGACAGAAGTCGATAATTGAGTGACTTATGTTTTGAAAAAATGAAGTCCGGTGATTTTCAAAGTTAAGTCCAATTAATTTTCAACACAATATTTTCCATTTTCAAAACAATTTAATCAAATTATTTTCAAAATTGTTAGAAAATGGTATCATGCACAAAGATATGTTAAGTGGTTGAGAAGCTTCTGTTGTTGCTGTAGGGCTTGGAAGAAAAACCGTCTGCTGAAGCAGTGAGACTTCTTCTTACGTTGCATTTTGAATGCCAACTGAGGTCAAATTAAGCTCCGTTTCTTCAATCACTTAGAAGAAAACCATCTGCTGATGCAGTGAGACCTCTTACGTTGCATTTATGCCAACTCTCCATAGAAGTCCAATTAAGCTCCGTTTCTTCATTTGTCAACCCAAGAAATAGTTGCCCTTTCCTTTTGGCATCCAATCATCTTCAATTGTGGGATCCGGATCAGGAACATTCTTATAACCAATATACCTGCATACGTTAGTGAACACACATACAGATATATGGTGGTCGACATCACCCATAACAGCAATCGACTAATCAAAGTCAATTCAACATAACAATCAGATCATATAAGGCATGGGGTTTATGTGTTAATCAAACTCTAATCATCTAAACCTAACAATCATATCCTAAATTCCTAGTCCTTTGACACAGGCAAATATCATTTTTAATTAAGCACGTAGGATAATTAAGAAAGCTCGTTAGATGATATAGATTTGAAAACATTCTCCCCCTCAATCAATGACTCATTTTATAAAAGATTTTAAAAGTGCTGAAGTCATTGATTGAGTTTTCAATTTAAAAAAAACTCTGATTCTGATTGATTTATCAAGCAACTCATTTTTCACCATTTTGAAATACAACAAATATTTTTCTAAAGAATTTTAGACGGAAAAATATTTGAGTAGGAACAGCAGTCCTTCGACATACTTTCCTCATTTCTGTTTTAGGATAAGTGCACGAAATATTTGAAAATAGGTTTAGCGCAACACTTTCCTTTCTAGAAGAGCGGGTTGCTATCTGAAATAATAGCAAGCCATAGTTTAAGCGCGGGTTACAGTCTAAAATAACTGTAAGCCATTTGTTGAAGCGCGGGTTACAGTCTGAAATAACTGTAAGCCATATTTTTAAGAGACATGTATAGAAAGAAATATTTACACCTCCTGCTCGAACTTCATCTAAGGTCCCGTGCCATTATTGAATGACATTTCTAAGACTGTAGATGTTATCGATACCAGAAGACATGTCTAGGAAAACATATTTTTGGTGTTTTTGAAATTTTCTGATTTTTATGGGTTTTTGAAGGTTTTATATTATTCTATTTTCTTTTTGTTGGTTTTATATTTTTGTATTTGGTTTTCTGATAAGTATATACAAAGATAGAGAAGATGATATAGTTAAAGAAGATGATGATACGAGTACCGAGATAAAGATATCGAGCAGCACGTCGTAGAAGATAGAAGTCATCAACTCTTAAACATTCACCACCAAAGCTTCCAGGGCTCTTGAATCGAAGAAAGAAATTGAACCATCTGAAAGTGAGACTTTGGCAGCTTCCCCCCAAACCGAAAATCCTATAGCTGAGCAGATTCGAAGCTCTATTTCAAGCTTGACTTAGCCAGGTGCACAGAGAAGCACACCATTATCATAAATTCCGCTGCTCCTTTCAAGAATAATCACCGTGATTCTTCGTTCGAGGTTATATCATCAACAAGAAGAACAACATCGTATCAACCCACACATAAAACAATCTTCTCAAATTTCCTTTTCAACTGACGTCTGAAGCGATCCATTCCAAAAGGTGTCAAGAGAACAATTCCCCCTAGTAGTTGAATTGATGCAGTCAGTCTCTTTGTATCATGCTCAAGAACTCTCCCAAATACACATCATGAGGGGAATGAAAACACCTCCCCATGTTCACATTTTTCTTCCCTGATGATCGTGTATGAAGCTCAAGAACCCGAAGTACACCAATATCCAAGAGCTCTCCCGAATACACATCATGAGGGGAATGAAAACACCTTCCCATGTTCACATTTTTCTTCCCTGATGATCGTGTATGAAGCTCAAGTATCCGAAGTAAACCAATACACAAGGAATGAATAACTGAAAACATTGAAGAAGCTGGCCAAGTCACTGATTATCTCTGCGGATGACAATCTCTGCGGATGTCAACTCCGGAATAAGTGATTATATCTCTGAATCACTGATTAAGCACTCAAGTGAAATAGCTGAGCATCCCCAATGTACACAATCTCTCTCCCCTGATCATTGCGATACCATCGAAATCACCACACACTAGTGTACCTCTTTTATCTTCAGAAACTTTCTCTAACATCGCTTCCCCCACGTAGATGAAATACTAACACTAAACGCCTTGATGAGTAAAACCTTGAGTTTCTCTGCGGTCATGACATTTGTTTTCCCGGGATATCTTCAATCACTTAGAAGAATTAAGTTCATCAAGTTTACTCGTCATGAGTCAAACCTTGAGTTTCTCTGCGGTAATAACATTTGTCTTCCCGGGGTATCTTTAATTACTTAGAAGTATTAAGTACATCAAGTTTACTCGCGTTTAGATGCTTGTCTCCTTCCCTCTTTCTGGTTTTGATACTTCAGAATCAGCAACTCTTTGAATGCCCAAATACTTGAAATTTGTTGAAAAGATCGCTTGAAGTCTTTGTGAGAATCAACATGCTGAATAATGTGAGCAAGTCTAATTGGGGATTAAATTTGACATATCACATTCCCCCAATTAGTGCTCTCCCCTTGATAAGGTTTTAAAAGGTACCATTTTGAGGGGTCGTTTAAGTCCTTATTTGATCACTTTTGTATCCGTTATTGCTTAATATCGTTCCTTTTCACTTTTTAGGTCTTGTGAAGGCAAAATGCTGGAATGGCACTTATTTGGACGGAAAGGCGCGAATATATGAAGAAAATGGCCAAAGTCGAAATCAAGGCACTCACAGTTGCTGAAGTTAGAAGGCGACGGCGTCAGGTGCTATTGGTGACGCCGTCCCAAAATTATTGTGACGGGACAGAACTCAAAACTCGTATTTTCAAGAGACGGCGTCTAGTGGTGAAAGAGTAGGCCGTCGCTACTCAGACGGCCTAGATGCAATCCAGACGACGTCAGAAGCTGAAGAGGACGGCGTCACGGTCATAAGGTGACGCCGTCGCAAGGTTAACGTGGCCAAGACGAAACCCTAATGGTGGCGACACGACGGCGTCACTAAACATAAGGTGACGCCGTCGCAATTGTAATCTTATATATATAATCCGAATTTTTCAGTCTTTGTGTGGAGAGTCTTTGGAGAAAAACCTAAAACCGAACCTAAGGTGTCTTGTACAGTATTTTAGGGTTTTTAACCCTATCTTACATCAAGATAAGTCTTTGCTTCATTAATTCAATTATGTCTTTGATTATTTGTGTGTATGCTTGCATGTTCTCCATGTCCGGCTAATTTATTTGTGTGTTTGCTTAGGAAGTATTAAACTTAATTATTGAATATTGATTGGTTGTTTCTTATCTTAGTTGATTTATGATCTAGTAATGCGATAGGTCATCCGTTGTGCACTTAATGCTTGATTCATCTTTGTGAACCTTAGAGTATAATTACCTGAGTGATTGTAGGCTAAACCATCCGAAGAGCGCCTTAGAGTAGGAGTCTATAATCTCTAGTGGGTTTGTAGACAAGACCCTTTGGTAAGTTCAAAGAGTTAGGGAGAAACGCATACCCTACAACTTTAGACACACAACGCAACTAGGAATAAGACGTGACACTCAACCATCAATAGGAGATAATTAAGGAGTAATACAAACTAAGTAAACACATCTTTAAACTATCATACGAGCACACATTAATTAGACATAGACTCCCACAACCTTAGTTTAGATAATTAGATAATAGTAGAGTAATCGGTAGAAATACCAACCCCCCAAATCCAATACCCGAGATTCGTACCTTTCCATTTTCATAAAATACAAAAAGATAAAAAATAATCTTCCTCAACCTTAACCTTAGCGTAGTAACTCCCTACTAGCATTCCTATTCCCCTAGAGAACGATATCAATACCCGTGGCTTACCCTAATTACTACACTACAACGATTAGGTTCACTGCCTAGGGTGTTATAAAACTTGCTCGAAGAAAAGGAAGTTCCTTTGACCCCGAACGACGCGTGTAGCGTTATCACCCCTAGACCGACAATCTTTTTGATAAATGCCCAGATTAAGAAGAAGTCTTTAGATCATTAAATGCAACTCGTCTTTGGTCTTCTAACATATAGCAAGAAATGTAGAACAGACTGTAGACTCGACCTTCTTCAAGATTGTCCAGTTGGGGAATTGATAATTAACATCTTCAACTCACACCAAAAAGCATCCCACCAAAAAGCATCCCAATTAACTTACATCTTGCAAATCCCCTTAACTAAAATCCCTCCCAATCAAACAAGAACAGAAAGATGTTCATCAAGGAAATTAGCAATCAGGCTGCAACGAACACACAAGATGGTAACACCAAACTACCAGTCACATCAAACAAGAACAGAGAGATTGTTCGGAATCATCATGTTGATGTATACGTGAAGCATTAACCGGAAGCACTTTGTCGATAAACTCATCAATCCGAGTGAAGATGTCAACCAACGGCTCTTAGAAGAGAAAAACTCCATGTGAAGATGACCCGATAAGAAGAAGCTCGGTTCTTACATGAGTTTAGAGCCATATGACCATTTATATTCTTTAATATCAATCAACAATGCAAAAAAAATTCACACTTCTTCTCCCCCTCAAGAATTGCATTTGGATATGCCATTCTTGACTAAATAAGTGAAATCCATCCGAATGTTCTATTCACACTTCTCTCCCTCAAAATAAGCACATGATGTCGCCATCTTCATTATAATCGAGCAAGTGGAATGAGAAAACAATCAGTGGTAGCCCGGTTCACTTGATGACTGAAGCAAATGGAAAAAGCATGAAGCATGTTGATGAGAATGGTCATAAATAAGAAGATTTCTCTTCTTGCAAAGATAATGCGCACTGAAGCGTACACATTTCTTTTCTTTGAGGAACGAGGCTTGAACTGAAGTATTCAAACGTCATAAGAAGATTTCTCTTCTTTCGAAGATAATGCGCACTGAAACGTACACATTTCTTTTCTTTGGAGTACGAGACCTGAACTAATGTGAACAGACGTCATAATCTCTCTCTTTTCAGCTCTCTTGGTAAAACATGTAATCATCCCCATTATCATTCAGTAGGCTCTTTGTAGTGACAACTGATGGAGAAATACCCAATATGATGAATTTGACCCCGAAGTAAACTAACCCGAACTCGTGACTTAAACTTGCACTTATGAAACAAAGAGCGGTGCCGAGACTTCATCCTCCATTGAATCTCTTAAGTACTCTATACTCTTCAACCAACCAACCATCAAGTAAAAGACGTACTTTACCTCTTGAAAATCCACAATAGAATGTGACACTGAGCACTACAACGTAACTCCTTAAAGTGATAGTTATTTTGAGGTGATAAGAGCCCAATTCCCCCAAGTGGTAAAAGAAAAGGTAAAAGTCACTCAATAATAACTAGATTTCCAAGTCTTCGTTTTTTATAATAAGCTCAAACAAGGATCATGAAGAATCTTCATCCATCCATCCCTGATACCTTCAGATACTAAGTACACTCGCCCGTGATTTTTCACTTCAACCTCAAATAAATAATAGTGAATTAACCCCGTTGTCACATCTTCCGGTTAAAAGCTCAACTCTAGTCTCCTTTGACGTTTTAAGTGAACTCTGATAATGGTTTCATCCCGACCATGGTTAAAAGCACGTAACCCCGTAAAACCATGTAATAACCAAACTGCCATGACGAATATCCAAACACACATCAAATTCATGAAGTACACCCTTTTATCCCTTCTTCGAAGTAGAAACTGTAGCACCAGCATCAGATAAGACCTCGAAATACACTTTTCTTTCTCCAGGATGGTTCCATCATCACGGGATTTTACAATTCTATGGTTTAAACCGAGAAATAGGTTCTTTCGCGGGATTTTACAAAACCAAGAATAAACCGTAAGATAGATCCGAAAATGCACTTTATTATTACCAGGATGTTTCCATTGTCACGGGATTTTACAAGTCTATGATTTAAACCGAGAAATAGTTTCGTTCACGGGATTTTACAAAATCAAGACAAAACCGTAAACAATGTCAGTTTGAATGTGTAATGACAATTTTGGTTTCGGTGAATTTCTGTTTTAGGGGAACATGCAGCGGTTCATTCTCCATCATCAACATTATCAACAACCATCCAATAAACACTCTGGTAAACACATCATTCATGCATCCTGTCGGCTATTGCAGTGACAACATGGTGAAGTAAACCCGATATGCCAAGCTTGATCATGAAGTGAAATTCCCCAGATTTGTTACTTGAACTTGTACTAATCCTTGTGAAAAAGAAACGGTGTACCCAATGTACAAAACCTCTTGACATATCCTCAACTGCGTGAGACACCGAAGTGATAGCTACGTTGTGGGTTAAGCGAGAAAGAATCACAAAGGTAACTAAATAGCCAAGTCTTTATCACACTCAATAAACGCCCAAACAAGTCATCTTCGTAGAATGGTAGAGAGAAAGAAGACGAAAGAAAGTAAACGCGCCCGGAAAACGTCACTTCAAATCCAAATAAGAAATACCGAACAAACAATCCCGTAGTCAACTTAGTTCCAATAACAATTCAAGCCGTGACAAAATACCCTTCGTGAAAATGCATAAACCAAATTATCAAACCTCATAACACATCAACGAATCTCGTCATCAAATCTCATAACCCAACAAGCCTCATCAAATCCAAATATGGAGAAACTCATCCGTCCCAATCGAATGAACGACCCAAACTTGGTTACTTGTAATAATCGGGGCCTAGTCCATGAAAGTCAATCAAGTCATCCAAGTCAAAATCCGTGATAATCCAAATCCAAACTTCCCATGTTTAATTTCAAGCCCGGTCTAAATAACAAATTAACCCACAATAACACATTACTTAAGACTAATATTATCCGGATCTCATGACAGACAATTACCTCGCAGCCATCAAAAGTACAAATTCAAAATGAGACAATCGAGATATATCAAATAATACCATAATACCAATTATTTTACCAATATGTAAAAATTATTATCAAATGTTTGGTAGAACATAGACTTTCGGTAGACAAATCCAACAAAGTGCAAACTTTCATTCCCGCATTACAATTAACCAATCATCACCCATTATAGTCTAATGTCCATTTGATCCATCGGCCCAAAATTAATATTGAATGTTCAACCCATTAACAACTATATCTCACAAAGCCCATGAATGAAACGACCCGATCTAGAATGCAAGAAATACACCGATCTTAACTAAGACACAACCTAAATATTTGGGATATAAATATCCACCAAACTGCATCAAACCCTAAAATCACATCATAATATTCATCCGCCTCCCATTATCTTCGTTTTCTCCCACCCCATCAAATATCAAAAATCAGGAAACAAAACGCATTTCCAAATCAACCATCTACCCCTTTGAATCATCAATTTGCAGCGAATTAATACTCAAACAAATTTAATCAATCCCTTTCAATTGCTCCACACAATAACTAGTCATAACCGAACAAGATCAAAGACACCAAGAAGGTTTTATGCTTCAAGATCCTAGGATGGGTCTCGGGTAGGTGGTAATTTGTATGTTTGAATTGTTTTTGATGAAGGTCTTAACGAATTAAAAGAATAATTATAACAATATTGTTATCAATTGTTCTTTAAATATTCGAAAATGAGATGAAGCTAAGCTTCTAAAGTAGTAGATCTGTGATGAAGGAGGTTAACAAAATCTTTTGAAAGATTAAAAAGTGAACCGGCTCTGAGATCAAGTAATGTTTTAATTCTTTTGGGAGATTGTAATGAACGTCTCATATTAGAATTTGAATACGGATAAAATGTTGGCTGATGAATGTCTCGATGTTCTCATTTTTCTTTATGTCATAAGATTGTGGACAGAGGATGTTGGATACTGAGGTCGTGTTGCTTTTGGTGTTCGGTATAAGTAGGTCATTGTCATTACTTTTCATCTTCATCTTCTTTCTGTCATATTGCATCAGTCAAAAGGTCACATTAACAAGTCGCTAGACCAAGTCGCTAGACCAAGTCGCTAGACCAAGTCGCTAGACTAAGTCGCTAGACCAAGTCGCTACGACTAAGTCGCTAGACCAAGTCGCTACGACTAAGTCGCTAGACCAAGTCGCTACGATTAAGTCGCTAGACCAAGTCGCTACGACTAAGTCGCTAGACCAAGTCGCTACGACTTGTAAAGACAAGTCGCTAGGTAAAATACATTGCATCTGGACAGATTTGACAAGTCGCTAGGAAGATTTTTGATGTTTTCCGATGAGTTTTCCGACTAATATTTCCGACCATCTTAATATTAACCCAGAAAAACATTAAAAAGTTGCAACTTTTTTGACCCATTTTGACCTCTAAAATGACTGTTTGACCACCTAATAACTCACTGCTTGGTAACAACAAAGACATAAGGATGAGATAAAAATACTTTTGGACCATAGGTAACAGGTATGAGTTTTGGACCAAAAAGTAACAGGTATAACAAAGATATTACCAAGACATGACAATTTTATTCTTTTGACCAAAACAGATGTTAAAACTGGTGTAGCAAAACTGTTAACCACAAGTATAAAAAAAATTATCCGGCCACCATAAAGTACAAAAGCAGTTTTCAAAATGAACCAAAAACCACCATAACCATGATACAAAACCACACAAATCAACAAAACACAAAAACCTTGGCTCTGGTACCAATTGTTAGGATCCAATATTTATTGTGTTGATGATTCGGGTGGTCTTGGATGATCAAAATACATGTTTGCCATTAGAGAGAGAAGTAGAGAGTTGGGTGTTTTCTTGCTAGAGACTTGGTTCTCAAAAGTATGGAATATTAGATTCAAAAGCACCACCCCTTCCATGGATGGAAGGGGTATTTATACTTACAGACACAACGACCTCCTATCGGCCTGTGGATCAGGGATACAATGGGTAAAGACCCGTCCTTCCTCCACGGTGAAACACTACGCTAAACTAAACTAATAACTAACTAATAAACTGATAAATAACGTAAACAACGACAAATCTACGAGCTAACATATGCTAGACCATTATTGGGGTGACCGACTCTTTAACATGGAATTTCCAAATCCTAACAACTTAAACCTGCGAGCTCACCAACATTATGTTGACATTTTTGAGTATTCATTTTCAGGTTATGAGAATAAGACAACTTAAGGAAGTTTGATTCTTGCATGGCTTAGCGAGAGACCTTAGGCATTATCTTCATGGATTACTATTATTTCTAGTTGAGACATTTATACTTGTTCCGGATTTTGTTACATTTGTTTGATGTAATTTCTACCCAGCTTGGGAGACTACTTGGTTGTTATATGATTATGTGGTTGTGATTCGACTAACCATGATACAAGTCCCCTACTTGTGTTTGGCGTCGTCATGACATTTGGTATTGTTTTCACTTAGTGCTTTCTCTATTTACTTAACCATGTGTTATGACGATTCCAATCTGTTATGCCTCGCGTTTCCGCCTAGGCGGGGTGTGACATAATGGTATCAGAGCATTGGTTATAGAGAATTAGGTCGTTTTGCCTAGACTATAACCTAGGATTCCTCATGTAGCATGCATCATAGGAGTATGTGTGCAATTATCTATGTTTTTAACCATTTTTGCAGTTTCTCCCTTATTTGCTCTCAACCTATGGATATTTAACTGCTATAAGGGTTTGCCTTGGATTAATTTGATTTATGAGGGGATTTGATAGGATTTATTTGTGACATTTCCTGGATTATTTCATAACTCTATATATTTGTGTTGATACCCCGATATGCGGCTTTGGTAATGAGTACACATGTGAACGGATGCAATTATAATTATGGTGGACAACATAATTATGAATGCATCACGACACATGTGGACTTGTGATCATGGTTGCGTTGAGTGGTACTATTAAGGTCAAGTGTTAGTAAGAGAATAATATCTCAGGTTTGCATTCTAATTTGTGAATATCAAGTAATTTTATCTTCCATCTGACATCTACGAATAACCTTCCTTTTAGTATGCCGCCCAAGAGAAAAACACGTAACTCTGGTGCTAACCCAGAGTCTGGTGCTAACCCAGACATTGCTGCAATCATAACTCAGCAACTCCAAGCTCTACTCCCAGAAATCATCACCCAAGTGGGTAACCACGTCCTTAACAACGGTGGAAACGAAAATGGTAACGGTGGTGGGAATGGAAATGGCAATGGTGGGAACGGGAATGGTAACGGTAATGGGGGTGGTGGTAATGGCACCAATGGGTGCTCATACAAGGAGTTCTCGGCTTGTAAACCAAAAGAGTACGATGGTAAGGACGGTGCACTGGCACTCACCCGGTGGATAGAGAAGATGGAAGCCGTTATGGACATAAGCAACTGTGCTGAGAATCAGAAGGTGAAGTATGCGGCTAGCTCACTCGTTAACAAAGCTCTGACCTGGTGGAATACCCAAATTCAAGCTAGAGGTAGAGAAGCGGCTATAGGTATGACATGGGAGGATTTTAAGGCGTTAATGAAGGAGGAGTTCTGTCCTGATAACGAAATGCAGAAACTGGAAACGGAATTTTGGAACCACGTCATGGTGGGATCCGACCATGCGGTGTATACTGATAGGTTTCATGAGCTGGCTAAATTGGTTCCACACTTGGTCACTCCTGAGTCCAAACGCATCTCCAGGTACATCCACGGGTTGGTTCCCGAGATTCGTGGGATGGTTAGGGCCACTAAACCTACCACTATCCAAAGCGCCATTCAGAAGGCAGGGGCGCTGACTGATGAGGCGGTTAGGTGTGGAACACTTTCAAAGGGTGGTGACAAGAGGAAGGATGATAGTGAGTCAAGTAGGCACGAAGGCTCTTGGGAAAATAATAAAAGGGCTAAAACATGAAAGGGGTTTGCAGCAGCCGAAAGTCAGGTTAAGAAAGAGTATGGGAGTGGCTATCCTAAGTGTGTTAAGTGTACCGAGTATCATCTAGAGCATGAGATGTGCCGCTCATGTTTCGTCTGCAATGAAATTGGTCACCTTGCAAAGGATTGTCGGGCAGTGAACAGACATGCGACTCCAATTAATGCGGTCAACATGGTTAATAACATAAGAGTTTGCTTTTAGTGTGGAAGCCCAAATCATTTCCGTAACACGTGTCCTAAGCTGAATAGGGCACCAGGTCAAGTTGGGAACCTTCTGGCTATTGGAGGCAATCGAGACCAGGGGAACACCAGAGATTCGGCAAGAGGAAGAGTATTCATTATGAATGCAAATGAAGCCCACAAGGACCCTAACATCGTGAATGGTACTTTCTCTCTAAACAATCACTATGCTACCATATTATTTGATTTAGGCGCCGATTTCAGTTTCATTTCTACTTCATTTGTGAAATTTATCAATATGAAACATAGTATCTTAAAACCTAATTATGTGATTAAAGTAGCTAATGGTAAGGAAGTAGAATTTAATAGGATCATTCACGGGTGCACTATACTATTAGAGGATACCCCATTTTCTATCGACCTAATACCTATTTGAACTTATTTTCGACGGTGGATTCAGTAGAATTTCGGGACGAAATTCTTCTAACGGGGTGATACTGTGAGAACCGTCATCTGATCAGTTTAGTCTACGACGACTTTGACACGATTTTTTTCGTCGTCTAATACAATGCTTGTGAAAACCTTAAGCTCTAAAGTCACGTGATTAATCAATTCGAAGCTAAACCAAGTTTAATTTCATTTCGAGCTACCTTTCTAATAATAACGCAATGCATTAAAACTAACTTAATTTTTTTTATAAGTAATTGTTGCATAAAAAAAAAGTAATAAATAAAATAATAAATAAAATAAAAACAAAATACACTCCCTAATGCCTATACCCTCACACGCTCCCTGTTGAATTTAGTAACCTACACCAATCAAATCCCTTAATACTCGGCTGAATCAAAAGACATTAAAAAGGTTTCAAAACTTTCCATCCTAGCATGTACGCTCCTCTTTAAACTCCTATATGAACCGGACTTAATTGTTCCTTCCTCCTCCTTTCAACTCAAATCAAAAGCTCACAAATTCTTCAATACTGATCTCGCAAGGCTAATAAGTACTAGGGTTTTGTGGCTGTGATGTGTGTGAAGTATTAGGGTTCGAAAGCCTCCTGTTCTTCTCTACCTGACTCGTTACAGCAAGCTTAGAGGCTTGCAGCGGTTCCAATAGTTGGCTCGTGGTGTAAGAAAAACAAAGGTGTGTTCGTATCCTGATCCGTGTGCCCTCCCTTCATGTTCTCGCCTCATAAAACTGCTCTAAAGGTATCCCAAGTTACCTTTTGTTTTCTCTTTTTTTCTTATCTCCACTCGACCTACTCTTGTAGGTATAACATGAAACTAGAACGCATAAACCATGTCAACCTGTTTCCCAACCTGATCTAATTCGACCCTCCCTATGCTATTCAACTTAATCTAAAGTAACCAACCCTAAAAATAATCTGTAATAAATGTCAAACCCCCCCCCCCATAAGCATACATGAATCGAATATAAAAAATAGAGTTTGGTATTAATTCTGATCTCGTGATGCTTGTCGAT
>BPTQ01000001.1:133752077-133823429 GCA_019973895.1 Chrysanthemum seticuspe | reverse complement strand
TTTTAAATACATACACTTTGGAAGAAAACGGTGGCAGGTAAGAGGATAAACTGTGTGTAGATGCTAGTTATGTGCTAGGAGCAGATAAAGTGAGAATGAGATGGACTTTTAATGAGAAAAGGTTTCAGTTATTATAGACGAGTAAAATACTTTTGTGCGTTGGATAAAACATGAAAAACAAAACTTACCGGGATTGAACATGATGCAACTGTTTTTTTAGTCAAACCGAGAGAATTTATATAGTATTCTTGATTTCATATTCTTTTGTGATTGAAAGTGGTATCGTATATAATTGATATGAAAATTGAAGTTTTCATTGTGTTTTGACAAGTTTGAGATATTAATTATGGTGTTGCGTTTCATGTATGATAGACATGCATTGCTGTGAGCAGATGAACTAGGTGAGTTGCTTTGTATAAAGCTAAGTTAGTGTTGTAGTTATAGTGTTTCGTTGATCGGATCGAGAAATTAGACGAGTTTTGTTGCGGATAGTATGTCACTTCGTGTGGTGGTAGTTATGGTGTTTAACTGTTAAAAAAAAGTGTTTATATTGAAGTTATAGTTGACGTATATCTGCATGTATTGTAGTTGTAGAGTTTGAATGACGATGCTGATTTTGAATTAGGAGTTTTGGTGATATTTGGTAGAGATGATGATTTGTTTATGTCGTGAGAAGTGAATTGAATGATTGGATCGATTAACTAGACGAGTGTTGTTAGGATTAGTATTTTGCTTTATGTTGTGCTAGTTATTGAGTTTGAGTGATTTTAACTGTACGTGAAGTTAATGTAAATGATGTATTCTGCATTTAGTAGGTATAGTGTCTGAATGATGACGAGGATTTTGAATTTTGAATTTTGAATTGTGGTGGTTTTTGGTATAAAATGATGATTTGATGATTTGTTTGATGTTTTGAGAAGCGAATTGAATAAAGTGATTGAATCGAAATATGTTTCGTTGAGTGGATCAAGTAGACGAGTGTCGTTACGTACAGATAGTATGTACTTTGCGTTGTGGTATTAATTATAGAGTTTGAACAGTTTTGTGTTACTTTTGAAGTTAAAAGTATAGTTAATATATGCTATGGTGAAAGTTAGTGTTTTCTTATACTTTAGTTCTTATGATATATTTAAGAGAGCCAAACTGATTTTTTTGTCAACGTAGTACAAGTTAGGGCCATTCAAAACAAAAAGTACAAAATAGGTTGCGTGTTTTCATAAAATGAGCAGATATTATTGACTTTGGAAAAGAGTAATTTTCAGGTAGAGTAAGAGTGAAATAGACGAGGATCGTGTATTGATCGTAGATGTGTGTCAAATAGGAGAATGGACGGTGGCAAAAGAAGGTTTCACATACATAAATTTTAATTACTATGCAGGAATATACATGCAGGGCGCAATAGTTAGCAGAACTCTAGGCAGAGGAGGATCAATGCCAAGTTGGTTTTACTTGCCTCAACAAAACAAATTACAATGATGTGTGGAGTTAAAATATATAACACTATGTTTCGTCGTTTCTTGTACATTGGTAGATCTGTAGGTGAAAAGTGATGTTTGCTTGTTTGTTTGCATAATAAAATTGGACCAAAATTTAGTGGCCTTACTGGGTAAATTTCTAAAGCTCCAATATCGTATTCCAAGCTAGCACATCCAATAGTAAAAAATTGATATAAAAATTAGAAGTATTAATTTTTAGAATCATCGACTAAAAACTATAGGCACCAGTAACAACTAGAAATGGACACAAGGCTATCAAGTTATGAAGCGATTGGCAAATGGATAGAATATACAATGTCTTTCTGGACTTCACATCTCTGATCATACTGTTCGTTATGCTCTATAACCTTCGTAAACAGCTTGTATCTTGATATATACCAGCAAAATGAGAAACATAGAATGATGCCATGGTCAGATGGTCTCTTTGTCAAAATCATAGCACTGTTAAATGAGTACCTTTTTTGAGTTTCAAATGCTATACATAATGCTTCTTTGTCATAATTTATAATCTGTGTCAACTTATCAGGGTCATTTCTTAATCGTCAGTGAATGATATGGAGACATCATGTGTTTCTCTCATAAAAGAGTTGCAGGTTTGATAAATCCCCTCTTATTTCTCTAGAACCAAGCTTAGCAACAGTAATTTTATATATAACACCTCATCGATTTTTTTTTTTCTGGAAATAGAAAATATGGGATGAAGTGGGAGAGCATGAAAACGATAGAGATAAGATGCTTTATGAATTAGAACAAGAGTGTTTGGAAGCATATAGAAGAAAAGTGGATCAGGCTAGTAGTGTTAGGGCTCAACTGAAGCAAGCTGTTGCTGATTCAGAAGCAAAACTTGGACATATATGTGCTTCGTTAGGAGAGCGATGTTTGCCTATGAAGCAGGTTTGTGTAGACTTTTAATTCTATTTCATCATACTCTACTCGCGGATAGGATTATTTAGCTATTGATAATTAATTGTCTGGTTTGTTAAACATGTACAGTCTGAGCCAAGTAATTTGAAAAAAGAGCTTGCAGCTATATTGCCACAACTAGATATGATGCAGAAAAAGAAAACCGAGAGGAAGCTTCAGTTTAAAGAAATTATCGATCAAATACATAAAATCTCAATGGAATTATGCACATCCGCAGAGGAAAATTCAGCTATGCCTGTCATTGATGAATCAGATTTGTCTTTGAGAAGACTGGAAGAATTTAAGAAGGAATTACACGAGTTGGAAAAGGAAAAAGTATGATTGAAACATACATTCTCTATTCTTTGTTTTTGACTACTCATAGATAATTAGTTATGTAACTCAATTTTCTTTGTAGAGTGACCGATTGAAACAAGTGCTGGACCATCTGAAAACTCTTCATTCAGTTTGTTTGGTTCTCGGGATGGATTTCAAATCCACAATTAGTGGGATTCATCCCACTCTGGAGAATCCTGGAAGCAAAAGGAGCATAAGTGCTGATACTATTCAGAAGTTATCGAATGCAGTCAGTAGGTTGAATGAGATCAAGATACAGAGGCTGCGTAGGGTTAGCACTCTGGCCAAACTGATATTACTTCCATAATTCTAATCTGTTTTTGCTCAGTTTTGTAACTTTGATAACTGCTTGTAGGTTCAAGATCTTGCAACAACCATGGTTGAACTCTGGAACTTAATGGACATACCGAACGAGGAGCAGCAACCATTTCAAAATGTCACACGTTACATAGCTGCCTCAGAGAGTGAAGTCACTGAACCCAATGCTCTCTCTTTAGAGTCCTTAAAATCCGTGAGTAGATTAAATGGCCAAATAGTTCTGATATTAAGCATATACAGTAATTATATATGTTTTGACTGATTTGTAATGATGGCGGTTTCTATTTCTAGACGGAGACAGAGATTTCAAGGCTGCAACAGATGAAGTCCAGCAAGATAATGGAAGTGCTCATAAAAAAGAAGGCGGATTTGGAACAATTATGCCGACAGGCTCGAATGCCTGTTGTAACAAATGGAGCAATTGATTTTTCTGTGGATACATTACAGTCTGGTAAATATCTTAGCATTAATCGTACCTTAGGGCTATGTTAGCGTAGCATTAGAGAAGCATAATACCGAGAGAGCAGCGTAAAAGCTTACTAGATCAAATAGGAGAGATAATAGTGGTTTGGGAATTCACCAAGGAGTATATGTTATATGACGAATTTCTCAATTGCTGAATGCTGATGTACCCCTAGCTCGACTTAGTGGTGTTCTTATAATCTCTTCAATGAATGACACCAGTATCTTCTTGCAGGTGCAATTGATCCTTTATTCTTGTTAGAACAAGTAGAACTTCAGATTTCAAATGTCAAGGAAGAAGCTTTCAGCAGGAAAGACATACTTGAGAAGATCGATAAGTGGTCAGCTGCATGTGAAGAGGAGACCTGGCTAGATGAGTACAACATGGTATATTTTTAATTCTTTCAATTTTCTTGCCTTATTCTCCATCACGCTTCTTCTGTTCAACTATTGTGTCACTGCAGGATCAGAATAGATATAATGCTGGGAAAGGTACCCATCTCCTTTTAAAGCGTGCAGAGAGGGCCCGGAGTCTGGTTCAAAAAATTCCTGGTATGGCTCGATTGCATTAGTCTTCCGAGTTAAATAGGAAGTTACATAAGTCAATGCTTGTTTAGTATCTAAATTTTGGTTTGCTATTACATCAGAAGTAATACTGTGTTTAATTAACTCCTAGTAAATACTCTCTCCATCTGATGATCATTGCAATGTTTGATTTTAGTCACATAATTGCACATGGCTATGAAAATTGTTTGACTACCTGTCTAACATCCAAACACTATTCAACAAAGGAAAAGTAACTGAATGTTGTCGACCCAATTCAATTTTAATTGTTTGATAGTAACAATTAGAGTGAGCAACAAGTATTTTAGCACGAGACAGTTAAAAGAGAAGAAATGTTCCTTGCTATATGGAGCTGAGCGAGTAGTTGATATATGTTACTAAATGTACTTACCAGTCACATTTTTCAGCGTTTCCATGTATGGGAAGTTTAACAAGTTACATTACCTTTATATGAATTACTGTAAATTTGTTAATCGATGATATTGATATTAGGTCCACTTAATTTTTAACTCTGTTAGGCATTTTTTTTTTGCCATTTCGAAAATAGTCTTAAGAAGACCTACTACAACATGCTTAAAATGCTATAATCATATGGTACGATCGGTTGTTTACTTGGATGGTTGTGCACAAGTTTTATTGACCTCTGTTCTTCCTTCTCCATTTCCTTATATGATTTATTATCTTCCTTGCATCTAACCAGCTATGGTGGAAACGTTACGTGAGAAAGCCAAAGCATGGGAACAAAAAAGAGGAGCTGAGTTTACTTACGACGGTGTAATTCATCTTCATTTGTTAGGATTCATCAGACTGCATGGTTGGCCAATTTTCTAATTAAATTAACAACGATTTATTCTTATTTTCTTGTTACATTCATGATCTTTAGGTTTCTTTACTATCGGTGCTTGATGACTATGAAATTCAGAAAGAAAAGAAAGATCAAGAACGTCAGAGGCAAAGGGTAAAAACTGTGCAGGTTTCTTTCCTACTTCTCTCAAAACCTTTTTTTCCGTCTAATTATTATTTTAATACTAGGATCAGAAGAAGGTTCAAGGACAGTTGATAGTTGAGAAAGAAGCGCGTTTTGGGTCAAATCCGAGTCCATTTAGAAGTGGGAAAAAGCTTGTTAAAGCACCAAGTGTGGGTTCTAATGAGAGACGAAGTTCAGTTGCCAGGGTATTGCTTAAAACCGTAAAGTCCAATCAGACTCAAAATCCTTCAAGCTTTAGCACTCCACATAATCGTTACCCCAGTGGTGGACATGCGAAAATCAATGCAGGTAATTCTTCTGAACTTCTTCCATATTCATTGCACTTCATCTTCTAATGCTCACATCATTCCGTTGCTTTTAAAGGTGACAATTTTGACCCATATACTATCGAATCCTGTAGATTTGGGTTATGGTTAATCTCAAACGGCTGAAATTCGCAGAATCTTCTATTTTTATCAATAATGATTTAAAATTCTATTGTTATATCAATATTGTTTCTTTTTTTGCTATTATTAATTCAAAATTAAACATTCAACCAATATCGCGCTTCGTATTTTTGTTTGCAAACATAATATTCTACTAAATATCTCTACAGTTTGTAAGAACGAACATTGTACATAAATAGTTTACGGTAAGCTGATTATACTTTTGCATTACATTTTACATGGTTGAATATCGTTTATTCTTCAGTGCTATTTTAGAGGTGATAATATAAAGCTACTACTAAAAATGGGTTGATTTGGCTTATATTTTATCTTTAACGGGTCAGATGAGCAAAATAGAAAATTAGCTTGAGAAGGAAATGGGTCAAAAGATTTGACGGCCACACACTTTGTTTATGAAAGAGTAGAACCTTAGTATAAATAAGCATCTTGGTGAAAAAATTATACTTGTATCCATAGTTGACATGCTAATTGCTTATATGTGCGTTGGACAGAAAGTGTTTCTTATCAACCTAACCGGCAGATTGTCCTTTTCGCACCTCTAACATGCTAAATGCTAATTCCAGCTTTTTTTACATTTCCAGCAAAATCAACATTCAGATAGTTTAAGAAGTCTGTTTAATAGTTTATAAAGAATGAGCCCTTTAGTCCGTCTTGTAACTATTGGCTATTGATTTCTTTGCAGGCAGTCAAAATCGTCCTTATAGACAAACTGAAGCCACGACAAATGCACATCAAAACCAAACAACACCATTCAGAAAGCCCCTTTCTCCTGTTAATCCATCATTCTCATCGAATGCCAATATCAACTCTACGAATGATCGATACAGAACACCTCAAAAGATGCTTCCTATGAACAAAAGTGCAGTGGCCACTACACCTGCAACGACCCTGCCATCTGCTGATGAAGAGAACATGAAAACTCCAAAGACAATGACATCTTCAATGCCATCGACTCCAGCAACAGCTTTGATGAAAGTGTCCATGACTCCTTCAACACCTTTGGTTACTTGCAGTGCTGATAGTGTTGAGTATTCGTTTGAGGAGTTACGAGCTGGTCGGTTTCCTATAAAAATCTAGGATGACCTTTCCCTGCATTTGAAAAATCGTATTCTAACTCTTACTCGTTTGTTTAGTCGGGTTAATATGTTCTTTTGTTAAGAACTGTGGAGTTAATGCAAATGATCTGTTGTCAAAACTTTGAATTTATCATATTATTCAGTTTATTTTAGTTTCTTACCCTCATTTTTTGGGTTAACATGTATGTTGCTTAATGGCCAAACTAGAGGGACATGACATGGCGCAGGGTTATTGACTTCAAAACTTGCTTGGGCTAGGTTAAACAACAAACACGACACCCCATAAGTTACAGCTAAAAGGCCCAAAGTTGTTGAACTTGCCTTCTTTTACTCTTTATTTTTAGGGAGGTGATATGCATCTTGTGTTATATATACAATCATTTAATGCAAGAAATAGAGTGTTTCAATCAAATTTTGGAGTGTGCAATTAAATTTTGAAATGTGCAAATTACCTCTCTTTATTTAATCATCGGTTTATGTTCTTTAGACAAGTCAAAACACAGTTTGTTTCGGTACTACTGATGTCTTTGTCATTTAAATAGTCAATTTATTCGAGTTTTTCACCATCTAATTGTTCTTACAAATTTTATTTACTATTGTATCTCAAAAATATTGAATGGTGTACGTGTTTCTTTTTATTTTTCTTCGAACTCAATTATTTTGCCCATTTCTTTTCCATTAGGTGTCAATTTGGGTTGACCTGGTCGGGCCCGGGTCAGTCAGTTCAGTTAGGTCGGGTTCAGGTCAAGGCAAAAAAAACCGAACCCGACTTTCATTAAAACTCGGGTTCAGATCAATTCATGTCGGGTCAACTCGGGTCCGGGTCTAGATCATATTAGAATTATACAAATTTGGTTTTTACACTTGAAAGTATATAAAAATTAGAAAAAAAAAAATCAAACTCGGTCACTCGGGTTGATCCGAACCCAAGTAAGACACATATATTATACCCGAACCCGACTTTATTTAGAACTCAGGGTTAGTCAGGTTGATCCGAATTAACACGAATATAATTTTGAACCCAATTGACTCGAACCTAATACTGTAATTTGGGTTCGAGTCGAGTAGGCCTTTTTGACACATATAGTCGGGAAGGCAAAAGTTCAATATAGATCCAAAATTTACCATAGATCCAATGAACCAATAATAGCCATTCATTTTTTTATTATGATAAACTTTCACCCTTTTTTAAAAAATTAAATATCTCGCAAACCGTTAATCGTTACGCGATAAAAATTATACCATCGCGACGAGAATTAAATTATCTTTCTATAGATATGCACTACTATATATTTTTAACAACTTTTTTTTTTCAAAATTTCGGTCAACAAAAATCATATATGATTTGTGAAAATCATATATGATTCGATTTTTACGAATCACATATGATTTTTGAGAATCATATATGATTGTAAAAATCATATATGATTCGTAAAAATCGAATCATACATGATTTTTTAAAATCATATATGATTTGTAAAAATCATATATGATTTTTTCGGACGGAATTTTTGAAAAAAAATGTTTGTCGAAAATATATAAAAGTGCATATCTATTGAAAGATAATTTAATTCTCTTCACGATGGTGTATTTTTTATATTTTGAAGATTTACCGTGTGTAAGATATGTTGTTTTAAAAAAAAAGGTGGAAAATGATTTTGTATTAATTTAGATAAAAAATAGAGGGTTATGATTGGTTCATTTGTTCTATGGCAAATATGAGTTCTATATTGATCTCAACTCTAGTCGGGAAAAGAGACAAAGCGACGATCTTTTTAACTGTACCAAAATCTTCCTTCGTGCCTTTTAACTCATTTTTTGCGCATGTGTATCTCTAAAAAATTTGTTGACTAACTAGTTGCTATTCTTACTATATTTCAATGTGATATATTACCTCTACAGTTCTACTTTATATCAAACTTTTAAAAAATATAAAAACTAGAAACTTAAAACTTGGCAAAAAGTATAGTAAAAAATGATTATATTAGCTACAATTGCATTGTAGCCAACTCCTTGTAATTTATGCTATAATTTGTAGGTCTACGAGTCTTTTTAATAGGTCCCTCCTTTCTTATGTAATTTATACGAATGATTGTAATCAATTGGCTATAAAAATTGTAGTCAAACAATCCTCTTAAAAAAGTAATCAACAAAACAGTATAATCATGCATGATATCAAATTATCAAGTGACAAACCAAAAACATGATTCAAAAACATAAAACTAGCAATTAAAAAAATAATAATAAAAAGGGACATATATACATCCACTAAAAGTTACATATTTGCATATATATTCAAAGGGCAATTATTTGTACACTCTCATTTTTTATTTGTACACTTCAAACTGTGCAATAAGCAGTTGTACATTTATAATATGTTGCTTCATCAGTTTGTACATTTGAGTGTAATAAGATTTGAGAGTGTGCTAATCAATTCTCATATTCAAAACATGCTTAAGTTGCATTGTATATCATGTATTATGAGAAAATATATAATTTTTTGAGTTTTAGTGAGTATATATGCAATTTCTCTTTATTAAGGACATCCACTATGGATGAACTTATTAAAGGTTTATAAAATTGTCACCTCATATAATCTCAGAGGAATTTTCATTTGCTTACCTTTATTTTGGTGCTTACCAAGGAATAAATCCCCACCATCCATCTAGATTAATTTAATGGTGGGGATTAACCAAAGATTTAATAGATAAATCTAAGTCAATGTTTTTTTTCTTGTTTTTTTGTCTTTCTTTTTTATTCATTTTTTTGTCATTTTCTTTTAATTCACGTTTTTTTTTTTTTTTTTTTTTTTTTAATTCACGTTTTTTTTTTAATTCGCGTTTTTTTCGGTTTCATACGTTTTCGTCTGTTTTCATACGTTTTTGTCCGTTTTCATACGTTTTCGCCCTTTTTCATAATTGTTTTTACGCTTTCATACGTTTTCGTCCATTTTCATACATATTCATCAATTTTCTTACGTTTTCGTCTGTTTCATACGTTTTCGCCCGTTTTCTTACGTTTTTGTTCATTATTCATACGTTTTCGTCCGTTTTCATACGTTTTCGTCTGTTTTCATACTCGTTTTTACGCTTTCATACGTTTTCATACATATTCGTCCATTTTCTTAGATTTTCGTTCGTTTTCGTCCGTTTTTAAATGTTTTCAGACGTTTTCATACGTTTGTGAATATCACAAGTGACATTCTGTGATATTCAGATGATCACAAGTGATATTCTGTGATATTCAGAATATAACTTGTGATATTCTAAATATCACAAGTGATTTTCAACTAATGTTTTGTAACATCAAAATCACAATAGATATTCAGAATATCACAAAGTGGTATCCAGAAAATCACAAGTGATATTCATAATATCACGAATATCACAAAGTGATATCCAGAAAATCACAAGTGATATTCAGAATATCACAAATATATAATTTGAATAGCAACTACATAGTTTGGGGGTAATTGTTTAATCTTTTTTTATTTGCTTATGAGCTTATGTGATTTCGGTTTATGTTTCACAAGCTTAATTTGCTTATTTTGAAACTTATAAAAATATGTAAGTTTATATTTACCACGTATAAAGATAAAATGGTCAAATTTTGGTTTAGAGTTCATACATATTCGTTCGTTTTCATACGTTTCGTCGGTTTTTAAATGTTTTTGGCCGTTTTCATATGTCTCTGAATGTCACAAGTGACATTCTGTGATATCACAAGTGATATTCTGAGTAATCACAAATAATATTCTGAATAACACAAGTGATATTCTGTGATATCCAGATGATCAACAAGTGATATTATGTGATTTTGTGAATATTACAAGTGATTTTCAACTAATGTTTTGTAACATGAAAATCACAAGTGATATTCAGAATACCACAAAGTGATATCCAGAAAATCACAAGTGATATTCATAATATCACAAAGTGATAGTGTGATATTCAGAAAATCACAAGTGATATTCAGATTATCAAAAAGTGATATTCTGAATATCACTTGTGATAGTCAGAAACGTATGAAAACGTAAGAAAATTGACGAATACGTATGAAAACGGACGAAACGTATGAAAGCGTAAAAACACGTTTGAAAATTGATGAAAACGTATGAAAAATTGATGAAAACGAAATAAAAATGATGAAAACAGACGAAAACGTATGAAAACGGATGAAAACGTATAAAAATGGACGAAAACATATGAAAATGTATGAAAACGGAAAAAAACGTATGAAAACGGACGAAAACGTATGAAAATAGACGAAAACGAAGAAAAAACCGCGAATGAAAAAAAAACGTGATTTAATAAAAAAAAAACGCGAATTTAAAAAAAAAAACCAATTAAAAAAAAACGTTAATTTTTTTAAAAAAAAAGACAAAAAAATATGTGAATAAAAAAAGACAAGAAAAAAAACATTTATGTTTACCTTTTAAATATTAGGTTAATCCCCACCATTAGATCAAACTAGAGAGATGGTGAGATTTGTCCCTTGGTAAACATTAATTTATAGGTAAGCAAAATAAAGTGACTCTATAATCTCATTAATTTTTAAAACTTTTCGTATTATGAACCTATTCCTACAATGGATAAAGCTTTTGAGATTTATAAATTATTTCAATATTTAAATGTTATTTATTATTTAGTTAAAAACAAAATAATAAAAAAAAAATAATAATAATAATAATAATAATAATAATAATAATAATAATAATAATAAACATTTCTTGAACCTCTCAAAAATATCAAACTTTTTCATGTCATTTAAGCATAAAATAATTTTTCACTGTGATATAAAAATTCTTGAACCTCTTTATAAATATTTAGACCTATTCTTAAACATCCACCGCGAATGCTCTAATTGAAAAGTAGATCCGTGGAAATCAATTCTTTCCGAAAAATCCGACAAAATATATACAGAAGGTAAAATTTGAATATGAATAATTAGAAACACAAATAAATTGATTGAGTCAGGCTGTTACATACGGAACCCTTACTCTTATAAGACAAAAGTCCTGGTCAAACCGTTCCCCACTTTTATACTTTGATCAGACAAAATTATTTTTTATTTCGAAATAATTAAAATAATACTTCCTTTCTTTTCCTTTATTCTTTTTCATCTTTGCTCAGTCAAAGTGTACATTTATCATGCTTCAAATTATTTCTGTAGTTTCTTCTATTAAAGTTCATAACATTATTTATGCCACTACTGTATAATGGCTAAACTTTAAATAATCACTGTTAGCTGTAAATAGTTTTATGCTTTGCAATAAAAAAAAAAAACTGTAAATAGTTTATACATAAACTTTTCAAATACAACAACTTTTTTCTTCTCAAGAGTTATGCAAGTATGATTAAAAAAAAATTGCTAGTAGTTTTATTTAAAAGTTTTGCTCTTCGTAGCACTGAGTATTAATTTAATTATTAGAAGATGAATAACGATGTGTTTTCGATTTTGGTTTGTAGAGGAAGAGAAGAGATGCGAAGAAGAGAAAAGAAAAAAAATCAAATTATTTTCTTTCTTTTTTTTTTCTTTTTTTTTTTTTTTTTCTTTTTTTCTAAAAATTGAAGGAAGATTTTAAAATAAAAAAACTCTAGATCTTCTTTCCACTTCTTTTCTATGCTTCATTAAAAAAAGAGTAAATTACACCGTTCGTCCTTGTGGTTTGCGTTGACCGCAGGAGTTCGTTCTTTGACCAAAAAAGTTGCACCGTCCATCTTTAAGTGGCAAACGTTATGCGTCATTAGTCCCTCTCTCTACGGAGCCCACTAACCGTCGTTAAGTCTTGTTAACCTGAGGGTATAATCGTCATTTCAACACCATAAGGACGAACGGTGCAAAGACGAATAGTGTAGTTTACATTTTTTGTCCGTTTTTTTACGTTTTCGTCCGTTTTCTTATGTTTTCTTACTTTTAACTCCGTTTTTTTACGTTTTCGTCCGTTTTCTTACGTTTATTTACGTTTTCGTCTGTTTTCTTACGTTTATTTACGTTTTCGTCTGTTTTCTTACGTTTTCGTCCATTTTTTTTATGTTTTCATCCGTTTTTTTACGCTTTACTCCGTTTTTTTACATTTCGTCCGTTTTCTTATGTTTTCATCCGTTTTTCATCCGTTTTTATACGTTTTTGTCCGTTTTAATACGTTTTCTTCCGTTTTTAATACGTTTTACTCTGTTTTTTTTACGTGTTCGTCTTTTTTTTACGTTTTCATCCATTTTCTTACGTTTTCGTCCATTTTCTTACGTTTGTGTCTGTTTTTCTTACGATTTACTCCGTTTTTTTACGTTTTCATCAGTTTTTTTTTTTTTTTACATTTTCGTTCATTTTCTTACGTTTTCGTCTATTTTTTTACGCTTTCGTCCGTTTCTTACGTTTTCATCTGTTTTTTTTTACGTTTTCGTCTGTTTTCATCTGTTTTTTTTACGTTTTCGTCTGTTTTCTTACGTTTTTGTCCGTTTTCGTCTGTTTTCTTATGTTTTACTCTGTTTTTTTACGTTTTCATCTGTTTTTTTTACGTTTTCGTCCGTTTTCTTACGTTTTCGTCCGTTTTCTTACTTTTAACTCCGTTTTTTTTACGTTTTCGTCCGTTTTAAAACATACGTTTTAAAACGTCCGTTTTAAAACATACGTTTTAAAACGTAAAAAAACAGACTTTTTAAAACGTAAAAAAACAGACGTTTTAAAACGTTCTAAAACGTAAAACGTAAAAAAACAGACTAAAACGTAATAAAACGGACGAAAACGTAAAAAAAAACATACAAAAACGTAATAAAACGGACGAAAACGTAAAAAAACAGACGAAAACGTAAAAAACAGAGTAAAACGTAAGAAAAAAGGAAGAAAACATAAAAAGACGGACGAAGACGTAAGAAAACGAACAAAAACGGACGAAAACGTAAAAAAAACGATGAAAAGGTAAAAAAACAGAGTAAAACGTAAGGAAACAGACGAAAACGTAAGAAAACGAACGAAAACGGACGAAAACGTAAGAAAACTAACAAAAACGTAAAAAAAATAGACGAAAACATAAGAAAATGAACGAAAATGTAAAAAAAAACTGACGAAAACGTAAAAAAACAGAGTAAATCGTAAGAAAAACAGACAAAAACGTAAGAAAATGGACGAAACGTAAAAAAAGACGAAAACGTAAAAAAACAGAGTAAAACGTAAGAAAAACGGAAGAAAACGTATTAAAACGGACAAAAACGTATAAAAACGGATGAAAAATGGATGAAAACATAAAAAAATGTACGAAAACGTAAGAAAACAGACGAAAACGTAAATAAACGTAAGAAAACGGACGAAAACGTAAGAAAACTGACGAAAACGTAAGAAAACGGACGAAAAACGGACAAAAAGTGTAAACTACACCGTTCGTCATTGCACCGTTCGTCCTTATGGTGTTGAAATGACAGTTATACCCTCAGGTTAACAAGACTTAACGACCGTTAGTGGGCTCCGTTATAGGGAAGGACTAATGGCGCATAACGTTTGCCACTTAAGGATGAACGGTGCAACTTTTTTGGTCAAAGGACGAACTCCTGCGGTCAACGCAAACCACAAGGACGAACGGTGTAATTTACTCTTAAAAAAACCTCGAGGAAATAATTTCTTTTCATTTTATTTTCCTTTCTCTTGTTTATTAATTTTGAAAACATAGGGTGTAACGGTGAATGATTATTTTAAAAGTCAAACAATCTTATGCAAATCAGAATTTTTTAAATATAATTTAAGATGAGAGTTATTTTACATACCAAACTTTATTCATATACCAAAATATTCATATCCACAATCCATCTAAAAAGAAATTAATTGCTGATATTAAACCGTTAATCTTTAAGCGAAAATATTTACACTGTCGCGACGAGCATTTAATTATCTTTCTATAAACGAGCACTTTGATATACTTTCGAAAAAAGAAGAAAAAAAATCATTTGTTTCACGTTTTTTCATCTTTTTTTTTTTTTTTTTTTTTTTTAACATTACTGAAATTTGCATGAAAAAATCATATATGATTAAACACTAAATTGAATATCACATTTGATATTAGTGTTAAATCATATATGATATGTATATCACATGTGATATGATATGTATATCATGTGTGATTTTACACTAATATCACATGTGATATTACATATCGTATATGATTTAACACTAATATCACATGTGATATTCAAATTATTGTTTAATCATATATGATTTTTTTAATGCAAATTTCAGTAACGTAAAAAAAACGAAAAAACTTTAAAAAAAGGTGAAAAATACGGAAAAAAAAATTGTCGAAAGTATATCAAAGTGTCTATCAATAGAAAGATAATTAAATGCTCGTCGCAATGATATATTTTTTTTGCTTAACGATTAACGGTTTGAAATATATTAATATTTGAAAAAATGATAAAAGTGAGTTTTTTAAATTGTTGGGATTAATCTTATCCGTTAGATCAAATAAAAATGGAGGACGGAGATTGATCCCTTTATATTTAAAAAATCTTTTGTCCTCAAATGATCTTAATTCTTAAATCATAATCTAAAGGCTAAGGCACTTTATTTTGCATACTAAAAAATCCTTGCATACTAAGGGATAAATCCCCACCTTCTATCTAGTTTTATCTAATGGTGAAGATTAACCTAAGATTTAATATGTGTAAACCTAAGTCCATGTTTTTTCTTGTCTTTTTCTTTTCTTTTTATCTTTCATGTTTATTTTCTCATTTTTCGTCTTTTTTTTAATCCCTATTTTTAATTTCACGTTTTTTTTTCTCTTCGTTTTCTACGTTTTCGTCAGTTTTCATACGCTTTTGTCCGTTTTTTCGCTTTTTATACGTTTTCGTCTGTTTTGATACGTTTCCGTCCATTTTCTTACGTTTTCATCCGTTTTCATATGTTTTCGTCCGTTTTCTTCCGTTTTCATATGTTTTCTTCCATTTTCATACGTTTTCGTCTGTTTTGTTACGTTTTCGTCCGTTTTCATACGTTTTCGTCAGTCTTGTTACGTTTTCGTCTGTTTTCTTACGTTTTCATCCATTTTCTTACGATTTTGTCGGTTTTCATACGTTTTCGTCCGTTTACATACGTTTTCGTCCGTTTTCATACGTTTTAGTCTGTTTTCTTACATTTTCGTCCATTTTCATACGTTTTGTCTGTTTTCTTACGTTTTCGTTCATTTTCTTAGGTTTTCATCTGTTTTCTTACGTTTTTGTCCATTTTTTTACGTTTTCGTCTATTTTCTTACGGTTTCATCCGTTTTCTTACGTTTTAGTCTGTTTTCATACGTTTTCGTCTGTTTTCTTACGTTTTCGTCCGTTTTCATACGTTTTCGTCTGTTTTGTTACGTTTTCATACCTTTTCATCAGTCTTGTTACGTTTTCGTCTGTTTTCTTACGTTTTCGTCCGTTTACATACGTTTTCATCAGTTTTCTTTCGTTTTCGTCCCTTTTTCATACATTTTCATCCATTTTTTTACGCTTTCATACGTTTTCGTCCATTTTCATTCGTATTCATCCATTTCTTACGTTTTCGTCCGTTTTCATACGTTTCTGACTATCACAAGTGATTTTCTGTGATATTCATAATATCATTTGTGATTTTCTGAATATCACTTTGTGATATTCAGAAATCACTTTGTGATATTCTGAATATCACTTGTGATTTTCACAATATCACAAAGTGATTTCTGAATATCACTTTGTGATATTATGAATATCACTTGTGATTTTCTGGATATCACTTTGTGATATTCTGAATATCACTTGTGATTTTCATTTTATAAAACATTAGTTGAAAATCACTTGTAATATTCAGAAAATCAATTGTTATATTCTGAATATAATATCACAAGTGATTTTCTAAATATCACATAGTATCACTTGTGATCATATGAATAACCCAGAATATCACTTGTCATATTCAGAATATCAGTTGTGATACTTAGAATATCACTTATGATATTCTGAATATCACAGAATATCACTTGTGATATTCAGAAACATATGAAAACGACCGAAAACATTTAAAAATAGACGAAAACGTATGAAAACGGATGAATATGTATGAACTCTAAACCAAAATTTGACCATTTTCTTTTTATATATGGTAAATATAAACTTATTAAATTTTATAAGTTTCAAAATAAGCAAATTAAACTTGTGAAACATAAACCGAAATCACATAAGCTCATAAGCAAATAAAATAAGGTTAAACAAATACCCCCAAACTATGTAGTTGTTATTCAAATTATATATCTGTGATATTCTGAATATTAATTGTGATTTTCTGAATATCACTTTGTTAGGTTCCTATATTTATAACACAAGCATCAATAGAAGAAATATAGACAAAGGTGATCGGTTGAACACAACACAAACAATACGCGTAAGATACTAAGAAAAGTTATGCGTGAGTATTGATATGAAATGAACAACCAACCATCTAAGGATGGTTTACATGAAGTATTTATAGGAGGAAACTAGGGCAACACACCAAGTTCCCATCCTTTCCTTATTGGGCTTTGCATAGGCTCATGGGCTTTCTACATGAGCCTAGCCTTGATTACTAACATAAAAGCCATAACTAAGCTAACTATTGCATATTAATTACTAACACTTGAATTCTAGTTTAGGAGTGATTCCAACAATCCCCCCCTAAGTGTTAGTGATTGATGATTTGATCTTTAAACGTTGTAGGTGCTGATGTAATAGTAGCTTTGACGTCTTCTGACATTCTTTTTACTTGTGAGAAGAAGTGCCTTGATTCGAACAATCTCTCCAGTGTAGGGAAATGTTTTTCTTTGAAGTTTTTCAGCTTTGACGTCTTCATAATCTTTGTTCTTTGTGGTGATAGTGATAGTATGTTGTGGTTATCTGCATCAGGTCCACTTCGTTTCTCCAGTGACTCCACGTCTTTCTCCAACATGCTCACACACTCTTTGACGTTGGATTGCATTGTTGATGTGGTTCTCTAAGTCTTTGAACTTTGTAGATTCTTTGATTTGACGAAGAATCATTCTGACTTTGTGTTGCCTTTTGAGAGAACTTCAATTAGTGATGTTGTGGGTATGAGCATGTGGAGAATCTGCACGATCTTTTCCACCCGCAAGCATCCATAAGAAGAAAACATAAAACATGGGTTAGAAATAATCCAGCGCTTACAAGTTTGAACTTCGAGAGTGTTAACAGCATAGTGTGAAAACACAACTCTAATTCTCACAAAGGCTGTTCCTGGACTGGATTCCCACAAGTGAGATAACGCGATGTACCGAAGTACACCTACAGTTCAGGTGAGTCGCTGAGGTACACCGAAGCATCACCCCACGACTGTAGACCATTTGAGACACACTAAGCGTAACCCATAAGGAGTACCGAAGCGACCTGCTGTCAGGGCTGTTAGATGTTGACCCTAGTAGGAGTTTCCATTCAATCACTGAGGATCACAGTTGTGAACCTCTCATAAATATTCTCGACAGATTGCTAAGATCTGTGAAGGACTCGATAAAGTATCACTTGTGTTCTTATTGTTGAACGACAAGCGATGAATTGTCAAGTGTACCTAAGAGATCTTTTGATGAATCTCGTGGCTCTAGACTCAATAGTGCACTTTGGTTTTCCTGAGCGGAGACTAGGGAGAGGGTCTCCTTCTTCAATACCAACAATCTCTAAGAGAAAGCCGATAGTTTACGTGGGGTTCCCTGTGAGAATGAAACAAGCTTCTGTTGAGAGAAACTTGAGTGGCTAAGAAGGTTTTGTGCATGCGTCATTGGGTCCATGACGACTTTAATCTTCAATACCGGTGTCATCCAGTGACAACCAGTAGCATATGAATTGAACCCGGTGTCTGCCCTAAGTTGAATGATCTGGAGGGTTATTTATTTTCACCCTTTTCTTTTACTTTTCTTTTTAATTTTTCAACTCCTTCTTTCTCCGATTCTCATTTTCTTCTTTTTATAATCATACCTAAGGACTTCTAATTCTAACTATTGGTGGTGTCCTTGGGTAGATCCCTCCGGCTCTGGCAGATCATAGGACGGTTATTCCTAACCTTAGTCACCTTATAACTCCATGACTAACCTATGTTGCCATAAAACCATTTTCATGAAAAATCTCTCAAAGTGGTTATGAGTAAACGCATTTTGTACCACTGTTGAGAGTTTAGGATTTTGCATAAATACTCCCCCTCCACACGTGCTTAAGTATTTTCACAGAAATCTGCACGGTGAGAGAAGAGCGCGCACTTTTGAATTGATCAACTCATGATAGACAATCCCCCGCGAGACACGGTTACGTTGTATAGTTAAAGAGTTACATTGTCAGCTTTTAGGTGACAACTAGCTCTAATAACTACCTTGAAGGTGTGGACATTCCTCGAAAGGTTTGTCAAACCCGTCAAAGTTCATGTCTACCAAGAGTTTATCGAATGGTACATTCTACTCGGACAAGTCCTTTGCGAGACACGTTTACATCACTAGCGAACTAGTTTGAAATTATTACCCGTCCCGGACAAGTCTTTTCGAGTTACTAACCTTTAAGATCTCGTCAATTCATAGGTTAAGTCTTTTAGCACAACGATTCATTTGCAATTCACAACATATTTCTTATCACATAATTTTTCTCCCCCCTTAAAAATGGCATATAAATATGTTATTTTTGATGAAATGTTGATATCAAATATGACCATTTTGAGTTTTGTGGGAAGATTTCTAAGAAGAACATTTTGGTGAACAAAGTTTTTAAGCAAATACTCCCCCTCAACAAGTGATATAAACTTTTGAGGTTTTGAAAATCATAAGGGGAAGTACTTGTTCTTTTGAGCAAAACTTTGAAAATGAAAGTTTTGATTAGTTTTACTCAAAAGTAAGAAGCTTTCGCTCCTTTTATAAGGATTGTGGCACTGAAGCGTACCACAGGGTCCTTTCATTACAAGTACGGGTTGTACACTGTTATATGTGCACAAGCCATTATGAATATGTCAAACAAACAAAATCACAATCAAGAATGTTAAGAGAGTACCCAATGATTACACACGACCAGCTACTTTATGAGGACGTTGGTATGTCTGAATCGGGAAGCTTGGTCTTCCTCCCACATAGCTTTCCAACCGTCGCATCTGATCCCGATGAATCAACCTTTCATCAATCCTAGAGATAAACCGAAGAACATCCTTGCGATCCTTTGAATTCCAATTCTCCGTCTGAATTGTACCCAACTCAATGACCTTCGATCGATAAGCCAATTCATCTCGAACCATCTTCAGGGTGGCATAATAGAACTTGTGAATTTCATCGAAAGCCATGAAGCAATTATGATGATTTTCACTTTGGTAGACAAACCCAAACTTTGGTTTATAAACGATTTTGTACTGAGGTTCTTGATTGATTCCGTTGAAGTGTAGGAGTGGGTCGATGAGATTGAGTTGTTTTTGGTAAGATTCGACCCCGAGTTAGAGATCTTCAACACGCTCTTAGATTATATGCGTATGAAAACAGGGAGTGCAATAATGTACTTGATTTAAATTTCGGTTGAGGTTCAGGTTGGGGCTCAGGTATATCGTAATACTCACCACCAGTGTATGTAAAGTGATCAATGGTTTTCACCATTGGTGGTGTGGTTTCTGAAACCCTTGGTTGATCAGATGGTGGTGGATGTGTAGCTTGTTGTGTAGTGGTGAAAACCTGCTTAACCATTTGTCAAATCATTGGATGGAGTTGCCTTCTTAACAGATTTTGTTGTAGACTTAGTTGTTTCTTTTGTTGATGGAGATGATGATTGAGATGATGATTTTGGTTTGGTGGAAGTGTCAAAAGCAGATTCAGAAGACTTTTGATGTATGTGTGTTGGATTGTCAACTATGTAGTTGTCTGATTCCTTCTTTAACTTTTCCTCTTCAGCTCTAACAGCTTCTTCTGCCTCTTTTCGCATCATTTCCTCTTCAACCACCAAATTATCATCATCAGTGACTCTTTCATCCTTATCATTATCGTAATCTCCTTCGTCATATATTACCACATCTTCACCATGCTTTTCTTTTTGCGGTTGTTTTAGTTGTTGTTGTGGTTGCTTCATTTCAACAGTTGTAGTGACAGTGACACCCTGATCCTTACCGGGTTGATTAACCGGATCGGATGGGGTGAGAGTTGTTTGCAATGGATCTTCGTGGAGGACTACTGCTTGACCCTCCTGCCCCACCGGGTTGATTAACCGGAAAGGTTGAAGCATGGTATTCCATCCTTTCCTGCTTTAATGTCTTACGAAATTTTCTTTCTTCATCCATTGAATCACACTCATCATTAGAAAGAAGTCAGAGATTGAGGATGATTTTGTGAGCATGTATTTGAATGGATGTAGCAGAAGGATGACCACAACAATTCTGCAAGATGATTCTGAGCATATGAAGTTGTTGAAGACGACACAGAGATTGTTCTTGCCAATTGTTTTGTCGTATCCAGCTGGGAATGTGTTTGCCATCGTGAGCTCAGCTGGGGTATTGATGTTTACTTGATTTGCAGCCTTTTGTGATCTGAAATACATTAGACAAAAAGACAGACATATGGAAACACAATGTGTTTGTTTTAGTCTGATTTATTATCTAATTCCTTGTTTGATGGTAACATGTTTATGTTAGTTACAAGTCCTAAGTCACATTTGTCCAATTGTTTGAAGTTGATATGAAAAGTTACGTGAACATGTTAATTTTGAAATTTCAAAGTCCAATTATTCACTTAATACACAACATATTAACATTTAAGCTTATTAGTGACATTTTGGTTTCGTGACGTTATAATTTATTTATTTACAAGTTTGCACGCGTAACAATTCACAATTTTGGTTAAAATTTAGGCTTAGGCGTAGGTTTTGCAAGCTTATGCGTAAACAGTGAACCATACGCGTAGTTATAAGCTTATGCGTGGGATTCTGACATACGCGTAAGAAATGTTACACGTAGGAAAAGAGGGCCTTAAGCATAGAGCTTACGCGTAAGCGTATGTAGGAGCTTACGCGTAAGGCTTACTCGTAAGAGTGAACCTTAATTGTAAAGCTTACTGTTTACGCATATCCTTCACAGGATACGCGTAGTCCCCTTTGTAGAACCTTAGGCGTAAAGGTTACGCATAAGATTTCTCTTACGCATAACATTCTACGCGTAAGGTGATCCTTATGCGTAGGAGCTCAGTTAACCTTGATTTTGAATATTTCACGCGTAATAACCTGAAACAGATGAATCATAACACATTCATTAACACCATATTCAATCCCTTTCAGTTCTAATATGAAGTATCAATCAAAACAGGTTATGCGTAAGATATGCTTACGCGTAGAACTTAAACCCTAAGACTCAAATTTTACGAGTATGAAATCTAGCCATAGGATAGACACCAAATCATTTATGGGATAACTTAGAGGCCTAGTGAGTTGTCCTAAACAAGTTTTAACACAAAAAAACCCTTGTGAATCAAAAGTACCTAATTCGTATGAACATAAACCCTAATTCTTAGTTTTCACAAAATTGATGTTTCTGGGTATGTATCAAGCAAGGTTTTATCAATTAAACATGTATACAACATCTCTTAACCTACTAATTCACCAGAAACACTCTTATATGAAAACACCCAAATCTACGCTTAAACCCTAATCTTTAAAACATCATTAAATCGTATTCTGGGTGAGTTTTGATGATGGAAATGTTTATAACACTCGTTTTTATGCATTTTGACACAATAATACACATCATAAACATCCAATGATGATTTTGTGTTCTAACGCATACGCGTAGAACACCAAATCATCCCAAACATGAAAACTAACCGTTGGATGTTAATGAAATTAAAAACCATTGTTTATAATGACACAATGATCATGAAAACACTTACGAATTAGGAGATTTAAAGCACATATTTGAAGAAGGAAGGATAGGCGTAGGATTTGGTGGTTGGAGTAATAAATGTGAAAGTTAATGAGTTTTGAAAGGTTGGTGGAAGACTTTTGTTAAAATAAGTTTAAACATTTGACAACTTTAGTCCCTCCACCTTAACCATTTTCATCCAACGCCCATAACTTCCATTTTGGTTACGCAAAATATGATATTTGGAAAGAAACTTGACGACACTCCCCCTCGACTTAAGAAATAATAAAATTTTATAAATTTGAGCCCGGGGAGTGTTAGTGAACCAGAAATGTGACCACCATTATCAAAGAAACAACCGGGATGTGGTAACATGCAGGTACAAGGTTTTATGAAACCGAAAAATATTTACTTTCTCCCCCTCAACACTTGACTAAGAAAAAAATACTGAAATTTGAAAGAGTAAAGTGTTGAAGGAAAATTTGTACTTGCCATGTTGAAAGAAATATAGATAGAAGAATATTTTTGGAGTTTTATCAGATTTTATATTTTTGTATTTTGTTTTTGAAAATATTTACAAAAGAGGTTTTGGTGTTTGACTGGTTTTAAGAATGTTTTAAAAGTTCATCCAGTTCCTCTGGAGTCAAACATCGCATACCAATCCAGTGGACCAACTCATTAAACCTAGCAGGAGCTAAGGCTTTGGTGAGAAGGTCTGCCAATTGGTATTCAGTACCCACAAAGTATAATTCAACGGTACCCTTTTTCCACGTGCTCCTTGATGAAATGATATCGAAGATCGATGTGCTTTGATTTTGAATGTTGAATAGAGTTGCACGAGATCGCAATAGCACTCCGATTGTCGCAGTACATCGGGATTTTGTCAAATATGTAACCATAGTCTTTGAGTTGTGTTCTCATCCAAATGACTTGAGCACAACACGCTGACATGGCGACATATTTTGCTTCTTCGATTTCCATGATACCAGTTTATCACCAAGAAATTGTAGAGCTCCTGAAGTGCTTTTATGAGAATCTAAGCAACCTGCGTGATCAGCATCTGAAAAAGCTATTAGTTCAAAACCAGAATCCTTCGAATACCAGAGGCCCAAATTAATGGTTCCCTTGATGTATCGGAGGATTCTTTTAGCCTCAGAGAGGTGAGTTTCAGTTGGTCTCGACTGATAACGGGAGCAAAGATATACAGCAAATACAATGTCAGGCCTACTGGCTGTTAGATACATGAGAGACCCAATAATACTTCGGTATTTGGTGGGGTCAACCAATTTCCCATGAAAATCAGCATCCAGTTTCTTGGTATGTGCCATTGGTGTGGCATAGGTATCACAGGTTTGCATTCCATGTTTGTTTAAAATTTCAAGGCATATTTGGACTGACTTAAGAAAATGCCGCGGGGTGATTGATGAACTTGCAATCCAAGAAAGAATGTAAGTTCACCCATCATGGACATTTCAAAATGTTTTTTCATAAGTTTTAAAAAAGCGTTTGAGTATTTTAAATGTGTTGACCCAAAAATGATGACATCCACATAAATTTGAACGATTAAAATGTGTTCCCCTTGATATTGTATGAAAAGTGTTGGGTCGACCGAACCTTTAGTGAAATTATTGGCAATGAGAAAGGATGATAACTCATCATACCACGCCCGAGGAGCTTGTTTGAGACCGTAGAGAGCCTTGTTCAGTTTTTAGACCTGATTAGGGAACTCTGGATCAACAAATCATTCTGGCTGACTAACATAGACCGTTTCCTTCAGTTTACCATTCAGAAACGCGGTTTTAACATCCATCTGAAAGACCGTGATGTTCATGTGAGCCGCAAATGCCAGAAAAATCCGTACAGCCTCAAGTCGAGCAACCGAAGCGAAGGATTCTTCGAAATCAATCCCCTCTTCTTGTCTATAACCCTTAGCCACCAGACGTGACTTATTTCTGATAACCGTACCGTCAGCATCTAACTTGTTTTTCCAAATCCATTTCAGACCAATAACATAGACCCTTGTTGGTTTTTGAACCAATTCCCATACTTCAAGACGTTTAAACTGATTAAGTTCTTCTTGCATGGATTCAATCCAGTTGTCATAAGTCATTGCTTCTTTAATATTTTTGGGTTCAGATTGGCAAACGGTAAGTGCATAAATGCAGTGTTCACCGTCAGTCTGAAGGCGTTGTCTAGTTACGACTGGTTGATTAGGGTTGCCAATTATGTTCACAAGAGGATGGTCTTTAGTCCAACGATGTGTGGAGGGTTGATGTTGATATACATTCTGCAGATTAGAAGGATTCAAATGACTTGTAGATGATTCCGCAACGTCAGAAGTAGCAGAAGCATTTGCAAAAGGGTTGAAGAACGCATTTAGATCATAATCTGTAGGTGGTGGTACTTCATTGTTCAGAAGATCATCAGCTGGTTCAGCGTTATTGGATGCGGTTTGTTCGGCTGTTGTTGTAGAATCAATTGGTGGTGCTTCCTCAACAGTAGTTATTGTAGCAGGTGTATCAGGTATTGGATTTTGATCAGGTTGTGCAGCGGAAACATTTGATACACCTTGTGCACGTTCATCAATATCATCACTAAACAGAGGAGCAAATAGCTGTTCCATTTGACGTCGAGTTAGTTGAACACTAGGTTCAGCTGACGATGGGGTTTGAGGGAAGTTTAAATGGTTATGACCGGGTTCCAAGCTGTTATGCTCAGAAGCCATCTCAGTAAGCTCATCGAAATTGGCATGAATCGTTTCCATAATCTCTCTTGTACGACGATTCCAGATCCGGTAACCTTTGGAGTTTTCACAATATCCAACAAAGACTCCAATGTCAGCTTTGGCTTTGAGCTTACCAAAGTCAACACGATCATTATTCGGATAACAAAGGGATCCAAATACATGAAAGTGTTTGAGATTCGGTTTACGGTTGTGGATAAGCTCATAAGGTCTTTTGTTGTGGCGCTTGGTAATCATTGAGCGATTCTGAGTGTAGCATGCAGTTGACACGACTTCAGCCCACAAGTAATCTGGAAGTTTAGCATTAAGTAACATTGTTCTTGCAGCTTCCACTAACGTACGGTTTCGTCTTTCAACAACTCCGTTTTGTTCTGGTGTACGTGCAATAGATGTTTGATGCTCAATTCCCACTTTCTCATAAAATGCACAAAGAGTTTGATTCACAAATTCAGTTCCTTTGTCTGTTATGATTTGTCTGACTGTGTTTCGGAGCTGAACTTGAATTTTTGTGAGAAAGGTGATGATCATCTGTGGAGCTTGATCTTTACTTCGAAGAAAATAAACCCAAGTCCATCTTGAGTAGTCATCTACAATTACCAAGATGTAGCGTTTGCCATTAATCATTTGCACGCGCATCGGGCCACACAAATCCATGTGAAGAAGATGAAGCACATGCTGTGAGTTGTGTTCCACCTTTGAAGGAAAGTGAGCACGAGTGCTTTTCCCTTGTTCACAAGCTGAGCATAGGTGATCTTTAGAATACTGAAATCTTGGGAGACCTTCAACAAGTTCGTACCGTGCAAGATTGGTTATGGTTTTAAGTGTGAGAGACGACGGTGCCATAGCCAAGATTTTGTAGATGCAGCCTTAGAAAGTAGACAGATGGGAGAAGAAGCAATCATGTCTTGCATTGAGATTGTGTAGAGACTTGATGTGCGTTGACCAGACATAAGATCATTTCCTTGTAGATCACGAATGAAACAAGTTTTCTCCCTAAAAGCAACTTCCAAATCTCCACCACAAAATTGACCGACTGAAAAGAGATTGTGACTGAGACCTTCCACATAATAAACTCTGCTAATTTCGATGTTACCATTGATGTAATCTCCGTAGCCCATAATACCTGCGAAGTGATTATTCTCGAATCTGACAGTGCCAATGAACTTTGAAATAAAGTTTGAAAACAATTTGAGATTGCCTGTCATGTCCCGAGAACATCCGCTATCAACAACCCAGAGGATGATCTGTATCACCTTCATTACACACAGACTACACAGATGGAATAGAAGTAGATGTGGAACCCGAAGAGTTAGAGGGTTCCGATGCAGATATAGATGAAACACAAATGTTCATGATTTTAGGTATCCATGTAAAGCCAAGTGTATTATGTAACCATTTCTGCCATCTCCAACTAGTCTTAGCTTTGGTCTTAGTGAATGCACTAGGTGATAAGTTCTTCCTGGGAGGTGAAGTGGGTTCTAAGGGTACATCAATGATTAATGCATGAGCACTAGAAGGCGGTTTACCTAGCACAGACTTAGAAGCAGTAGTGGGCCTAGAGGTATTCCGTTTTCTATTGTTCCGCTTGCGAGATAAGATAGTCGTAGCAACACATTTGTCATGACAACCAGAAAACATACTTTTACGACAACCAACACAAAAAACTTCAAACTTAACATTTAAATTACTTAACGGTTCAGCATTCGTTACAACACTTTTTCCATTACATTTGTCAGACGCAATATCTAAAGTGGGTGCAACTTGAGTTTTATTCAAAGTCCTAAGGTGTTCTTCTACTTCAGCATTCTTTATTGTTCTTTTCTTACGTCGCAACTTCCTATTCTTCCTTGTATTGCTCCTAGGCTGTGAAGTGCAGGCGTTGGGAAAAGAGGCAACTATTCCTGTTTCAGTAGAGGGAAGCACATTAGATTCTTGTGGTTTGTCATGAGATGTTCTAGAGTCAGTTTGAATCTGTTTAGGTGTAGTTACTACAGTGTTACTATCCCTATCTTGCTTAAGTTTCACCAACTCTGCCTTTAGATCATGGATTTTGTGTAACAAATCTAGATTTTCAGAACGAGTGAGTCCGTCTCGTCGTAAAACATCTTTGGTATATGCCAGATGATTATTGTCACAATTCTCAAATTCCGATCATTTCTTAAACTCAATATGCATCATGTTAGTTCATTCATGATTTTGCATTTCACATTAAACGCGTAAATTTTATATTAAATAAACGTTATCGCGTGAGTTATTATTTTGAACCTTTAATCCGATACTTCTAAAAATGATCCCGATATATTTTTATACTTACATTTAGTTTATAAAAACTAAATTTTAAGTTTACCTAGTGTTTTAAATTTATTTTGTATATAAATCGTTAAATTTATATTATTACGACGTTTTTCTTAAAAACTATACGATAATTATTTTATCACTCAAATTTTACAAGGAATGTATTTTTACAATTTTTATGATATCATTATACTCTATTTTGATCTATTAAAAATTACTTTCACCTAAAATTTCCTTAAATAACTAATGTATACAAAACCTTACAAGTTATTATTATTTACACATTTACTTACACTTTTCTTACAAGTATACAAGTACATACATTATATAAAAAAAAAAAAAGTAATTTTGACAAACACCTCCCCCTAAAAACCGGCCAAGGGGGGGAGGGTTGCATTTAATGTTGGAAAAACTTGCTTCTTGATTGTTTATATCCACACTCCAAGGAAAAAGTTCACTCATTTTCATTCACTCATAATAATTCACCTCAATCAAACTTTCTCTCCTTGTTTCTTCTCCATCAAAACCGAACTCCATAGAAGTGTACAAGGGATCATCAATTTTGCAAGATCAAGTTAATAAACAATCTAGATAACACTCTTTATAAGGTTTTGAAATAAAAACCAAGAGTGATTAAGTTAAACCTTGGTTCTTATCACCTCATCATATTAGCTTGTAAGCATGTTTCTTTCATTTTTCATATTTCCTTATCATTTCATATTTATCTTTTCATATTTGGTACAAACATGCAAGACATATGTTGTTTATACCATTTTTACATGATTTTTAGATATATATATATATAAGGTCATCCTATAATTATCCCCTTGGTATACTTTGGTCTTGATGATGTTTAGGAACCCATGACACCCTAAGAAGGTGTATGGTAGGATTAGATTAGCTTTGGAGTTGATTTGAAGGGATTAGAATAGGTTTGGTACGAGAAAAACTATTTTCGATAAGTATAAAATGTGTTCTGTCCTTGTTTTGATTTTCTGGAAAATCCGACAGTAGGCACGGATTTTTGGCCTTGATATTTAGAAAATATACTTTAAAACGAATCCGTGGCCGCTTGAACGGATAAAAACGGAGTTATAACGAAGAAGTTATGAATTTTTAAAGTTTGACGACGAAATATATATTTTTCAGAAATTTCAGCATACTATTTGTATCTTGTACGAGTCAAAAACGAGCCTTAAGCTTTACAAATTATTTCGACTTATCAAAAATATATTAGTATACTTTGATACGAAGCTAAGGACATATAATACGTAGAAAACGGATTTGAAACGACTAAGATATGCACGTTTTCATAAACTTGCCGTAACTATTATTTTTAGAAAAACTATATTATTTTTACGAGATAAGTGTTACGGTAACTAAAATGACCATGTTGACGGCTGTTTTTAACTATGATGTAGAACTTTTTGAAACGAAATGTCTTCTAGTAAAATCAAGATCACCAAGCATATTTTCTAAAACAACCAACCGTTTGTATAGCGGAGTTTTAATAAATTATTTACGGATGCTTAAACTTGGCCGAAACTCACTTTTTACACAACAATTAGACAAAATCACCATCTTTAACCCTTATTATCTTTATGTTCGAGACCTTTATGTCGAAAACTCCTGAACTAAAACTTTTAGATTTTGATACAAACTTTCTAAAACTGTCGAGTTCGTTTCCTAACGATCGACGCACACCATTTTACGACTAGTTTTTCGAAGCCATTTTTGTCAATTTCATGAAATTTCCGACGACTTTATTTTACGACGAAAAGTGTTAATTTCACAATAAATCATTACAAAACCATTGTAGGATGACATTTTGACGTAAAAACTTGTAAAGTGATTTAAGAATGGTCAAGACGTCAAAAGAGGATTTTTCGACGATAAGTAATATTTTTTCAAAACTTGCAAATGGTATAAATAACATACGAATTGCGTGCATAACATTACATCATGACTTATTGCATATCATATCATTCATAATAGGTCAGTTTCGGGATTCACGCTACATTTCGGTGTAACCACTTTTGTCATCGCATCTATTCATCGAGTGAGTAATCACAAACCCCCTTTTTACCGTTTTTACTATATTTTGGGGCGAAATGCATGAACCTTTCTTGAGCTAAATTGATCACTACTTTTATTAACTTGTTTGACTAGAACTTGTGAATTCGAATCAAATCTTTGAACTTAATTAGGAAATTATGACTTATTTGAACTTATTGAACCGTACATGTTATGGCCTTGACCTAAAGTCTCCCATGTTCGGAGCATCACTATAAAGTCTCCCATGTTCGGAGCATCACTATAAAGACTCCTATGTTCGGAGTATATCTTTGGGAAGAGGCACCCAGTATATCTTTGGGAAGAGGCACCCAGTATATCTTTGGGAAGAGGCACCCAGTATATCTTTGGGAAGAGGCACCCAACATAACTTTGGGTAGTGGCACCTAACTTAATTTGGTTTCATCGGTAGCATACCTGAATTATTATATTCGTGGTACTATATTGTGAACTTTTATGACCGCTTATACTTGACTACTTCATACGCTATATATTGTGCAATGGGTTGTGAATACACAGGTTGCAAGTTTTGTATGGGCGGAACTTGGAACTGAGTGGATTTACAATGCCTTTGCTTTGTGGACTATTTTTCGTTGACCGAAAGCTTTGAATATTTCTTACGAGTTTTCTTATTTTGCTAAACATGTTTACTCACCAACTATTTTCATAGTTGACCCGTTTTTCTCTCATGCATTTCAGGTGATCGTTAGTAAGTTTTTCTACCGGGTCTTGCATAATGAAGTTTTCACTTGTTGCTACAAATCATTATGTAATAGAGTGCAATATTTTGGGAACTAAACTTTGTAATATATTTGCCGATGACGGCTAAACTAGTATTGTAATGGCGTATTATTTCTTTTTAATCTTAACGTTGGTATGTTCTATTATCTTGTGCTTATGTTCCCTTCCGTTACACCTCGTATTTCCGCCTCCGGCGAGGGTGTGACAATTATCAACATCTTTTGACGCTTGAGCACGAGTCTTTTTGAGTAAATCAAATATGACACTATATTCCTTTTTCACTTTTGAAATTTCTTGTTCATATTTTGAAATTTGACACTTCAAAGACACAGTTTGATCATCCAGTTGCTCAAGTTTTTGACTAAGAGTTTTGGTATGCAACTGGTTGATTTTGTTTTGCAAAGCGAGTTCACGATTGTGACAATATTTTTGACACCATTGAAGACGACGTTTTGCATTTGAAAGTTCGTTTAACAATCGTTCATTTTCAACTTTTAATGACTTGATTTGTGACACAGTATCAATATTCTCAACATTTTCAACAGAATCAACAGAATCAGCAGTGATGAAATCAAATGCATATGCAACAGAATGTAATAACACAACATTATGGATATCAGCAGAGATAACATCTTCCAAGAGTCAATCAACATCTTTTCGTAACATTTTCTTTTTACGTTTTGTATTTGAAATCGATGTTTCTGTTTGTTCGAAAACTCTTTTCATAAGTCCAAGCTCTTTGTGAAAATCCCTTTCCCAATATATAGCACAATTTTTCAAATTTCGGACATGTGGTAAAATTCTTTTCTGAAGAATATCTCTTTGTGCACGCACAAGAGGCGATTGAAAATGTTCAACTTTTATTTCAGAATGAAATTCAATTTCACGTTCCAAAAGTTTGATGTCCGAAATGAATGTTTCAAAATATTTTATAACTTTACATTGTCCGGCTAATGGTTTTATTTCACTAAGTGAAGGTAAAGTACCATTAATTTGTACAGTATTGGAAAAGGGACCCTCAGAAGTAGGTGTGATAACCCAAGGTGTGTTAGAAAGATCTTGTTGTGTGACAAAAGTAACGGCTTTTGAATAGTTAAATGGTTTGTTATAAACAACATTTTCCATTTTTGACCGACTCTCGTCATCTGCATCAAATTCCTCTTGACGATTATATTCAACAACACACATAATGGAATCATCAATTCGATGTTCTGCTCTGTAAACTTCAGGAGTTGGGTTGAATGCTCTATTTTGAAACTTTGGTTTGTAATCAGCAAGATTCGGTCCATATCCATTTGGATTTGGTTTAAAAGTAAACTTTTGAATCGTTGTGATTGATTCACCATGTTTATAAACAACATTTTGAAACTCCTTGATTTTGTTTTGTAAGTCGACAATTTCTTCAAGATAGTCATCTATTCGTTTCGTGGAATGTTTTTTGTACTCAGAGAACTGTTTTTGACAAGTTAACAACTCAGACTTGGCTTTTTGAGTTTCCAAAGTAAGAGCGTTAAGTTGTTGTTTATGATCATATTTTAGTTGTTCTATTTGAGACAATAAGGCATTCTTGGATGCGACTAGATCACGTATTTGTCGTTCTAATGATTTTTCGTTTTGGTAAGATTTAGCAAAAGCGACTTCAAAACCTTGTTCACGTTTTTCTTGAGTTTTAAAAACGTTGAGTTGCCTTTTTAAACATTCAATATCCCTGGTTAACAGTGCATTTTTATTTTTTAATTGTTGATTGAGTTCACAACATTGTTCCATTCGGGATTGTTGGTCATTAAGTAAGAGGTCAATATCTGGATTAGGCAAAGGTTCAGCGTGTTCAACGTGAGTCTCAACATGATCATTATTCAGATCCTCAAGTATAACCACAGAGTCAACTTGATTATCAATGGTAACCAGGAGGTCATCTTGATCGTCAAATGTAACTACTGGATCTAGTTGAGTATCATCAGAATGAGATGTGGACGGCCCATGTTGAACATTCCGAGCCTCGTCGGATTCAGATGTTGGCTGAGATATTAGATCAGTGATGAATATGGTTTGATCCGGTACCTGAGACAAGCCGTCAGCGTCATACACTGGGCATGTGTCACTCATGTGGAGTTCGTGCATGTTTGCCATCAACATAACTGTTGCATTAGCCTGCAAGTCCTCCATGTCATCATCTAAGTCTGCATCTGCCATAAAACTCTGTCCTTTGTTTGTGAGGGTTCCACCAGCTTCATCCTTGAGAGCCAAAAGTAGAGCCTCTTTGTGATAAGCACTGCCTCTAGTCCTCGGCTTTGGGCATGCATTAGCCAGGTGACCCTTCTCATTACAGTTATAGCAACGAAGACCATTAATCCCATTCTGAGCATTACCCTGTTCAACCACTTGAGTCCTTTGTTGTTGTGGAGCACCCATGTTATTCCTTCCCATTGGATTAAACCCTTGACCATCGCCCATCTGACGAACATTACCTCTATTCTGAACTTCAACACGTCCATTGTTAACAACAGCCTGATTCCTTGTGTTGGATGAGGTACAAATGCGATTGTTGGATTTGTTTGAGTATCGGCCGAAGGCTCTAGCAATCATGACAAACCCTTGCTGCAATGCATCAAAAGCTTCTGTATCCTCATTAGATTCACTATAAAGTGCTTGATCATTGTTGTTGTTGTATGGAACCAATTGAGTTTCTTGAGATTGGTGTTGTGACGGATCATAAGGTGTTATCTTAGCAGATGGTTGAGCAGCGGGTTGTGGAGGATTTGTGAATATAGTTTGTAAGGTTGGGAATTGAGGATAACAAGCTTGAGCCCACAATGCTAATTGTTGATTATCCGGAAGTGAAGGTGAAACAGGTTGTCCACGGATAACTCTTTCTTTGTCAACTTCTTTTTGGTGGGGCTTCAAATAGTCGTACAACAATCCGTATGTAGCATGATGAAGATTCTTAGCTTGACGGATGAAAATGACATACTTTTCCCAATCAGGACCAAGACTACTCAGGAACTTAGTGTTGACTGCAATTCTTGGCATGATGATGTTGTGTTTGTCCAAGTCATTGATGATGTCTGAGAAGCGATGATGATATGACTCTAATGTCTCTCCGGGTTCAATCATGAAGTGTTCATAAGCCAAGTAGATTTTGGATTCCATGTCTTCTTGATTGAGTTCAGTGCCTTCCATGAGAAGATGAATATGTTCCCACATTGCTTTAGCAGTCTTTTGAGCATCAACACTTCGAAGGATCGGATTGGGTAACCCAATAGGGTGTATTGCATTGCTAGTTCATCGGCTTCAAAATGTAGAAGTTCATCAGCCGTGAGGTCAGTAAGACTTGAAATGTTGGTGACATCACCTCTTGGGGGATTGACATTAGGATCTCCGGGTGTAACGACAGTAGGCATCTGAAATGGACCTTCCATGATGACCTTCTTCAAGAACTTTCCATGTGGCTTCTTTAGATCACAGAACCTAAAGAACCTTATCACCCATTGATCATAGTTTCCGGGAGTGAGCATTGGAGGTCGATCAAGTGATCCAGCTTCATGTATGGATTGTTGGCTACTTAAAGCTTCACACATCTTTCCAAACCAAGACGGTTCCTTCATAGTATTCCTGGACGGATGTTGATTGTGAATGTTTGTGTAAGGTTGTACTTAAAGACTAGGGGGTGGTTGAATCATTTGTGGTTGAATTGCTCCTTGAGGAAATTGTTGTTGAAATTGTTGTTGTTGTAGTTGTTGATAAAATTGTTGTTGTTGATTGAGTTGTTGTTGTTGTTGTTGTTGAGGATACACATGAGGGAAGTAGTTAAAGTATGGTGGTTGAGACATCTTGAAACTTGTGTTGTAAAATGGATCTTTGTAGTCGAGTGAAATTTTGTTGATGAAGAATCCTTAAGCGTAGAAATCAAGCTTAGGCAAAGAAAACCTTAGGCGTAAAATCACCAACTTACACGTAAGAGGTTAGCTTACGCGTAGGGTTAATGAAACCTTAGCTTATGCGTAAAACAAAGGCTTAGTAGTAGAATGCTTATGCGTAAGATTTGCTTATGCGTAAGACAAGGCTTAGGCGTAAGAAAATGCTTAGGCGTAAAGATTCTACGCGTAAGAGTTTGCTTAGGCGTAAAACTAGGGTTTTGCCCAAAAATCCTTTACACTTGTTCCAGTGTAAAAGATATCCAAATTCAAAGTGTTATCAGGCTTATCCAAGCAAGAAAACACTGAGTAAACCAAGAACACTGAAGATCAAACCTTGAAGAACTTACGCGTAAACTTAGGGTTTACTTATGCGTAAGAATTAACCAAAACTGATTTTCTGCCCAAAGTGTTTCGAAACCTGATTTTTTTGATGAAACAGCTTCAATATCACCAAAATAACACAAAAGTGTGAAACTTGATGATCCAAAACTTTAATACACCTTACGCGTAGAACAGACCACACGTATCAAACCAAGCTTAAACACGAAGAAATACACGTAAAGTCTGAAACTTTTTTCCAAAAACTTAAACTTTAACACCAAATAACCTTTAAAGTACAAGAATCTTGGATTTTAAAGTGTAAAAATTAAAGCTTTTAGCGTTTGAAAGTTTGTATACCGAGACTTACGCGTAAAATACAATAACGTCAAAAACAAAATCGTTTCACCCAACTATTTGGCGATTGATACCACTGTTAGGTTCCTATATTTATAACACAAGCATCAATAGAAGAAATATAGACAAAGGTGATCGGTTGAACACAACACAAACAATACGCGTAAGATACTAAGAAAAGTTATGCGTGAGTATTGATATGAAATGAACAACCAACCATCTAAGGATGGTTTACATGAAGTATTTATAGGAGGGAACTAGGGCAACACACCAAGTTCCCATCCTTTCCTTATTGGGCTTTGCATAGGCTCATGGGCTTTCTACATGAGCCTAGCCTTGATTACTAACATAAAAGCCATAACTAAGCTAACTATTGCATATTAATTACTAACACTTGAATTATAGTTTAGGAGTGATTCCAACACACTTAATGATATTCTGAATATCATTTGTGATTTTTTGGATATCACTTTTTATCACTTGTGATTTTTTGGATATCACTTTGTGATATTCTGAATATCAATTGTGATTTTCATGTTACAAAACATTAGTTGAAAATCACTTGTGATATTTATAATATCACAAGTTATATTATGAATATCTATTCTGAATAACACAGAATATCACTTGTGATCATCTGAATATCACAAAATATCGCTTGTGATATTCAAAAACGTCTGAAAACGACCGAAAACATTTAAATACGGACGAAAACGTATGAAAACGCACGAAAACGTAAGAAAATGGACGAATATGTATGAAAACGGACGAAAACGTATGAAAGCGTAAAAACAAGTATGAAAACGGACGAAAATGTATGAAAACAGACGAAAACGTATGAATAATGAACGGGAACGTAAGAAAACGGGCGAAAACATATAAAAACAGACGAAAATGTAAGAAAATGGACGAATGCGTATGAAAACGGACAAAAACGTATGAAAGCGTAAAAGCAAGTTTGAAAATTGACGAAAATGTATGCAAACGGACGAAAATGGACGAAAACGTATGAATAATGAATTAAAACGTATGAAAACGGACGAAAACGTAAGAAAATGGACGAATATGTATGAAACGGATGAAAACGTATGAAAGCGTAAAAACAAGTATGAAAACGGACGAAAATGGACGAATAATGAACGAAAACGTAAGAAAACGGGCGAAAACGTATGAAAGCGAAGAAAAAAACGCGAATTAAAAAAAACGTGAATTAAAAAAAAATGAATTTAAATTAGAAAAAAAAAAAAAAAAAACGTGAATTTAGAAAGGAAAAAAAAACGCGAATTAAAAGAAAAAGACAAAAAAATATGAATAAAAAAGAAAGACAAAAAGAAAAGAAAAAAACATAGACTTAAGTTTATCTAATAAATGTTAGGTTAATCTACAAAATTAGATTAAACTAGATGGATGGTGGGAATTTGTCCCTGGTAAGCACCAAAATAAAGGTAAGCAAATGAAAATTCCTCTCTAAAGGCTATGTTTGACATTTTCGTTTTTTTAAGTCCAATGTTTACAAGATATTCAAATAAGATTTAATTACTTAAATAGACTAAAAGAAAGTTGTTCTAGCCTATAGACTGCAAGATATTTTTTTCTCTAATAGTGGATTCGAGCAAAATTATAGTGAAGTCGAGCAAAAAATAAAAGTGGAGTCGACCAAAAAAAAGTCAAGCGGTCTATATTTAGAATTTTTTTTTTTAAAACATAGATCACGGTCTGTGCAGTGGATAAAAAATTTCTTTTGATCTATTTAAGTTATTGACCAAATAAGAAACACTACATAATCACTTATTTCTGTATATTTATATTCCTTCATGAATTTCATATTAATTTTTTTTATGAGAGCAAAACGTGTATACCAAATCACTTATCTTAGTAAAACTTATCGTAGTATGATATTTTGCATTCAATCCGATAAAACAACCTGTAGCTTAAAGTTATAACGTATTTTTTGATCAATTTCTTATTTCTCTTTACTTCATCTTCCTATGCGTGAATCGTAATTATTGTGCTTTGTTAATTTGAGTAATAACATATTTCGACCATCGATCGAAATAGCTAAATTCCTCTTATGCTTATGATATTGACGACGACAACAACAACGACATACTTAATCCCGCCAAAACGGGTATGCTTATGATCTTCAATTCAATCAATTTTATTTATGTTTATCAACAATAACTTTTATAGCCATTTTTCATTTAAGAAATATGTTACTACTTCAAAGAAAAAAAACAAATATTACCAAAACCAATGTGTCACGTGTTAGAATTTTACCAAAATAATACTAGTATCAAATAAAATAATTACTCAATTAGAGGTGCTTTATTTTGGATACCCAAAAACTGTTACTTACCAAGGGATGGATCTCAACCGTCGGATCAAAAATACATCTTTTAATAATAAAAATCACGGAGGGACTACTCCTGCCAATTCATCAAACTTCCCCTACCAATCCCACCCCCAAACCTCTCACTTTCACAAGTTCCCTATCAACAAAATCTGCACTTTCTCTCTCTAACCAAAATAAAAAATTGCTTTATAAAATCAAAATCAACCTCTTTTAAACCGTTAAAATTAAATAAAAACACAAAAATGGAAGGATCAACGAGTGCACAAGCAAATCCACACAAAAAAACGGGTTCAAAATGAACCTACTAAGTCTCAAGATGAAGGTACGATGCTTCTGGCTAATTATTTAGTTGTTTTATTAGAATCTCTAGTGATTTTGTACTTATTTATGAATATTATTGCTACTTATGAAGAATTTTGTGTATTTTTTGTTGATTTTTGATGTGATACTGTGTGATGTATGTGATGATTATATACTTATTTGAGTTTTATTAGTATCTCATGTGATGCATGTGTATTTTTTGTTGATTTTATATGTTTATTGAGGGATTGTTATAATAAATTGATGAATGTTGTTATGAAATACAGAAAAATAATTTTGTTTTGGTGTGATTTTTATTGTGATTGTGACATGCTTTTGGTTGTGTTTTTTAGTGTTTACATTTGGTTGAGTTTCTGAGTAAAACACTTAGTATACATGAATGCACACCAAGTGTTTGATGAAATGTGTGAGTGAAAAGTAACATACGTATAGTATCACCAGTGATATTTAAAGTTGAACTGTATATATGTATTATCACTAGTGATATTTGTATTATCACTTGTGAAATTTTTGTTTATTTGATAGGGTTTTTTTTTTTACTGGTTAAGATTTATTATATGTCATGTATAGTATCACTTTTGATATTTTATTGTTGTTGTTTTGTAATTATAGTTAAACTTTTTTTTTTGCTAAAAGTTTTGATGATATACTATTTACTGTGAGTAAATGCAGTTCTGTCGTCAATCAAATTTTTGACTCCATCTCCAGAGATACATAAAATTAAAGGTATATTGTAACGTATAAGCATGTCTCCTTTAGACAAATTAACTGTGATAAAACCCTGAATGTATGCGGCGTCCTTTTTTTAACATTTAGCTTATGTGTTATATCACCAGTGATACATACACATTCAGTAGAATGTGTATGTATACTTTCAGTAGAATGCTATAATGGTATCCCTAAAAACACGGATATTTATTATACAGTATGAACACTTTGCTGTTTTTGTAGATTTTAGTAGTTTATTGAGGGATTGTTGTAAAAGTTAGATGATTATTGTGATAATATGAGAGACTTAACATGATAAAATAAATATTGTGACTGTAACATGTTTTTGTTAGATTTGTGGTAGATATATGTGCATAATGGATAGATTGGGCATGCTTCGATATGTTTAAAAGCGGTATTTGACTCTAATATTAGTTGGTAGTATATCACCTATGATGCAACAGTTCCAATGATTACTTATTGTTAGTATATCACCTGTAATACAACAGTTGCAACGATTGCTTATTTGTAGTATATCACCTGTGATACAATAGTTGTAATGATTGCTTACTGGAAGCAAAGAGCATGAGAGACTTCGAGGAGGAATCAGCGCGACATGCATTTTTGGAGGTATTGAAGGCTTTGTTCCTAATTGTATTTAAAGTAATTTCGGTTAACTAATGTGCCTCGATGTACTTTCTTTTTAACAGGTGATCACGACAATGAAATTGCAGATTTTCAGTCATTATTTACATGTGACACAAGACGGGTAAGAAATATTTAAAACAATTTGGCCCTGATGATTTTCCATTATTATTCAAAAGAAATTAAGCCTATATATTAATCTTAATTTAGACTTTTATGGTATGGGTTTTGTTGTTCTATTAGGGGATGTTTGGATCAGCTTATTTTCCCACTTTTCGGTATGATATATGTCATGTTTTAATGTGCTGATTTGGGCTTTTGTTGTATGTTTTAAGGTAAAGTAGTGGAAGATTATCACACACGAAGTTTGAGCACCAAAAACATGGTTCCCTTGGATTTATTCCAAGGATGTGTACTCCTCGCCATAGAGGGAAAGGTATAATTTATGTATTTTTTTTATCGTCATTAGTACTTATTGAATTGACGTGTCCAATATGGCTGGTTTCTGATTAGGTGTCCCAAAAATGAGCTCCTTATTTTAAAGTATCTCTTTAGGGGTGTTTGTTTAAGCTTATTTGGCTGGCTTATAGGCTTATTGAACTATTGCAAATCGCATAAGCTCATGTACAATCACTACAACAGTTCCAATGATTACTTATTGTTAGTATATCACATGTGATACAACAGTTGCAACGATTGCTTATTTGTAGTATATCACCTGTGATACATTAGTTGTAATGATTGCTTATTAGTAGTATATCACCTGTGATACAACAGTTGTAATGATTGCTTGTTGGTAGTATATCACCTATGATATTTGATGACGTATACTTATTTAGTATATATATGACGTATGATATTAAAAAACAATGAACTATTCATACACTAACATGGTATATATTTTATGCAGATTTGAATATAAAACTAAGAACTATCAAGAAGAAAAAAAGCAGGGGTTGAAGGTGAAAGGAAAAAGACCTTCGTGAAAAAACAACCAAGTCAAACTGAAGAAGTGAACAAAGAAACAACATCATCACCGACAACACTAACAATACCAAGCAAATTAACAAAATCCGTTGCTAGACATTTAAGCTTAGAAAACACGAAGAACAAAAACAAAAACAAATACACCACCAACAAATACTGAAAGAAACATATGTGAGATAACAGGATCTACAACCACCAACACCACCAACAGTAACTGTTGAACTGACAACAGAGACTGCATTTAAGAAAGCAAAGATAGTTGCAGAAAAAGAAAAAGAGTAATGAAGAAGAAGAAGCTGCAAAATAAAAGGAATCAAGTGGGAAAGAAGACAAAAGGAGGGGATGCTCATAAAGCTGGCAAGAAGAGAGTTGTAGAAAATAAAAAGACAAAAGCATCAATTAGTAATTTTCTTTTGCTACTTAAATTGTAATTTTATCTTGCTACTTAAATTGTAAACAATGGTAATTTCTATTCAGTTGTAAACAATGCTTTTGGTTTATCTGAATATAACCTTCTTTTGAAAAAAAGTCAGATAAAAATACCGTTGACTTCATGAAGAAAACTATGACAAAAAAATGATATATTCTCAAAATCAAACAAGAATAGGATTAATTAAGCATTGCTTTTGAGTAACATAACGATTCGGCAAAACAAAGGTCAACATATATATCAATTAAAGAATAATATCACAAGTAATACATGTCAGAAACAAGTAAACACATGAATGATGTAAATATTTCATCATTTTCAGGCTTTATCACAAGTGATAAAAAGACAAAATATTTCATAAACACTCAAACACCTCATAAAAATTAATTCCAACTATTTATCACAAGAGATACATAACTTCTAATTTATGACAAAGACGGGGCTTGGAACCAGGAAGCTCAGCTGCAATTGCTTTTCGCATAGCACCATCTTGACCAGTTAAAATGATATTTGGATAACACACAAAAGCTTTCTTGAATGCTTGGAGTAACCATACACAAGATTCAGTAGTTTCATTCTTAAGTAGATCAGAACCAACAATAACACATCTCCTATGATTGTCAATTGCAGTAAAAGGCACAAAAACCATCATGTACCTGGATAGAGAAATATCTTAGGTGATAATATATACAAAATATACAAAAAACAATCAAATCTCAAAGGAGATATTACAAATTAAAAGCATACTTGTTTGTTTTGTATGTGGCATAAAAAGAGACGACATCACCAAACTAATTGTGATTGCAATTTGCAAAAAAACGGCTTAATCAAACGAAAGAATCAACAACAACTGCAGTTGTGGTTCAAAAAAGCACAACAGCTCCACAAAACAAATTGAAGAAGCTCAAACAACTTTGATATCGCCTGTGATATCATAAGATCCTCCCTTACCACAACTGATTCAACAAAATAAAAGAAAGCTGACACACCTGTGATATCACATTTGATATCACCTGTGATACAACTGAGAAACCAGCAATACAGAAAAGCAAAAAGGAGAAAAGCGTAACCTCAAGTACAACACATTGGGTCTTCTTATCTTCTGCAATTAACCGAATTACATGATTCCAAACAGGGTTTAAGTTGTAATCAACAACCTTTCTTTTGAACTTTTCAAGTGACCGAATATATGCAATCACGTAAGGATCAGACTTCCCAATCATTTTCATGTTTTTCAAATTATTTGCCTTCACGATTGTTAAGGTAAGCAGTCTTTGTGGCTTAAGCTCTAGGTCACTGCACAATTATCGAACAGTACATCAAATTTGCATCACCTCATATATAGAGTGATGGAGAAAGCAAAATACAAAACACACTAAAATAATTCAAAAGGACGCCATTTAGAAAAGTGAAAATAAACATCAACTAATGCAACATAGGATATGATTACTCATTTACATTAACTACAGTGCACTTTGATTAATTCCCTAAAGCTTGTTTATTCAAATAAATATGTTTGATTTGGTTATGAAATGAGGGACAAACAAGATCATGTGATTGCTTCTCAACTTGTGCATCCCTCTCTTAGGCATTTTGTCAAACACTTTCCATGCATCAAATTTCCATCAATTCACCTATCCCAAAATGATATCATACTAAAACCTAATGCTACTCACAATCTAAAACATAAACTAAAAGTATCAAATAAACAAAATTTCACAAGTGATAATAAAAATATCACTAATGATAATACACATATACAGTTCAGCTTCAAATATCACTGGTGATACTACACGTACAATACATAGCAGATTCGAAACAACAATCAGACGTAAAAACAACATTTAAATGCAGTTAAAAACAAAAATTCCACTAACAACTTAACTAATAAGCAGAATTACATGAGCAGATAACATGATTATCAAACATTTTTCACTCACACATTTCATCAAACACTTGGTGTGCAACTTAATAAGAAGGCATGTTAACCACTTGATCCACATAAATAACAACCGATCAACAACATTATCAACCGCAACAACATCAATCAAATCAGCTTATGAAACAAACGGTTCATTCAAATCAAAAGAAGACATAAAAAAAGGATGATATGATCAGGAGGTGATGATGAGATGATGATCGGAATGGTGATGGTGATTGGAATGGTGATGGTGATGTTGATCCAACTGGTGATGATCAAACAGTAGTAGTTGATTGGAATAACTACTTTTGGAGGGAAATGATGAGAGCAGGTTTGGAGAAAAACACACAGTAACTGTGTGAAAAAAAATAAAGCGAATGAAATAAAATGAAGAAGAAAAGACTTTATATAGTTGGGAGAATTAAGGTTAAGCATATTAAATCTTAGGTTAATCCCTACCATTAGATCAAAATAGATGGATGATGGGGATTTGTCCATTGGTAAACATCAAAATAAAAGTAAGCAAATGAAAATTTCTCTACTCAATTAATAAATATTCATAATTAATTCAATTAACTTTTTTCTACCCAAGACTTGAAAGTTTCAAAATTTACTTTATTGGGTTCGGCAATCAACTACTCATTTATTATTTCTTTTCTTGAATTATTACCATTCAAACTTTTAATAATTTAATAATAATAATAATTTCTTCTTGATTTTATTACATTGATAGAGAAAAGAAAAGAATGCATGCTTTAAAGTAAATTTCAGTGTGTGTTTTTTTCCTGTAAGAAAACCAGAAATAATCTAAACAAGGTACTTCTGGTCTTTTAATATATTTTTTTATTTTATTTTATTATAGTACAAGATTTAATTTTCATGTTAGTGTTGTAAATGTTTTTTTGTTTTATTGTGCTTGTATAATGTGGACAATTTTTTGTTTCATTTTTTATATTATAAGTTGTGTTTGTGTCACATTTTTATAAGTTGCAATATTTGTAGTTATTTTTGCTATTAATTTTTTGCTAAATTTCATTATTTTTTATGTGTTCTTATGATATATTGCTAAGTTTTTGGTTTTGATCTTGTAAAATATACTAAGCATTATCAAGAAAAAAACCATTAATATATTTCACTTTGGTATTCTATTCTGGTATTGAATATGTAATTTTTAAGATAAGTGACTTTTTTTAATATCAAGTTTTGAACATCATTTGTTGTTTTGACTTGCTCTTGACCAGTATGTCTGTGTTAATCAGAATGTGTATGTCAGATTGAATAAAGTTTTCTATTTACAATATATTTTGATTTTGTGTAGAAAATTTGCTAATCATAATGGAATCAAGGGAAAATATGATACCACCAGTAGAAGCAAGAGCACCTGAGGCTCCTCCATCAAACTATCAATTAGCTCTAAAAACTGAAAGCCCCGTACAGACTGGAAATCCTAGTCAGATTACGAGCCAGGTTACGAGCCCACTTGGGTTTTCGCCGTTGAGTGGTGGTGGTGGAATTCCGTCTTCATTGGAAAAGAAGAAGAGGGGTAGGCCAAGGAAGTATGGACCAGATGGGGTGGCTAATGCAAGTGGCCGAACATTGTCACCAATGCCTCTAGCATCTGTTACTTCGCCTACTTCTGGTGGCGGATATTCTGATATTAAGTTTGGTGAAGCGACAGGAAGTGGTAGTGAGTTTCAGAAGGAAAAGAAGAGAAGGAGAAGGAAGTCTTCTGAGATATTGAACTTGAGTTTAGGTAAATGGGGTCCATCATTTGTTTTATATATAATTTTTGTTCGATAAAATATTTTTCTGGAGTTTCCCATTTTGCGTGATTGATTACCTTTTGATCACAAAGGAGTAACCTTTATGATTGTTGAACTATGTTCTTAAGTGGGTTAGAATGAATATACATTCACCTTAAGTGTGAAAGCGTATTTGCAACTACATTAGTTTTGCTCTAAAAATTTACGCAGCACTTTTTGTTGTTTCATAGTTGGTTCAAATCTTTGCACATAAGAGCAATAAAAAAGACTTATCATTCAATATATATGTACATGATACTTATTACCTGTGACTCTGGTTCTTTTGTTTTTTGATGGCAGGGGACCAAATTACTTCTGGTGGAAGTTTCACCCCTCACATGGTCACTGTTAATCCAGGCGAGGTATGTTCTAACTAGAAAAACTAGATGCGAAAAATTTGACTACTTTACTTATAAATGGGCCAAGTTGGGTTTTGTTTCATCTATGACGAGCCAAACGGGTTGAAAGTAAACCAAAATGTAACCTACTAATCATTGTTAGAAAAAACTTTAGAATAATTTAACTTTCATAATCATTTTGACACTAATAATAGAAGAAATCAACCTAATAAAAATCTTGATGCATTCATTCTAGCTATCGTTATTTTTGTTGATCGTAAATTCTTAGGTTTTTATGGCCATGCGTGCCATTATTCCTTAGACGTCAACCGAATTACGTTATGTTAACTTCTAACTACTACTAATGATTAAATGGAAAATTATAGCGTGGATATGCACATGATATGACCGCTTTCTATACCTTTATTCTTAAATCATATAAAGAGTCTCAATTCCCAGAAACAAATGCATATGCAAGGATAAGTGTTAAATTTTCCCTCGGTCCCATGAGCACTTCAATAGATCCCATTGTGCAAAGTCCCGCAAAATTTCATTCGTTTTCTTTTATGGATCTAAACTATTTACTTATGCATCCATCTATCGTCATTCAAGGAAATTTTTATATTGATATGTGTCTACAAGATTCCCCTAATTTCTCATTATTAAAAAGTGCTTAAAGACATTTTGAAATCCTGGCAATCTAGACCCAGCGGGTCCAGATGGGTTTATATGGAAAAGTGGTAACTTGTACGTTGATGTTAGTCTTAACACCTCATGGGTCTACTTGGGTCACATCCAAAGTTGTTGAGGAAGTATGTTGGGTCTGATGGGTTGTTAGACTAACATCAACGTACAAGTAACCACTTTTCTATATAAACCCATCTAGACCCGTTGGGTTTAGATTGCCAGGTATTTCTGTCACAAATATTGACACTTCAAAGTCAAGGCTTTTCATGAATAAAATACAAATTAGGCTTGCAATGAGTAATATGCAAACTTAATACTTCATGTGTTGACGCTCTACACTTTCTAGTGTCGGTTTGTTTAGCATACAGTTCCAAAACCAGTGGCTATGAATGAAGTAACCCTTTAATTGTATATACTGAAGTCTTATTACTTTATTCAACTCATTTTTCTCCAGTTCACTTTCATTCTCTTGATCTCATTTTCATGTGTCTTTAGGAAATGTGAATTTTGATCCATTTCAGATGGGTCAAACTGCTCAAGTGGGTAGAACCGATCTAATGAGTCAAAAGTCGCCAAAATTGTCTTTTAAATGCATACAACAGCATACATCATTATTGCTCTATGAATAGTATTGTAATATATCATTTGTAATCATTGTAGTCTGATTATCTACAAAAGAAATTCATTAAATATCCTACTTTAACTTGACAAGTCCGTTTTGCCCCCTGTGATCCTCAGCATCAATGAAATGGGATCCACAAAGTCAAGTTCATGAATGTGTCTATGTCAATGAGTTTTTAATTCAACACACCTGATGCATACATGTAATGCTAGCTGATATACAGCTCATAAATGCACAATCCTTGCGTTTTTCAGGATGTTACATCTAAAATCATCTCCTTCTCAAAATACGGGCCCCGCGCAATATGCGTTCTATCTGCACTTGGGATCATTTCACACGTGACTTTGCGTCAAGCCAGTTCATCTGGAGGCACCGTGACGTACGAGGTATGCAATTTAAGTTACAGATAAACTATCTTATATTTATCTTACAACTTTATGTTATTACAGGGAAGATTTGAAATTCTTTCGTTATCTGGATCTTTCACACCTGGTGAGTCTGGAGGAGTAACATCAAGAGAAGGTGGTATGAGCATAGCTCTATCAAGCCCTGATGGCCGTGTTGTTGGAGGTCTGCTTGGAGGAATTCTTACTGCAGCTGGTCCTGTTCAGGTACCCTATCCTCTTTGGGATAATTTGACTTTAAGGTCAAACATACAGATTCTAAGTTTAAGAATTTTAACCATATAGGGTGAATTTTGGAAACAGTGTGATGATCACATTGATTAGAAGCCATCGGCTCTAATTCTTAAGATTAATAATGGTAAAACAACTAAAATTTCACCATTTAGCGGTTTAACCTTAAATACATTTTTTTTAAAATGGTTCATTCCATTAACTTTTCTTTTTAATGTTAGATTAACTAACCAACTAATATAATTTAATCGAGTAAATCCCTTAATAATGGTGCATTCCCCAAGCTTTCTTTTTGTTAGTACGCACAAAAGAAAAAAGTTCTAATATTATTAGATTAACCATTCCTACCCTAAAGTTTATAAAAAAATCCATATTCATGTTTGTATGGGAACGTAGTAGATTTGACCTCCAAAGTCAAAGCATACCTTTTGTTATTCTCCTTTTAGGAATATATGTTTGGGACAATTTGACTTTTGAGCCAAAGTAGGAAATTTTAAACATGAGATTGCTACAAATTCCCGTTGCTTTTCGAGTAAAACCCTTAGTAGAGAAGTTACTCCTCTGAAAAGGCGATGGTCAACGAATCTTTGGTGCTGAATTTGAAATAAAGATTGTTACCTTTTTTTTTATGAGAAATAATAGATTTGACATATAAAGTCAGCATAGCAGCTTTTTTTGCGTTTCCTAATACTCATATTATGTAATCTCAGGTTGTCGTAGCCAGTTTTTTACCAGAGGCTGGAAATCCCGTGGGACCAAAGCCGAGAAAGCAAAAAAACGACATGCAACTCTTGACTAACTCAGAAGACCCTACTATACCCCAGACTACAAAAGAACAGCAGCAAAATTTCAATGAACAAAGCCAAGAAAGTACACCAACAGAAAATACTAGTTCTGCCCCCGCCCCTGCCCCTGCCCCTCCCCAAAATTATCAGCACGAGAACCATGCCACAATGTCGATTATGCATGACTGGAGAAGGAACACCACGGACATGAACGTGTCCCTAAGGGAAGACTGAAACCATGATGATTCTTTTTCACCTCTGATTTTAGTTGTAGCATGTAGGGTGCTTCAGAAGAACCTTTTGGTCATTTTGGGGATAGAAAATGCTGTGATGTGCTGATGTTGTTGCTTGTGTTATTGTTATTTAGTTTTTTAATTAACCAGGTTGATGTAATTTAATTACTTTAGGATGTCAAAGTGTCAACTTAATTAGGTTACTCTTTCTATGTTTAAGATTCTTTGGAAATCAGAACAATGTTTCTATGTTTGTTCATGTCCTGTTATGTTTATGATTTTTTTTACCAAGGGTGTAAGATCATTTTGTATGCTAGTGAAACCAAGGCTGTAATGATCCGGATCCTACATAGGATCATATTTGTTTATGCAAAATCAAGATCATATGATCCTATACATTTCAAATGACTTCATATAACCACCTAGGAAAATGTCATAGTTCAAACACCATGGTAATAGCGATCACGCAATACATATAATTCGTTCAAGATGTGAACAACTAGCAGGGTCGTCTCCATGATGCAAATAAAATAATGTTGGTTTGGCTCATAATTGTCTATTTATCCTCTAATGTTTCAAACTACTCTACCCTGTATAAAACGAAAACCAGCCGATAGCAGGCGCATCTAACCCTGTGTCAAAAGTCTATCTCGCATCATTGACAACCGGCTGTTAAGCTCAAGTTGTTTGGGTAAAAGGTTCAACTGGAATGCTTGTGTTCTCCGCAAAATCACGTCTTCATATGGAGGGCAACTCATGATAGGCTCCCAAATTTCTCAAATCTCGAGAAAAGAGGTATACATCTAACTAATGTTCAATGCCCCGTGTCAAAACGCAATCAAATCAGCAGAACATATTCTTGTCATATACGAACAGGTTAAACCAATTTTGCTTAAAATTTTGAGTTGGTGGCATATTGGTTATCCATACCGGTTCTCGATTGATGAACTTACAACCGTTTCTTTCTTAGATTTGAAATTTAGGAAGGTCTCAAAGATCTTTCAAGGCATTTTTTACGTGGCGATGTGGCAGATTTGGAGATGACGGAATCAAATTACTCATGAAGCCGATGATGTCAGACAATCAGTCATAAACGTAGACTTGTTTCCCAAGATTCAGAGTACCTCCATATTTTGGATCTCAAATAGGTGTTCAAAGGTCAGGTTATCTTTGGGAGAACTGGATTCGCGATCCCTCGTAAGTTATAGATACCTGATTTTGGTATGGTGTGGTTTCTCTTCTGTTTTTAAGATGGCGTGTATTATACCTTGGAGATGATATGTTTTGTATTCTGTATCCTCCTTCATCTTTTGAAGATGGTTTGTTTTAATATATTCAGCTTTTACAAAAAAAGAACGTATCTAACCCTGAATTCCCAACCCTCATATGCAATGCAGTACACAAAAAATGAACGAAATCCAAAATATCGGAAGGTGTTTCATCATATAAACTACGCTTCTTAACCACCAAAGTAGAAAAAAGACATAAGTTACAACCAAAAGATCTAGTGAAACTAAAACAACTAAATCAATCAAATATACAGATAAAAATACACATGTACATGACAGCGTTATTGGAGACAACAAAATCTTGTACTTCAAAATATGATCGAGTAGTATGAGTGAAAATACCTCTACTCAAGTTCTCAAACGGCTCCTTTCATTAGAAAAACATACAAATTTGTAGAAGCCTTCAGTTATCAACGAGGAATACATGTCCTGAAAAGGTTAGGTCTTAGCTTTATATGGCTTCTGATACAAACTTAAAACTGAAATTGATCCGTTTGTTATCAGGGTTAACTTACATTAACAAATTTCCTTCAGATGTCCAATGAAATAACAAAACCACCATATAAATTTGAGTTTAAAAATTAATTTGTTGGACCTTGTTTTCAAGTTTAATGTGCTTTGTCACTTTTCATTAGATTTCAGTTCGCAACAAAATTCACTAATTTAGAAATCCATATTAGTTTTTTAGTTAATAAGTACAAATTTTTTTTTAAACACGAGGTCGAAAGTGGATTAATCTACGATCTTGACAATTATTGATTATACTTACAGTTTGATTTACTAACTTAGGAGTGTTCTTTTCTTAATACTCATCATCCACGATACTCCAGATCATCCTACAACAACAGTGCAGAGTAACTCATCAATATGATTTCCAAGTGCTTAAAAGTAGAGGTTTTTCAATAGTTTGAGGTACGTACCAGAATATAGAGAAGAAGAGAAGGCAAGCAAGATAAACAAGTTTAAATATTCGCTGATTCTTTTCCCTTGACATCACACTGAACACCTCTGTCGCATACACTAGATGCTGTCTATGAATGTAGCTAAAAGAGATCAACAAAAAATTAAATCAGATGGTGTAGTTTCAACCAGTTTCGCGAATCTGGGTTGCTTTGGGTTACATACTGCAATGAATAAGGGTATATTGCTAAAGAGTAAATCAGGAAATTTAAGTAAAAATGAAATGGGTCAAATAGGTCAAGCGGATAAAAAGCTGGCGAAGTATCCTTATCTTATTTTAGAAGTCGGTTCATCGTTATTTATGAAATATTCATTATCTATGAAATATAATAACTTCATAGAATATTGTAAGCCAAGACTGATCCTTTTCGACCCACCCCAAAAGCTGGCCCGTGTTGAAACATTACCCAACCACCCATTTTGCCTGCCTAATATATATATAAACTGAAATAAATGACACGCTAAATGAGCAGGAAGTGCATCTCGGTACGCATTTTGAATCAATTGACAAAATTACACTGAGATGTTTCTTATGAGAGTCTTATCTTCAGCACAAAAACATTTGCAAAAAATAATATTGCTAAGTTTGTTACAAAATTCTGAATTACATATCAATATTTTATCTTTGTAAGTAATAGTTTTGCAAATCAGTCCTTCCCAACCACCCCTCCCAGCCACTAATTAACCACTAAAAATGTAATGATAAGATACTGAACAAATAGAAAATACACTGAAATGTACGATAAGAAAGAGATATGCACTTACATATTCACGTTATAGCACATGTATGGCACACACAGCAGAAACATTATCCAATGCCGTGAGACGAGATGTAGAAAGCACAAAGCCCCTTGAGTAATGAACTCCGGCAACATAATGTTGTTTATCTTATTCGCTAACTCATATGGATTGATATAATCAGTCTCTAAGTCTAAAAAGCACATTAACTGCAACAAAAGATGTTAATTGTAAATACCTAGTACCGTAGAAATGCTAAAAAAATAAATGATGACATTTCTAGGAGATTAACACGGATCATGACCTAGTAGGTTGAATTAAAACAATACACTTAAATCTGTAGAGTTAACCACAATTCATGCACCAATGAAAAATCTTAATGATTAGTTTAAAATGTTCTACTATTGATAAATATATAAAGAATACCCCTCAGCAATGACAAGATAAAGAAATTTTGTCAAATGTTTAATGTAAAAAGAATTTTGAAATGACCAATAATGGTAAAGAGGTAACCATAATGGTTTTGCGACTGTAGGACATATGGTTGCCATCATATTTAAAAACAAGAAAGAAGACAGTCCTAAAAAACACAAATTCACACAAGAGCCGAATGCAAGGAAACTAAGTGGATAAGTACATGACATGCTAAATTCTAAAAGCATGTACTTCTGAATCTTGATAAAGTTAAATTCCACATTAGCTATCAAAAAGTGTCCACCACGAAAAACATGAATGTGTAGAAGATCAATTCAAGACACTGTGTGAGAATAGGATAGTAGATACAGTTAAAACTGAGTGAAACCTTTTACACATTCGTAGTTTTCAATGGCGAGCCCTTTTCGAGAAAGCTAAGATAGAAATGCATCTTAATCATAATCCATAAGTCCTTTCTCCCTGGTTTTCTTATTAGTATCCTTCTAGTGGTTTATTCACATTCAACAAAACATTTCAACAATCCCATGCCACCAATATCAATTTGGTTTCACTAATGCCATTTCTAACCAAAACCAGCCGGAATATCGTTAAATTTGTTTCAGTTGACTTCATACGTTCCCTAGTTTTATTACTAATTTGACTTTCATGGATGCCTAGCTTTAGTAATAAAAATGAGTTTTTGGCCTTAAACTAATCTACTTCATACTTGAAAGGCTTCAAAACCTCTCTGATATATAAATGACCTTAGTGTAAACATAAATTTACATACTAATGAATCTCAAAGTGCAAGAAGATGGATAAGAAAATGAAAATCAGATACTAAGTGAGCATGCACGAAAGGAATGGAGGTGGTTTGTTAAGTTGTTTCAGGCGAAAAAAATAATACATCACTAAAAGAAAGGAAATAAGATAACCAAGAGCATGTACGTTGGATCTTGATCAAGTTAAATTCTACATTAGCTGTCAAAAAATGTCCACCTCTGAAAAACACTGTAGATGATAACTTTGATATTAACCATATAACATTAGAATAGCCACATGGTTAATATCAAGTGACATTTTGCACACTCATAGTTTTCACGGTGATCCCTTTTAGAGAAGGCCAAGATAAAAATGTAACTTAATCAAAATCCATAAGCCCCTTCTCCCTGGTTTTCTTCTTTATCTCATTTTAGTAGTTTTTCACATTCAACAAAACATATCAGCAATCCTATGTCGCCAAATATCAATTTGGTTTCGCTTATGTCATTCCCAGCCAAAACTTGCCTGAAAATAGTAACAACTGATACAAATGACTTCACGGGTGCCCTAACTTTAGAGAAAATTTGTACACACTCAAGGTATAGTGTGTGTTAAGACCTGGCAAAGAAGATTTCTTCAGAATGTAAGAAGATGGATAAAAAAATCAGATACTGGGCGAGCATGCGCGAAAGAAACAGAGGTGGGTTGTTGACTTATTCAGACCGAAAAAAGAAGAATCACTAGAAGAATACAAATTAGAAAACCAAGAGCACGTACTTCTAGATCTTGATTGACCTAAGTTCTACTTTAGCTCTCAAAAAGTGTCATCCCTAACCAAAACCAGCTAAAAAATAGTAGAAATCGTTTCAGTTGACTTCATAGGTTCCCTAGTTTAACAAAACTATCTTCATACTCAAATACCTTATATTGTTTCTAACATATCAAATGACCTCGGGGAACCATTTATTTATTTTTTTGGTTACCTGGGTTTCCGACTCGACATTGCGAGCCGACTAATCCCAGGGCGAGTGGGCGACTACCCTTTTGGATAGCCCGGAGTCGGAGCAGGTGAACCTCCATGGCCACAAGGGGATAAATTTTCTCGGGGAAACCTTTTTATCACACATCATTATAAAAAATAAATAAAACCTATAGATTTACATATGAAAATCAGATAATCGCCCGTTTCATGCTAACACATACTAAGTGAACCACGAAGTGCAAGAAGATGAACAAGAAAATCAGATACTAAGTGAGCATGCACCGAAGGAATAGAGGTGCTTCGTTAAGTTGTATCAGGGGAAAAAAATAATACATCACTAAAAGAAAGGAGGAAATAAGAGAACCAAGAGCATGTACTTTTGGATCTTGATCGAGTTAAATTCTACATTAGCTCTCAAAAAGTGTCCACCTTTGAAAAACACCGAGTGTGTACATGAAAACTTTTGATATTAACCATATAACACAAGTGACATTTTGCAAACTCATAGATTTTCCCGGTGATCCCTTTTAGAGAAAGCTAAGATAGAATCTAACTTAATCGAAATCCATACGTCCTTTCTCCCTAATTTTCTTATTTATCCCGTTCTCGAGGTACATTCTCATTCAACAAAACAATTCAACAATCCTATGCCACCAATATCAACTTTGTTCACTTACGCCATTTCTACTGATTTCACAATTAACTGTATTTTTTTCACCCATACAAAAACTATTGAGTTTTTTTTATCTAAAAAAGTTTCGAATATATAACTGACCTTAGGGTAACATTTAAACTACACATCATTATAAAACATAAAAATAGCAAAAATCCATATAAACAACTACAAAATGTAATATAACAAGTTGATGAAACATATAGAAACAAGTGAAGACCTGGTATAGAACAAGGGCTATGACTGCTAAAAGGATGAAGAAGGAGAAGAGCCATGCGATTAGATCTCCCATTATTACTCTTTGTTTTCTCTCTCTAGAGTTTGTGTATTAATGAAGCCCAAACAAGAACAGAAGACTTGTTCTTGTCAAGTGGTTTTGGTATCTAGGATGCTTTTTTGTTTTGGTTTGGTTGTGTCTAATCTCAATCAATATCATATTTACTTAAATTTTAGTTATTTATTTTTGAAAAATGATTTGGATAGCTAAAACCTACACCTAAAATTAGACCTAAAGATGTGATTGGTTCATTTGAAAATTTGATTGGTGTGAAATGATGAAAGAGAAAAGTGAATTACAATTGTCAAAAAATTAATGGTGTAGGTCTAATATTAGTCTCATTGTTTTTTATCAAAATTAATAAAAAAATTATTTTTTATTTATTTAAAATAACATATCTTACAAACGATAAATCTTCAAATTACAAAAAAGAATATACCATCGTGACGAGAATTAAATTATCTACCCGCGCACGCACGAGTTTTTATATATTGTGTTTTTTTTAAGAATCGATTACTAATTTATTTCTTTACACTAGACACAAATATTTTTAAAATCACTCCCACTTTTTACAAATTTTTTTTCTTTATACTTTTGACACTTAAACTTTTATGTTTATTTTTTTTTCTTGACTATATATAAGAACATTTTTTTTAACTATTGATAAGGATTTAAAACGTACGCTTTTAAGGGGTCATTTAAGCCCCAATTCGACACATTGTATATCTGTTACTGCTTAAAATCGTTCATTTTCATTTTTTAGGTCTTTTGAAAGAAAAATGCTGGAATGAAGCATATTTGGACGAAAAGGAGCGAAAACATGAAGAACAAGGCAAAGTCAAGATCAAAGACACTCAAAGCCTGATCATTACACCTGACGGCGTCCCATCCATAGGGCGACGCCGTCCCTCTATAAAGACTTGATCAAAAAGTGCACGCGATGGCTCAACGAAAGTCCTAAAACATGACGGCGTCACACCTTATTCCTGGAAGGCGTCACTAATACTTTTCACACCAGACACCCAAGATCCATAGTTCAGACGACGTCCTGCATGATGACTGACGGCGTCACACTTCTCAAGTGACGCCGTCCCATCGATGACTTGGCCCAAACGAAACCCTAATGACGGCGACCTGACGGCGTCGCCAGCAAAAGGCGACGCCGTCGCGATTGTAAATCTATATAAATAATTCGATTTTTCTGTATTTTAGGATGTAGAATTTTGGAGAGCAAACCCTAACTCAGTTGTAGTCCGACTTGGACAATATTCTAGGGTCCCATACCCTATTTTACATATCAAGATAAGTGTAGAAACCAAGATCCTTTCTTTTGTTCAAGTCTCTAATACAAAAGACATCAGTTCCTTTTATACACAAGGAATCCTAAATAAAACAATAATATAAAATAAATGCATATCACTACCTAAAATAGCTCATGCAAATCCTAACAAACTAATAAATATACGGAATGTCTATATCCGTAGAAACCAACTATACTATAATATAACTTCAGCAGAAGTCCTTCTTCAGCAGAATCCATATACTTCAGTAGATTCCTTCAGCAGAATCCATGTACTTCAGTAGATTCCTTCAGCGTTATTTTCAGCATAATTCATACTTCACAGAATTCCCAACAATCCTCCCCTAAACTGGAATTTGACATGGTTAAGTTCCAGTTTCCTGATAGTACTTTAACGCTTCAGAACTTGAGGATTGTACTCTAACATCAGCAGCAAAGAATCAAAACAAGTACATCTCTATGATGACAAACTTTGAAACTCCAGATCTTTGCAGCAACAAATGACAAAAGATACATCAAAACAGATTAGTTTCATACTATTCTCATCACATCCAGGAGTGTTAACTCCTGTGAGAGGTGAATCATTGAAAATAATGGATTTGATGTCTCTTTACCAATAGCCATCACTACTGGAGTAGCCAAATATTTCAGTTCGAAAACCATGGTACACTGATAACCATATGATTTATTAGCAAACCAGCAACCATATAAACGGATTTGAAATGCCTTTACCTGTAGCCGTTTGCTCAGGACTAGCCAATGTTTGGTGTGTGAGACCAGGGTACATTGATAACCCTCTGATTTTAAGTAAATCAGCAACTATCAACGGAATTAAGATGTCTTTACCAAAAACCGTTTGCTTTTGGACTAGCCAACTCTTTGATGGAATACCGTCATCATCATGGTGAGTTGATTACCATTTATGGATTTCCGCAGCCTTTACCACAAGCCATAATCCTGTGGGCTAGTCAACTCTTGTGTCAGAAAGACATGGTGAGATGAAAACCATTAGTTGGGTGGTTATTAACCAACACCAAAACCTGCAAGCAAGAAATAGTAGAAACTGAACACAAACAGGTTAGAGTTTTGTTTTTTGTTTTTGTTTTTTTTTATCACTAAAAAAAAAATAATACGATTTCTTTTAACTAAGAAAAATAAAGAAAAAATAAATAAATAACCAAAACATGGAAAATAAACCATCAAGCATCAGTAGAAACCAAAGACAGTTGTAGTGTCAGCAGAAACACTAAGCCTCCCCTTAGGCGTATGATGATCCAACATCTGCAAAAATGGTTAGAAGACAAATATACAACAATAAGCCTCCCCTTAGGCTTATGCCTCCCCTCAATCAATGAACCTGACAAAGATTATTGTTCTTGGGTACCCAGAATGAACCTTTTCTTTGAGTTTTCCAAGAATAACCTTTTGAGGGCTTAACAGCAGTTGCCACTCTAACTCCACCATGTGCCATATTCATATGAGATACATAAGGTGTATATGACTGAAAATAAGAACTAGTAGGTCTATAGGGCATAAGTCTAGCATTACTGTTCCACCAACCAGTAGTAACTGGTGAAGAATATCCTCCACCAGAGGGAACTGGAAAAGGCCTATTAAGCCTTTCAGCAGAAACAGATGCATACACCTTAGGCTTACTAGTGGGAACTGGTTTACCTACTCTCACATGTGCAGCTTTGGGAACAAATGGAGGAATACTAGCAACATTAGTCCATTTGGATCTAAAAGTCTTATGGCCAGAGGAAACACCCATCCTTTTCTCATGATAATCACAATCTTTTATAAGATGGAGTTTACTACCACACACAAAACAAGATTTCTTCTTAAAAGACTTATTTTTAACACAACTTTGTTTATTACATTTAAACTTATCAGAAACAGAATTAGAAGCAAAATTGTGTTTAACAGAATAAGTAACTGGCTTTGTTTTGGGCTCAGCAATATCAGGCTCAACATCAGCTACTTTGGACTTGGGTGTGGTCTTAGGTGTGTGCCTAGGTGAGTAAGACTTATCACTTGAATCACATGAGGCATAGTCAGTGGCCTTTAGGTCTGATGACTTGTCACTTTTAGAACAAGAAACAGAGTCATTAGTTTTGCTACTAAGGTCTGGCAAGTCACTTGACTTTTTGCCATATAAATGGTGTGATCCATCAAAGTCAACTGTAATGGAAAGGTCAACAGGCATAAATTCTCCTCTAATAGGACCAGGGATAGCATGTAATTCACCTTCTTTTACATAATTAGCTAAGCCTGCTGGTGTAGTTTTACGCCCATCATATTTAGCTTCAGGACCTACATATTTTTGAAAGCCTAGACCTATCCTAGATGTCTCAGATTGACTACCATAAATGTGACTAGCTAATTTGTTGCCATTCAACATCCATTCTTTATGCCTAGCAATTTCCTCATCTAGTTTCTTTTTAAGCTCTTGATTTTCAGAAACAAGATTAGCTTTTTCTTTTTCAGTGCGTTTTAAATCAATGTTGGCACAATCTAGATCAATTTGTAGCCCCCTTATTTTTTCCTCATAAGCTATCTGATTCTTTTGAAACCATACTTTTTGTCTTTCTAATGTTTTTAAGGCCTGTTTATAAGCCTCAACTTCAACATAGCATTCATTATATTTAGGTTTCAAAATATCATAGGCTTCTTTTAGTTCATTATATCTCTCTTTACAACTATAATCACAAGTATGTACCTGAGAGATGCCCATGAATGCAAAGTGTGTACTGGCAAGTTCTTCAGCATAACCTGCAGCATCAGCTTCCTTGCTCATCTTCTTGAATTCAGCCTTTCCACCATACCTTTCTTTGAGTGCATCCCATATACGACTTGCATCATCCATATAGCGAAAATCTGCTACATGATCAGCAGAAATAGATTTAAGCAAGGTAGTCCTGGCCTTTGAATCTCTTTGTACAGCAATGTGTTCATCTGCAGTCGTTGGAGGAAGATAAAAGAGATTTCCATCGCGATCACATCCAGTCCTTTTCAAGCTGTTGCCATTTTGGATCACCTTCCAGATATTCAGATCATTATTCATGATCCAGTGTTCCATCTTCTTAGCCCAGACATCGTACTCATCATCCATCAAATAAGGAAACATAACATCATCCTTATTATTATCAAATTCAGCCATTCGACAGGTGTGGAGAGCAGCAAATGATCAAATGAGTTAAGTTATGTGACCAACAAAACCAAATTCAATATACCAACGAACAAGCCCACTTGACAAGTACTAACTAATCGAACCAATAACAGTAAAATGATTTGCCCACTGATAGTAAACAAACAGTAGCAAAATAGATGTGGGTCTAGCAGATACACCTCTTGAGTACTTCCGAATATTAGTACATTAATTTGACCCACGTGATCATGCTATCAATTTAAATGAGCCTCAAATAATTCGACCACTCAAAAATAATTCCCTCGTTAGCTTCAGCAGAAATAAAATAGTATCAAAAAGCGAGACCCATGTTGTATCAGATTCACCAATCACAATTCGAGACACACGTATAATCAAACCTACCGAGCCCCACGTGATGTCACTACCTTAAATTTCAAAGAGGAGCAGCAAATGATTCCAATTACTTTGACCAAAGAAGCATACAAATAGCCCCACTTGAACTTCACTTCAGCAGTAACAAAGCCAAAAGGTCAAACAAACCACGTGACCAATATAAATGTTCGAGCAGTATTCCCAATAAAACTAGATAGTCTCTTGATGTAGAATATTAATGTCCCATCAATGACTCTCTAATATAGATCAATCACAATCACTTGAATACAGTATCACGCATTCACACAAAAGGGGATCAACAGCAGAAACAAAACTTGTGTGAATGAACCAATCGAATGTGCATACCTAGCCCCACCAAGTACTGATAATCAAAACACAATATATCCAAAATATTTAACTCTACAATTGTAGAATCTCACGTGATGACCATAAGCTATCAACCAATTAACATGTAGCCCCACCATCCGAATACATTATAGCCAAAATATTAACATATGAGTACAGTAAGAATCAGTACCAATAAAACACCAATTAATTCATCAAAAGGGACCTACCGATTTTATATACTCCGTAACCAACATAGTACCATGATCCGATGCTATATCAAGAATTAAATGCGAATGATCAAAATCACAATAAAGAAATTATACCATTTGACTTATGCGAATGACCAATCCCAACATAATTAAATCGGATCTTTACGTCTGCTTCCTCTTCTCTTCAAGAATTGCTGCAATGCACCAATTAGGGTATAAACCCTAATTACCCAAAAAAAACCTTATCAACCCTAGATCAAGAGCCACCCGCTCTGATACCACTTGTAGAAACCAAGATCCGGACTCAACTAGGATATAATAACAATGATTGAATAGATGCACAGCGGATAAAAATTAACACAATCAAAGTCACCAACAAGGTTTTTCTCAATAAAAAAATGATCCTCTATGGATCTTTTTCACTCTCTCTCAAGAGATGTTTTCCTGGACTCTTTTTCTCCAGAGAGTTTTCTTTTGTTCAAGTCTCTAATACAAAAGACATCAGTTCCTTTTATACACAAGGAACCCTAAATAAAACAATAATATAAAATAAATGCATATCACTACCTAAAATAGCTCATGCAAATCCTAACAAACTAATAAATATACGGAATGTCTATATCCGTAGAAACCAACTATACTATAATATAACTTCAGCAGAAGTCCTTCTTCAGCAGAATCCATATACTTCAGTAGATTCCTTCAGCAGAATCCACGTACTTCAGTAGATTCCTTCAGCGTTATTTTCAGCATAATTCATACTTCACAGAATTCCCAACAATAAGTTTGTTATTCCAAATTATCATTATGTCTACCACATGTTCAATTGATTGTGTGTATGCTTGCTTGTCTAACATGTCTAGCTAAATTACTTGTGTGTTTGCTTAGATCTATGAAACCTAGTTATTGATTGTTGTTAGGGTTGTCTCTTATCTTAATTGATAAAAGCCTAGGAGTGCAACTAGGCTATCGTTGTGTTTATTGCGTTAGTGTGCTTTACGACGATAGGGTGCTCGGGGGAGATAGTATTATACTTGCCGATCCCGTGAATTCTATAGGAGAGATACACTCATAGAACTAGGGAATACACACCCCCTCCGACTATTAAGAATACAACGCGTTAAGATAAAGGACGTGACAATTCAACCGACCAATAAAAGATAACTAGGGAGTAATAGTATCTAAGTAAACATATTTTTAATCGCCATACGAGCACACCTCAATTAAGCATAAACTATTGATACGCTTGGAAGGCGCGTTCAGGGTCAAGGAAACTTCCTTTTCTTCGAGCAAGTTTTTCAACCTCCTAGGCAGTGAACCTAATCGTTGTAGTGTAGTATGGGGTAAGCCTTGGGGATTGATATCATTCTCTATGGGAATAGGAACACTAGTAAGAAATATATGACATGAAGGTGGGGTTGATGATGATTCTTTTTTTTTTATGGTTTTTTAGAAAGCTAATGTAAAATATCGGGGCAATTGGTTTGGAGGTGGTACTTCTACCGATTACTCTACTTTAACTAATTATCTAATTACTACGGGTATCTATGTCTAATTGAAGTTTGCTCGTATGATGATTAAAGATGTGTTCACTTAGATACTATTACTCCCTAGTTATCTTTTATTGGTTGGTTGGGTTGTCACGTCCTTTATCTTAACGCGTTGTATTCCTAAAGGTCGTAGGGTATGCGTGGTCCCTAGTTCTTTGAGGTTATCTCTCGTATATGACTCACGGAGTCGGCAAGCCTAAGCTATTTCATCCATGAACTATATCATCATAAAGAATATTCAAGCATTAAATACAAAGAAAAGCCTAGTTGCACTCCTAAGCCAATTTCAATTAAGATAAGAAACAACCTAACAATAATCAATAAATAGGTTTCATAGATCTAAGCAAACACACAAGTAATTTAGCTAGACATGATAGAGAAGCAAGCATACACACAACCAATCGAATATGGGATAGACATAATGATAAATTGGATTAACAAACTTATCTTGATGTGTAAAATAGGGTATGGGACCCTAGAATACTGTCCAAGTCAGACTACAAGTGAGTTAGGGTTTACTCTCCAAAATACTACCTCTTAAAATACAGAAAAATCGAATTCTCTATATAAATTTACAATCGCGACAGCGTCACCTTTTGCATGGGACGCCGTCAGGTTGCCGTCATTAGGGTTTCGTCTGTCCAAGTCATCGATGGGACGGCGTCACTTTAGAGTTGTGACGCTGTCGGTCTTTAGTTGAGACGTCGTCTTGATTCTAGATCTTGGCCGTCTGGGGTGAAAACTGTGAGTGACGCCCTCCATAATTAAAGCATGATGCCGTCAGGTTATATGACCAGAAATTTCACTGAGCCGTCGCGTGCATGTTTTGATCAAGTCTTCATAGAGGGACGGCGTCGCTCTTTGGATGGGACGCCGTCAGGTTCTGCTGATCAGTCTTAAGTGGCTTCGATCTTGACTTTGCCATTTTCTTCATGTTTTTGCTCCTTTTCGTCCAAATGTGCTTCATTCCAACATTTTGCTTCTAAAAGACCTAAAAACTAAAAAAGGAAATAAATTAATCAGTAACGATATAAAATGTGTCGAAATAGGTATTTGCTTGTCCTCAAGCAAATGTGATTTTGACCAATTAATTTATAAGTTAGGGGGCATGAAGCATTGGTTTAAAATAGTTTACAACAAATAAAAGTGCTACAATAGTCATAACAAGCACGGAAATTATATATTAGCACCTCACAAGTGGTGTTTGGATTCTCTCATCTCTCGGGTTTATATGAAATATAATACGAATGAAAATGGAATATAAACACTCATTACCTGGCATAGTAAAAAGATTACCATAAGCTTAAGAATAGATCAAACCTCCATCGCTTTGGCATAATGTTGGAATCACTCCTAAACTAGATTACAAGTGTTAGTAATTAATATGTAATAGTTAGCTTAATTAGGCCTTTATGTTTGTTATTATGCTAAGGCTTATGTAGAAGGCCCATAAGCCTTGGCCCAAGCCTAATAAGGAAAGGAAGAGACTAGGAGTGTTGCCCTAGCTCCCTCTCCTATAAATAGGATTGTAAACCTTCATTTGAAGGTTGGTTGTTCACTTTTATATTACACTTATGCTTATCCTTTCTATTTCATATTAACGTGTGTGTGTAAGGTGTTCATCCGATCCTTCTTCATCTCTATTTCTTATATTGATGCTTGTGTTACAAACATGGTGACCTAACAGTGGTATCATTCGCCATCTAGTTGGGTGAAACGGTTTGTTCTTTGAAGTTATCTTATCTACACGAAAGGTTTCACGCTTTTCAACTTTCATACGCAAAAAGCTTTCATTTTTTTACTTAAAAATTCAAGATTCTTGTACTTTCAAGGTTATTTGATGATAAAGTTTAAGTTTTTAGCAAAAAGTTTCAAAATGTACATGTGTAGAAGTGTTTTTAAGCTTGTTTTGATTCCTATAGTGTTTTCTACGCGTAAGGTGAAAACGTGTTTTGGATCATCAAGTTTCTTACTTTTGTGTTATTTTGGTGATATTGAAGCTATTTCATCATAAAAATCAGGTTTCTAAACACTTTTGGGCATAAAATCAGTTTTTGGTGAAAGTTGGTTTTTTCTACTTGTAAGAAAACCCTAAAATTACGCGTAAGCTTCTCAAGGTTTGATCTTCAGTACTATTGGTTTACTCAGTGTTTTCTTGCTTGGATAAGCCTTAAAACACTTCGACTTTGGATATCTTTTACACTAGGATAAGTGTAAAGTATTTTTGGGTAAAACCCTAGTTTTACGCCTAAGCATAAAAGCTTACGAGTAAACATCTTACGCATAAGCATTTTCTACGCATAAGCTTGTCTTACGCCTAAGGAAATCTTACGCATAAGGTTCTTACTGTTAAGCCTTTAGTTTACGCCTAAGCTAAGATTTTATCTCAAGACTACGCGTAAGCTTCTTTCTACGCGTAAGCTTCTTTCTACGCGTAAGCTTCTCTCTACGCGTAAGCTTCTCTCTACGCGTAAGCTTCTTTCTACGCGTAAGGTACTTTCTACGCATAAGCAGGTTCTACGCGTAAGGTTTCCTCTACGCATAAACAGGTTCTACGCATAAGGTTTCCTCTACGCATAAGCTGGTTTTCTACGCCTAAGCACTTCTTCAACAAACAACAAGTTTCATTCGACTACAAAGATCCATCAACACAAGTAGTAATTAAAAAAAAATTGAGTAAAATTTAATTTCTAGGGGAGATTAAACGTTCAATTTTTACGCGAGATTCAAATTTTGGTTTTTTGGTCAAAAATTCAAATTTTTGGGCCCAAATTCGAATTTTTCGGGTCAAATTTGGCGTCAAAATTGTCAAAACTCGAATTTTTCTTACAACCCTAAAATTGAATTTTATAGTGAATTTCAAATTTTGGAAGTCAAAATGTTTCATAATTATTTTTGGAGGGAAATTGAAATTCACTATATCGACCTTCTGTGTGCTTAGTCGACTTCGCACCTTTTCTCTTTAATTCTTCTGCAGGGTAAAGAAAGTGTATTCATCAATGGCACAAATGAGTGTACAGAAGTCACAAATCTCCTCACCTACCAACATCAGATTTGTGGAAATGAACAAAACATGGATGTCACTGACTAAGTTGATGAGCTCAAAAGTAGGATTGTTAGCATTGGAAATGCGGAATGCTCAACGGGTTGTTGGGAATGTTGTGATTACTTCAACTGTCGGTAATGCGGAAAATGAGGTTACAACATTGGAAAAGCAGGATGACAGCAGCAGATCAGAGGAAGATATCATACCCATCTATGACACAGAGCCCAACTTTGACAAAGAACAAATGGGTGAGGAAGATATCTTACCCACCTATGACACTGACACTGAACAGATGGTCGAGGTACAATCTACTGTTGATCATATTCTGCCTGCAGATGCGAAACAACAAACTGAGCAACCTGATCTCAGTAATGAAGGAGAGGTTGACCAGTGTGTTGCACAATGTCCAGACAACTATCTCATGTCTGAGCCCTTACTTGCAAACAATTCAACTGCATCATCAAATCAAACTCTTGAATCTGAAAACAATCTTCTCAAAAAGACCATTGCTCAGTTTCAAAAAGATTTTTCAAAACTTGAGGCTCATTGCATCTCTCTTGAACTTAAAATGCAAAACAAAATTTTAAACTCAGAGCCAAATAGTAAATCTTTGAATGAACAAAGTAATCGTGTGGATACATTAGTAAAAGAAAATGAGCATTTAAAGGCTCAAATTCAAGCAAAGGGGCTTGCACATGTTGCTTTACAAAACAAAATGAGAAGATTAACTGACAAGAGTGTGGATACTAATTTTGCAAAACCAACAATCTTGGGGAAATCATCTCTTCAACCTTTCAGAAACCAATCAGTAGTTAGACAACCAACTGCATTTAAATCTGAACGTTCAAAATCTTCAAAACCACGGTTTGCCTCCCAAGTTGTTGAGAATAATCATTTGTCAAAACCAGTTACTCCACATTCCTGTCCTATGAATAATGCTTCTGTTTATGTTATACCTGTTTCTGCCAAACCTCATCAAGTGGCTGCATCTGGCCAGTCTAGGATTAGTTCGAAAACAATGTCTAAACCAAGCATCAAAATTCAATATTCAAATGACTTGCACAAGAACTATGATCTAGAAAAGGCTAGGAAAAGGGCACTACTCCAAAAGGATGGAATCTTAGGTTCACGACCTGGTGTATCACCTTCGAGTGTATTACTGAACATTGCTTGTAGTAGCAAACCAAAACCTAAGTTTACTCAACAAACAGTTAGAAATAAACCCGTTGATCTAAAAGTAAAATTTCAGAAACCTAATAAGTGGATTAATATAGGACGCAGACTCTTCCCAACAGAAGTTTCAACATCCCCTAGATCTAACCTTAGATGGATACCAACGGGTAGAGTTTTCAAAACTGTTGGTCTTAGGTGGATTCCTACAGGCAAGATACTAAGTAGTTGCACCATCCCTGAGGCAGGAAAGGAAATCATCAAAATAGCATGTTCAGGTGTCAAGAAGATAATTGACACTACATCTTTATGCTTCTAACATCTGGAACCCAATTACACTTGGGGATCAATGTTTTCTCTTTCTTGCCCCTTCTATCTTCTATACAGGTACAACAGCAATGGCTCCTACTGCAAAACAGCGTAGGACCCGTTTCTCACCGTCAAAAATATCATGATCCATCAGCTGCCTCACAAATTGTACTTAATCGTCAAGAATTGGAAACATTAATTGCTCCTCTGGTTAAAGAGTCTTTCTAAAGTCGTGCTTCATATGTATCGAATGTTTCCGCTACACAACCTGATAATACTCTAATTTCTGATACACCTGAATCTACAACAACAACCGTTGCTGTAGCTGCACCTCCAATCGAATATCTGACAACAGAAGAACAAAATGCTTCCTACAACAATGACACAGCTGATGATCAACATAATGAACAGAGAAACTTATCAGCAGTTGATTCTTTCGTGATATTTATGGTACTTCACACTTGTTCGATTAATCGGACATACATGGTTTCGCTATCTCCTTATACATGGTTTCACTGTCTCCAATTCATCATCAACATACGTGGTGTATGATTCTGATTAAATGAAAACATCAGGGGGAAGATAGTGTAGGTGTTCATTGTTTCCTTGATGTCGTTTGCGAAAACCCTATCTCTTCTTGGATTTCTTCAATTAGGGGGAATAAATGAGACGATATGTGGTTCATACGTCTCACTTTGGTGTTATCGTCTTACTTTCTCAGGGTTATCGTGTGTGAAGTTACCTAAATATGATGACATGATGCCTCACACACGGTCATTTTATCGAGAAATTGCATACTCACAGGTAATTATTATTCCGATAGACCGCAACATTCAGGGGGAAGTCGTTTAATTTCGTCTTTCGTGGTTTGTTTGGTGTGAAGCATCTACATACGTGAGAAGAACTTGTTGATTTCTTGTATGTTACCCCCGAACGGATTTTCTGCAATAAGTCAGATTTACATTGTGTGGTTTACTGCTCATCTACAAATTCCACTGCATACTGAAAACTTCAAAAGTTAGAGGAAATGTCGACTTCATCAAAGTTTAAATCTGCTAAAGACAGTTGTCAGTTTGGGGGGAAGCTGATTCATAAACTTCGTCAATCAAGGGGAAGCTAATCAGTTTCATACGTAGTACATCATTTCTCTGTTTATATTCACGATGGCTTCTGAGCATAACAGCTTGGAACTTGGTCATAACCGTTTAAACTTCCCTCAAACCCCATCATCAGTTGAACCTAGTCTACAACTAACTCGACGTCAAATGGAACAGCTATTTGCTCCTCTCTTTAGTGATGATATTGATGAACGTGCTCCAGGTGTATCCAATGTTTCCGCTGCTCAACCTAATCAAAACCTAATACCTGCTACACCTGCTACAACAACTACTGTTGAGGAAGCACCACCAGTTGATTCTACAACAACAGTCGAACAAACCGCATCCAACGACGCTGAACTAGCTGATGATATTCTGAACAATGAAGTACCCCCACCTGCAGATTATGATCCAAATGCGTTCTTTAATCCTTTTGCAAATGCTTCTGCTACTTCTGATGTTGCGAAATCATCAACAAGTCATTTGCATCCTCCTAATCTGCAAAATGTATATCAACATCAACCTTCCACACATCGTTGGACGAAAGACCATCCTCTTGAGAACATTATTGGTAACCCGAATAAACCAGTCGTAACTAGACAACAGTCTTCACACAGACGGTGAACATTGCATTTATGCACTCACTGTCTGCCAATCTGAACCTAAAAACATTAAAGATGCAATGACAAAAGACAATTGGATTGAATCCATGCAAGAAGAACTCAATCAGTTTAAACGTCTTGAAGTATGGGATATGGTTGAAAGACCAACATGGGTCTTCGTCATTGGTCTCAAATGGATTTGGAAAAACAAATTGGATGCTGAAGGAACAGTAATCAGAAATAAGTCACGTCTGGTGGCTAAGGGTTATAGACAGGAAGAGGGTATTGAATTTGAAGAATCATTCGCTCCGGTTGCTCGTCTTGAGGCTGTACGGATTTTTCTGGCGTTTGCGGCTCACATGAACATCACAGTCTTTCAGATGGATGTCAAAACTGCTTTTCTCAATGGACAACTGAAAGAAACGGTCTATGTTAGTCAGCCAGAAGGATTTGTTGATCCAGAGTTCCCTAATCACGTCTACAAACTGAAGAAGGCTCTCTACGGTCTCAAACAAGCCCCTCGGGCGTGGTATGATAAGTTATCATCCTTTCTTATCGCCAATAATTTTGTCAAAGGTTCGGTCGACCCTACACTTTTCATACAATATCACGGGGCACACATTTTAATTGTTCAAATTTATGTGGATGACATCATTTTTGGGTCAACACATCTAAAGTACTCAAACGCTTTTTCAAAACTTATGAAAAAACATTTTGAAATGTCCATGATGGGTGAACTTACGTTCTTTCTAGGACTTCAAGTTCATCAATCACCCCGTGGTATTTTCTTGAGTCAGTCCAAATATGCCCTTGAAATCTTAAACAAACATGGAATGCAAACCTGTGACACCTATGCCACACTAATGGCACACACTAAGAAACTGGATGCTGATTTGCATGGGAAATTAGTTGACCCTACCAAATACCGAAGTATTATTGGGTCTCTCATGTATCTAACAGCCAGTAGGCCTGACATTATCTTTGATGTATATCTTTGCTCCCGTTATCAGTCGAGACCAACTAAAACTTACCTCTCTGAGGCTAAAATAATCCTCCGATACATCAAGGGAACCATTAACTTGGGGATCTGGTATCCGAAGGATTCTGGTTTTGAACTAATAGCTTTTTCAGACGCTGATCACGCAGGTTGCTTAGATTCTCGGAAAAGTACTTCAGGAGCTTTACAATTTCTTGGTAATAAACTGATGTCATGGCAATCGAAGAAGCAGGATTGTACATCGCTGTCTTCAACAGAAGCAGAACATGTAGCCATGTCGGCGTGTTGTGCTCAAGTCATTTGGATGAGAACACAACTCAAAGACTATGGTTACGTATTTGACAGAATCTCGATGTACTGCGACAATCGAAGTGCTATTGCGATCTCGTGCAACTCTGTTCAACATTCGAAGTCTAAGCATATCGATCTTCGATATCATTTCATCAAGGAGCACGTGGAAAAGGGTACCGTTGAATTATACTTTGTGGGTACTGAATACCAACTGGCAGATCTTCTCACCAAAGCCTTGGCTCCTGCTAGGTTTAATGAGTTGGTCCACCGGATTGGTATGCGGTGTTTGACTCCAGAGGAACTGGATGAACTTTTAAAACATTCTTAAAACTAGTGAAACACCAAAATCTCTTTTGTAAATAATTTTCAATAACAAAATACAAAAATATAAAATCAGATAAAATCCAAAAATATTCTTCTTTTCTAAACCAAACATCGCAAGTACAAATCTTCAGTCAACACTGTGTTCCATCAAATCTTTCAACATTTTTCCCGAACAAGTGTTGAGGGGGAGAAAGTAAATATTTTTCAGTTTCATAAAACCTTGTACCTGCATGTTTCCTAATATATGTTGTTTCTTCTATAATGGTGGATACGTTTCTTGTCAAATACTCTCCTCGGACTCAAATGTTTTCAAAATTCATTATGTCAAAAGTTGAGGGGGAATATCGTTAAGTTCCTTGCCTTACAAGTGTTTTGTCTAACCTAAACGGAAGTTAAAGGATCTTGGTTGGAACCTTCTTTGAGGTTGAGGGACTAAATGTGTCAACTTGGCAAATTAATTTTAAAAAATCATTCACCTATCACATTCAATGCACCACTTCGTGTGCATTTACTCCTAAACCACCAAGATCAAACGGCCCAAATCAAATCTTCAAAATCCGTTCAAGCTGTTCATAATCTGTAAGTTCTAAATTGTTTTGATCAAGATTCTAAACAAGGATTTCAAAAAATCTTTCAAATCCAATGGTTAAAACTCTTTAAACTGATTTTGGAAAACTATTCACTCGAACGAATTGGGTGTTTATGCATAAATGTGTTTGGATTGAAATGAGTTATGTTAAAACCTTTCTTAGTGTCTATTAAACTTGTTTCAATCGTCCAAAACCATCCTGAATCTTTTAATTTCATTAATTTGAATTCTAGGGTTCTTGCGCTCATTTAGGGTTTTTTCTATTTCGTGATATGTTATTAGGTGGTCAGGAAAGTGTTAGAATAAGTATATATGCATGTTTTGAACCTTTAAATTAGCTCAGAAACATCTAAACTATAAGAATTTAAGTTTTAGGTTTTTAGGGTTCATATCCCATGAATCTTCTGATTTTGTGGTGGAAATGTGTTATATCTTGTTCCATTGCACTCATATGACATCTAGGACACTCCAAAAACATTCTTGTTTGATTTGTGTAGCTATATCTCTTACGCGTAGATTAAGGGTTTAGGGTTTAAGTAATTTTACGCCTAAAGTCTTTCTGTGTGTTTCTGATATGTTCTTATGCTTGTTTTGTGATCTAAAAGATGTTTGGAATTAACTGCAATCAAGTTTTCATGTTTATATTTAACAGGTTAATTATTCGTAATGTCAGAATCTTTAGGTGTTCAAACCGTTATGCTTATGGAATACTTTATGCGTAAAGGTTACGTTTAAGAGAAATCTTACGCATAACTCTTACGCATAAGAGGTCTACAGTGGATTACGTGTATCTTGGAAAGATATTCGTAAACAAGGCTTGTTACGAATAAGCTTTACTCTTACGAGTAAACTGTACGCGTAACATCTAGCTTATCCCTATGCGTAAGCCTAAAGCCTTTGAACTTGTCTTACACGTAAGTATATCTTACGCATAAGCTTGGTCTTACGCTTTAGCTTAATCCTACACATAAGCTCCTTTCTTACGCATAAGGATCCTTGTTACTCGTAACCCACTGTTCACTACATTTTGGCCCGTTACGCATAAGTTACTTGTTATATGTTACGCATAAGTCACAAATACCTGATGTTTCATATGAGCTTTAAAATGTTAATATGTTGTATGTTAAGTGAATAATTGGTCTTTGAAATTTCAAAATTAACATGTTCACGTAACTTATCACATCAACTTCATACAATTGGACAAATGTGACTTAGGACTTGTAACTAACATAAACATGTTACCATCAAACAAGTAATTATATAATAAATCAGACTAAAAGAAACACATTGTGTTTCCATATGTCTGTCTCTTTGTCTAAGGACTTTCAGATCACAAAATGGCTGCAAATCAAGCAAACATCAATGCCCCAGCTGAGCTCTCGATGGCAAACACATTCCCAGCTGGATACGACAAAACAATTGGCAAGAACAATCTTCGTGTCGTCTTCAACAACTTCATATGCTCATAATCATCTTGCAGAATTGCTGTGGTCATCCTTCTGCAACATCCATTCAAATTCATGCTCATAAAGTCATCCTCAATCTCTGACTTCTTTCGTATGATGAGTATGATTCAATGGATGAAGAAATAAAATTTCATAAGACATTAAAGCAGAAAAGGATGGAATACCATGCTTCAACCTTTCCGGTTAATCAACCCGGTGGGGCAGGAGGGTCAAGCAGTAGTCCTCCACTTATGGAAGATCCATTTCAAACTACTCTTACCCCATCCGATCCGGTTAATCAACCCGGTAAGGATCAGGGTGTCATTGTCACTACAGCTGTTGAAATGAAGCAACCACAACAACAACTAAAACAACTGCAAAAAGAAAAACATGGTGAAGATGTGGAAATATATAACGAAGGAGATTACGATCATGATAAGGATGAAGGAGTCACTGATGATGATAATTTGGTGGCTGAAGAGGAAATGATGCGAAAAGAGGCTGAAGAAGCTGCTAGAGCTGAAGAGGAAAAGTTAAAGAAGGAATCAGACAACTACATAGTTGACAATCCAATACACAAACCTCAACAGTCTTCTGAACCACCTCTTGACACTTCCACCAAACCAAATCATCATCTCAATCATCACCTCCATCAACAAAAGAAACAACTAAGTCAACAACAAAATATGTTAAGAAGGCAACTCCATCCAATGATTCGACAAATGGTTAAGCAGGTTATCACCACTACACAACAAACTTCACAACCACCACCATCTGATCAACCAAGGGTTTCAGAAACCACACCACCAATGGTGAAAACCATTGATCACTTTACATACACTGGTGGTGAGGATTACGACATACCTGAGCCCCAACCTGAACCTCAACCGAAATTTAAATCAAGTACATTACTGCACTCCTTGTTTTCATACGCATCTAATCTAAGAGCGTGTTGAATATCTCTAACTCGGGGTCGAATCTTACCAAAAACAACTCAATTTCATCGCCCCATTCCTACACTTCAACGGAATCAATCAAGAAGCTCAGTACAAAATCGTTTATAAACCAAAGTTTGGGTTTGTCTACCAAAGTGAAAATCATC
>BPTQ01000001.1:133719431-133752067 GCA_019973895.1 Chrysanthemum seticuspe | reverse complement strand
ACAAACTACCATTGTACAAATAGAATCAATGTTTAGGATTCAGTGTAAACAGGTTAACATACTTCAACTACACTATTCAATGCACTTGTACAATTAAAACTTTAAAGTTTCTGGTTAATAAGTGAATTGTATGTTGTATAATTGTAAACTTTCGACATTCTATATTGAAAAGTGTATGTGTAGTTTGGTATTGTGTTCCATCGTATATCTACCTTAAGATCTCTCTCTTTCAATCTCCAAATCCCTTGAATCACTCTCTTTCACTTTCTATAATAATACTCGAGGTTGAGAGATGGAACCCTCCATCTCTCATAAATATCAGAATGTGTTTAGCGGTGTGAAACCCGACACCTAGTCCGTATGTCACCCATTTCTGGGCAGGCAGGAGGTGCCACCTGATCCACAGCCCAAAGTGTGGCGATTTGTGTAAGACTATAAATACTCTCTACCTCCCAAGGTAGAGAGTTGGAGCTCATAATAATATCTTTCACTTTCTCTCACTAAGTTCCCTAAACCTCTAACTTTCTCTCTCTAGAATTCCATCTATATGCTACCTTGTGTTATGGTTTGATGTGTATGTGAAAAGTTATATCTTACAGCTTTCAAATGTTAATATGTTGTATGTTAAGTGAATAATTGGTCTTTGAAATTTCAAAATTAACATGTTCACGTAACTTATCACATCAACTTCATACAATTGGACAAATGTGACTTAGGACTTGTAACTAACATAAACATGTTACCATCAAACAAGTAATTATATAATAAATCAGACTAAAAGAAACACATTGTGTTTCCATATGTCTGTCTCTTTGTCTAAGGACTTTCAGATCACAAAATGGCTGCAAATCAAGCAAACATCAATGCCCCAGCTGAGCTCTCGATGGCAAACACATTCCCAGCTGGATACGACAAAACAATTGGCAAGAACAATCTTCGTGTCGTCTTCAACAACTTCATATGCTCATAATCATCTTGCAGAATTGCTGTGGTCATCCTTCTGCAACATCCATTCAAATTCATGCTCATAAAGTCATCCTCAATCTCTGACTTCTTTCGTATGATGAGTATGATTCAATGGATGAAGAAATAAAATTTCATAAGACATTAAAGCAGAAAAGGATGGAATACCATGCTTCAACCTTTCCGGTTAATCAACCCGGTGGGGCAGGAGGGTCAAGCAGTAGTCCTCCACTTATGGAAGATCCATTTCAAACTACTCTTACCCCATCCGATCCGGTTAATCAACCCGGTAAGGATCAGGGTGTCATTGTCACTACAGCTGTTGAAATGAAGCAACCACAACAACAACTAAAACAACTGCAAAAGGAAAAACATGGTGAAGATGTGGAAATATATAACGAAGGAGATTACGATCATGATAAGGATGAAGGAGTCACTGATGATGATAATTTGGTGGCTGAAGAGGAAATGATGCGAAAAGAGGCTGAAGAAGCTGCTAGAGCTGAAGAGGAAAAGTTAAAGAAGGAATCAGACAAACTACATAGTTGACAATCCAATACACAAACCTCAACAGTCTTCTGAACCACCTCTTGACACTTCCACCAAACCCAAATCATCATCTCAATCATCACCTCCATCAACAAAAGAAACAACTAAGTCAACAACAAAATATGTTAAGAAGGCAACTCCATCCAATGATTCGACAAATGGTTAAGCAGGTTATCACCACTACACAACAAACTTCACAACCACCACCATCTGATCAACCAAGGGTTTCAGAAACCACACCACCAATGGTGAAAACCATTGATCACTTTACATACACTGGTGGTGAGGATTACGACATACCTGAGCCCCAACCTGAACCTCAACCGAAATTTAAATCAAGTACATTACTGCACTCCTTGTTTTCATACGCATCTAATCTAAGAGCGTGTTGAATATCTCTAACTCGGGGTCGAATCTTACCAAAAACAACTCAATTTCATCGCCCCATTCCTACACTTCAACGGAATCAATCAAGAAGCTCAGTACAAAATCGTTTATAAACCAAAGTTTGGGTTTGTCTACCAAAGTGAAAATCATCATAATTGCTTCATGGCTTTCGATGAAATTCACAAGTTCTATGACGCCACCCTGAAGATGGTTCAAGATGGATTGGCTTATCGATTGAAGGTCATTGAGTTGGGTACAATTCAGACGGAGAGTTGGAATTCAAAGGATCGCAAGGATGTTCTTCAGTTTATCTCTAGGATTGATGAAAGGTTGATTCATCGGGATCATATGCGACGGTTGGAAAGCTATGTGGGAGGAAGACCAAGCTTCCCGATTCAGACATACCAACGTGCTCAGAAAGTAGCTGGTCGTGTGTAATAATTGGGTACTCTCTTAACATTCTTGACTGTGATTTGTTTGTTTGATAAATTGACAATGGCTTGTGCACACATAACAGTGTACAACCCGTACTTGTAAATAAAGGACCCTGTGGTACGCTTCAGTGCCACAATCCTATAAAAGGAGGGAAAGCTTCTTACTTTTGAGTAAAACTAATCAAAACTTTCATTTTTTCAAAGTTTTGCTCAAAAGAACAAGTACCTCCCCTAATGATTTTCAAAACCTCAAAAGTTAATATCACTTGTTGAGGGGGAGTATTTGCTTAAAAATTTTGTTCACAAAATTGTTCTTCCTGGTAATCTTCCCGCAAAAATCGAAATGGACATATTCGATGTCAAATTTCGTCAAAAATAACATTGATATGCCATTTTTGAGGGGGAGAAAAATTATGTGATAAGAAATATGTTGTGAATTGCAAATGAATCGTTGTGCTAAAAATACTTAACCAATGAATTGACGAGATCTTAAATGTTAGTAAATTGAAAAGACTTGTCCGGGACGGGTAATAATTTCAAACTAGTTCACTAGTGATGTAAACGTGTCTCGCAAAGGACTTGTCCAGTAGAATGTACCATTCGAGAAACTCTTGGTAGACATGAACTTTGACGGGTTTGACAACCTTTCAAGGTTTGTCCACACCTTCAAGGTAGTTATTAGAGCTAGTTGTCACCTAAAAGCTGACAATGTAACTCTGTAACTATGCAACGTAACCGTGTCTCGCGGGGGATTGTCTATCTAGAGTCGATCAATTCAAAAGTGCGCTCTCTTCTCTTACCGTGCAGATTTCTGTCAAAATACTTAAGCACGTATGGAGGGGGAGTATTTCTGCAAAATCCTTAACTCTCAACAGTGGTACAAAATGCTTTTACTCATAACCACTTTGAGAGATTTTCATGAAAATTGGTTTTATGGCAACATAGGTTAGTCATGGAGTTATAAGTTGATTGAGGTTAGGAATAACCGTCCTATGATCCGCCAGAGCCGGAGGGTTCTACCCAAGGACACCACCAATAGTTAGAATTAGAAGTCCTTAGGTATGATTATAAAAAGGAGAAAATGAGAATCGGAGAAAGAAGGAGTTGAAGAATTAAAAAGAAAAGTAAAGAAAAGGGTGAAAAGAAATAGCCCTCCAGATTATTCAACTTAGGCAGACACCGGGTTCAATTCATATGCTACTGGTTGTCACTTGATGACACCGGTATTGAAGATCAAAGTCGTCATGGACCCAGTGACGCATGCACTAACCTTCTTAGCCACTCAAGTTTCTCTCAACAGAAGCTTGTTTCATTCTCACAGGGAACCCTACGTAAACTATTGGCTTTCTCTTAGAGATTGCTGGTATTGAAGAAGGAGACCCTCTCCCTCGTCTCCGCTCAAGAAAACCAAAGCGCACTATTGAGTCTAGAGCCACGAGATTCATCAAAAGATCTCTTAGGTACACTTGACATTTCATCACTTGTTGTTCAACAATAAGGACGCAAGTGATAGATTATCGAGTCCTACACAGATCTTAGCAATCTGTCGAGAACATTTATGAGAGGTTCACACATGTGATCCTCAATGATTGAATGGAAACTCCTGCCAGGGTCAACATCAAACAGCCCTGACAGCAGGTCACTTCGGTAACTCCTTGTGGGTTACGCTTAGTGTGTCTCAAACGGTCTACAGCCGTCGGGTGATGCTTCGGTGTACCTCAGCGACTCATCTGAACTGTAGGTGTACTTCGGTACATCGCGTTATCTCACTTGTGGGACTCCAGTTCAGGAACAGCCTTTGTGAGAACTAGAGTCGTGTTTTCACACTATGCTGTTAACACACTCGAAGTTCAAACTTGTAAGCGCTGGATTATTTCTAACCCATGTTTTATGTTTTCTTCTTATGGATGCTCGCGGGAGGAAAAGATCGTACATATTCTCCACATGCTCATAACAACAACAACAATAATTGAAGTTCTCTCAAAAGGCAACACAAAGTCAGAATGATTCTTCGTCAAAGTCAAAGAATTTACAAAGTTTAAAGACTAAGAGAACTACATCAGTACTGAAATCCAACATCAAAGAGAGTGTGAGCATGTTGGAGAAAGACGTGGAGACACTGGAGCAACGAAGCAGACCTGATGCAGATTACCACAACATACTATCACTACCATCACAAAGAACAAAGAAAATGATGACGTCAAAGCTGAAAAGCTTCAAAGGAATCAATTTCCCTACACTGGGGAGATTGTTCGAATCAAGGCACTTCTTCTCACAAGAAAGAAGAATGTTAGAAGACGTCAAAGCTACTATTATATCAGCACCTACAACGTTATCACTCATATCATTAATCACCAACACTTAGGGGGAGATTGTTGGAATCACTCCTAAACTAGATTACAAATGTTAGTAATTAATATGTAATAGTTAGCTTAATTAGGCCTTTGTGTTTGTTATTATGCTAAGGCTTATGTAGAAGGCCCATAAGCCTTGGCTCAAGCCTAATAAGGAAAGGAAGGGACTAGGAGTGTTGCCCTAGCTCCCTCTCCTATAAATAGGATTGTAAACCTTCATTTGAAGGTTGGTTGTTCACTTTTATATTACACTTATGCTTATCCTTTCTATTTCATATTAACGTGTGTGTGTAAGGTGTTCATCCGATCCTTCTTCATCTCTATTTCTTATATTGATGCTTGTGTTACAAACATGGTGACCTAACACATAAGCACCTAGGAACAACTATCTAAGAGGTCTTTACAAGGGTTGTAACATTAGGATCAGGGTAGGGAAACAAAGGGTTTTGTTGGATAGGGGATATTTAGTGGTGGCAAGTCAAAGATCTTATGTTACAAGCATGTAAAGCGTGGCGTTGCAAAGCCAAGACTCAACTTACTAACTCTAGATAACTTGAAACAAAACAAACATAAATTTAAAAACATAAACATAAAGATAGATGTAGGATGGTAGCCCGTATGCGTTTTCTTTATTTTTTCATCTTTTTTCTTTTCTTTTTTTTTTTTTTTTTTTTTTTTTTTTTTTTTTTTTTAACACGCTTTTTTTTCTTTTTTTTTTCATACCTTTTTGCTCTACCATCCTCTACGAAAACATCAAAATATAAGGGATTTATAGGAGCATCCCTACACTTGAGTTTTTATTTCTCTAACACTAATTGACCTGATTTGAAAAGATCAAAACACTTGGAGTATTTAATTACGTAGACAAAGGGAATTTGAATTTATCGTTCTTTCCCGTTACTCCATAAAATATTACTTTTTACCCATGAGTCCCAATCATCCCAAAACTATGTACAAAAGATATGACTCGACTTAGCAACCATGCAAGTAACTAGATATTTGAACTAAGGGTTTAGCAATGATAACAATAATGCACTAAAGATGAGTGCATACAAGGTAGGCTAAGGCGATTTGGGTGTACATTTGAGGGTGAATTGTAAATAATGCTCTTTATTGATATTCCAGAAAACCGAAACATCACGAGAACTGCGAAAAGGATAGGCTCTGAGGGGTTAACTAGGGGTATCGTGTACTAAAGATGAGTACATCGCAATGGTGTGGGGTAATTACTCAACCGATGTGGAAGATGTAATTATAATACAGGTTTCAAACAAGGGTTATCCTAATGCCTCTTATCACTTAGTTACTCCTAACTACACAAGTGTAGTCTCACTAGCGATCTCGGAATGCATCACAAAACAAGTTCTAGAATCTATTATACTACCGGTACACTCTCTAAGCATTAAAGGTGAATGCTTTTATTCCTAAAGATCTAGGGGCGAACCTCACATTTTTGGGGTGGAATTTGAGTGGTAAACGGTTTTTGTGGTAGTCATATAATTCCTATCCATGAGACGTTTTATTAAGACTAAAGTTTAGCTCGTAAATGTCATAAAAAATTTTAAATTTGGCGCTAAAATTGCCCTAACGTATATTTCTCATAGTTTATTACACCAATTACTAAGGACAAGACAAATGATCAAGTGAGTGAATAGTTTCTAAGTTCCCGTTTTATTCTCCCTCCCTACACTTAAACTGAATATTGTTCCCAATGTTCCCCGAAAGCATCCAAGTTATGATAAAGGAAGGTAAGTAAGGAAAAGAAACTAGTACTCCCCTAATTAGCTCGGTAGGATATCTATGAAGTTGCGGTTAAATTCTTTTCCAATAAGAATGTATGAGTAATAAGCTTCATCTAATTTATGTTTCTTCTTCTTGCCAAATATAACTTGCACACTTATAAGAAAACAAACGAAACCTTCGCGTAAAATCGGCGGTAAAAATATATATGACACACAACTACACTAGAAAGCAAGTAAGATATAATGCTTGTAGAATGGATGTTTGCAGTTTTTCTGAAAAATTAAGACCTGGGAATTTCCAAAAATTTATAAGTCACAGAAAACGAAAAACTGAGTAATTTGTTTCTACATAGCCTGACGTCGTCAGGTTGTCCTCACAGAAAGTGGTCTGCTGCGTTTTTCTGGAAAAATTACATCATTAAAACCTGGAAAAATTCCTGCAAAACATCTATTATGACTCGATACAAGCATTTGACATACATCTATATCAATTTCGCTAATTGTAATTCTCATGTTCATGTTCTTCAAAATTGTATGTGATCTTCCCTACACTTATCTTTTTGTAAAATACATTTATATGTAATTAAGATGAGGTTAAAGACAAAATAAAGCATTTTCACAAAATCTAACATAAGAATAAACAACAATGAAAAAGATATAAGACACGCAAAAATTGAAAAACAAAACAAGCAAACAATTAAGCATAGGTTGCCTCCCACGAAGCGCTTTTCTTTATTTATGAGTCTTGTAGCTAGACTCGAATTCGTGCTCCTACGTTGTCTCATGCACGCTTACGTGCCCATATCTAAGCCACTCTAATGTTCTCTCATCTTTCTTGTAATCATTTCCTAATTCTAGGCATTTTTTATAGTACCTTTCATTTTTTCATAAGTATGTCTAAGTCCCCATTGTTTGTCACTTTGTCTCTTTCACTAAGTATCAGAATGGGAGCCATCCCATTACATGCATCTATATCTTTGTGTTTAAACCTAGGGTGCGTATGGGGCATTTGATAGACAAAATGCTTAACTTCACTAGAGAATGTGACTAAACCATCAACCATTCGTTCATTCAACTTAGTCATTCTCTTAAAAGGTTTTCCAAATATCACTTGAGTGAGGCTTCCATCAATGAATTCTCCTAAGTTTTCTAAAACCATGAATTCAACCAAATAGGCAAAACTTCCAACAAACACGTGCAAGTGAGTGACCGCATCAACAACATTGTTCCCTTGATAGACTAATTCATTCACCTTAATTTTATTATATAGATTCCTTGAGATTAAGTTTAAAGGTAAGAATAAATTCAAGTAAGCATCAAAACTCTCAAATCCTATTTTACAAGGGAATTTCATGTTGAAGGGGCTATCAACTTCAATTCTACACCTAGGGTCAAAACATTGAGAGGGGTCTTCTTCCATCTCAAACCTAACTTCATCGATGACTTCCCCGTTGTCAATTGCCTCTCCGTCATCAAATTCCTCATCGGAATCTGAATCGCAGAAAGGACTGTTATGTTACCAATTTATTTCATTATACCCTAGGTGATTTCCAAAGTGGTGAATGGGTGAAAGGTTTTGTGGAATTGCATTTTCCATTGCGGGGTTGGGAGCGGGTAGTGCAAAGTTTCTCTGGCGAAAGATGCGAATCATGGTGAGTGATGAGATTTACGAACAAAAACACGAAGAAGGGGGATAGACTACAAGGAAGCTAATGAAAATGAGAAAAAATCTTACTTGATAGGAATCAAGCAAGGGAACCTGAACGAGATAGAGATCTAACTAGCTATTCTATTCCCCGACATCGGCGAAAAAAACTTAATGCGCGCGGAAGGCGCGTTCGGGGTCAAGGAAACTTCCTTTTCTTCGAGCAAGTTTTTCAACCTCCTAGGCAGTGAACCTAATCATTGTATTGTAGTATGGTGTAAGCCTCGGGGATTGATATCGTTCTCTAGGGGAATAGGAATGCTAGCAAGAAATATATGACGAGAAGGTGGGGTTGAGGATGCTTATTTTTTATTTTTTTATGGTTTTTTAGAAAGCTAATGTAAAATCTCGGGGCAATTGGTTTGGGGGTGGTACTTCTACTGATTACTTTACTTTAACTAATTATCTAATTATCTAATTACTACGGGTATCTATGTCTAATTGAAGTTTGCTCGTATGATGATTAAAGATGTGTTCACTTAGATACTATTACTCCCTAGTTATCTTTTATTGGTTGGTTGAGTTGTCACGTCCTTTATCTTAACGCTTTGTATTCCTAAAGGTCGTAGGGTATGCGTGGTCCCTAGTTCTTTGAGGTTATCTCTCGTATATGACTCACGGAGTCGGCAAGCCTAAACTATTTCATCCATGAACCATATCATCATAAAGCATACTCAAGCATTAAATACAAAGAAAAGCCTAGTTGCACTCCTAAGCCAATTTCAATTAAGATAAGAAATAACCTAAAAATAATTAATAACTAGGTTTCATAGATCTTAGCAAACACACAAGTAATTTAGCTAGACATGATAGAGAAGCAAGCATACACTCAATCAATCGAATATGGGATAGACATAATGATAAATTGGATTAACAAACTTATCTTGATGTGTAAAATAGGGTATGGGACCCTAGAATACTGTCCAAGGCGGACTACAACTGAGTTAGGGTTTGCTCTCTAAAATACTACCTCTTAAAATACAGAAAAATCGAATTCTATATATAGATTTACAATCGCGACAACGTCACCTTTTGCATGGGACGCCGTCAGGTCGCCGTCATTAGGGTTTCGTCTGGGCCAAGTCATAGATGGGACGGCGTCACTTTAGAGTTGTGACGCCGTCGGTCTTTATTTGAGACATCGTCTTGATTCTAGATCTGAGCCGTCTGGGGTGAAAACTATGAGTGACGCCCTCCATAATTAAAGCGTGACGCCGTCAGGTTATATGACTAGAAATTTCACTGAGCCGTCGCGTGCATGTTTTGATCAAGTCTTCATAGAGGGACGACGTCGCCCTTTGGATAGGATGCCGTCAGGTTCAGCTGATCAGTCTTGAGTGGCTTTGATCTTGACTTTGCCATTTTCTTCATGTTTTTGCTCCTTTTCGTCCAAATGTGTTTCATTCCAGCATTTTGCTTCCAAAAGACCTAAAAAGTAAAAAGGAATGAAATTAAGCAGTAACGAATATAAAATGTGTCGAAATAGGGCTTAAATGACCCCCTAAAAACGTACGTGTTAAATCCTTATCAACTATCCGTAGTAAATAGATAATTAGTTAAATTAGATAATTAGTAGAAATAGCGAAATCGGTAGAAGTACCACCCCCCAATCATATACCCCGAGATTTTATCTTTGCTTTCTAAAAAACCATAAAAAAGATTAAAAAAGAAGAAGAATCATCCTCAACCCCACCTTCTCGTCATAAATCTCTTTTTAGCATTCCTATTCCCCTAGAGAACGATATCAATCCCCGATGCTTACCCCATACTACACTACAACGATTAGGTTCACTGCCTAGAGGGTTGAAAAGCTTTCTCGTAGAAAAGGAGGTTTTCTCGACCCCGAACCCATGCATCAACTATTGCAAATCCGGAATATTTGAGTTTTTTTAGTAAACATTTTAAAATAAAAATAATAATAAATAAATAAAATATTACCAAATAAGGTATGAATTAATTTTTTTAAAATGAAAAATTCCAACTAGAGGTTTTGTTTTATTATATACGGATTGAGTTTTAGAATAGGAATATACTTTTCAAAGTGTCTCGTTTTAGTACGTGTACCTTTTTTAAGTTGTAGATAGCAATGTACTTTCATAAGTGTTCCAATTTGGTACGTGTATTTTTTTTAAGTTGTAGAATAGCAATGTACTTTCGATAAGTGTTCCAATTTAGTAGATTGATGACGTACCAAATTGGAACACTTATGGAAAGTACGTTGCTTTTATACAACTTAAAAACAGTACACGTACCAAAACGAGACACTTTGAAAAGTACATTGCTATTCTACAACTTAAAAAAAGTACACATACCAAAATGGGACACTTTAAAAAGTACATTGCTATTCTACGACTTAAACCCTATTATATAAATGATATGCACTTCTCTATATTTTTAACAAACTTTCTTTTTCAAAAATTCCGACCACAAAAATCATATATGATCAGAAAAATCATATATGATTTTCAAATATCACATGTGATTTGTAAAAATCAAATCATATATGATTTTTTTCAAATTATATATGATTTTTACAAATCACATATGAAGAATCACGTGTGATTTTCACAAATCACATATGATTTTTCTAGGCCGAAATTTTAGAAAAAAAAACCGTTAAAAATATATAGAAGTGCATATCTATAGAAAGATAATTTAATTCTCGTCGCGATGGTATGATTTTTTTCGCTTAACGATTAACGGTTTGCGAGATATTTAATTTCTTTAAAAAAAGGTGAAAGTTTATTTTATTTTTTTGTTTTGATTAGAAAACTGAATGGCTATGATTGGTTCATTAGATTTATGGTAAATTTGAGATCTATGTTGAACTTTTGTCATCTCTTAAAAAAATGTCGTTTTGAGTTGTTGTTTCACTTTATAATAAATTGTGTCAATTGCAAATTTGGTCCCTAAAGTTACACGAAAACGCAAGAATTACACCGAGACGATTTTTGTTGCAAAAAAACATTAATGTTTACGTTTTTTGCAAAAAAGCCAATGAGAGCTACTTTTCACTAACTTTTGTTATTTTTCTCATTAAGTATCTCGTCACCGGGGGTAGTATTGGCATTTCACTGATGTCTCACTCTCTCCCGCCAATTATACTACAAGGACAATATTTGCAAATATAACTTAACTTCATTAAATTAACTAGAGTAGGCTTTTACAGAAATATTAAGTGCCAAAACAACCCCATTTAACATACTTTCAAATCAATAATCAACAATAAAACCCCAGCTTAAACAAAACCAAAAATCGACACAACCTAGTTATCCTTTCGCCAAACACACATCCAAACCAACTATGGCAAATAATGATGAGGGAAAGTATTTGTTAACTAGGGGGAGAAATCATCGGAAAAGTCATGGGGGAAAGTTTTATTAAATTATGAAGTCTTTTAGGAAGTTATGGCTACATTTAGTGATCAAGTTATTGCCAAGTATGGTTAGTAAAAAAAATAGGGAAAGAGATGATAGACGTTATTCTTGATTCTAGTGGAACAAAACTTACAACGAACCAAATATGGGTGGTAGTGGTGCGATATCTATTCCTACCCTTAGAAGTGGTAGCGGAACCGGCAATGAAGTTGTTGCAGAGACAAAAAGAGGGAAGGGAAGGCCAAGATCTATACCAATTATAATCCAAGTACAATGACACCAAAAAGGAAGAGGGGAAGGACTGTTGGGAGTGGGAGGAAAAGGGAGGGGAGTCATAATCCGAGTACAATGACTCAAAAAAGGAATAAGAGAAGGCGTATTAGGAGTGGGAGGAAGAGAGAGGTGAGGGAAGAGCATTCGAATCTTGGTATGTTGATGTATTATACTTCATTTATGTGTCAGTTTTAATTTGCTTATATTGGATGCTATGATCTTTTTGATATATTATTATATGTTGATATTGAGTGGCATGATTGAGTGCCCTGATTGGTAGGTTTAGGATAAATAAAGTTTTATGGTTCTAATTAGGCCCTTAGAATACGAAATGTAGTCAATTCAATAGAATACAATTTAGTAAAAATGTATCATAAAATAGAGTTGTCCATTATGAAGGGTGGAATAGAGAGGAGTAAAAGATGAACTTTATTGGTCCACCCTATACATTGTCAAAGGAGGAATGGTTGTATCTAATTGATGGGTGAGTGTTCCCTGCATAGTAATGCATAGTCGTTTGTCCTTAGATCAGTCAAGTGAGGTTGAAGCTGCTTAGTTGATTATAAGGGTGAATGGTTAGGAAATTTGAATGGGGGGCTATATCCTGCTTGAATTGAGTTTGGAAATGTAATAATAGAATGTGAATAAAGTGTAACTATATTTGCTGTCACAACTAGTTAGCATGTTTGGGATAACTAACAGAGTTAGATTGTGTTGTTTTCTCTGATATCATATAGGCAGTTTTGTTAGATATTAGGTAAGAATAAAAGTCATATGTTTCCTGATTTTGAGCCTGTTCAAATCAGTTTTTATGTACTATTATGTATCAGTGTTTGAGTATAATATATTTTCACCTTTGCACCCAAAAAAATTATTTTAGTGTTAGGCATAGTAGTTGTTGAGACTATAGGAGTGTTTGGCATAGCATCTGTAGTAGCTCTTTAGTCTTGATGTTTGAATTAAAATGATAAACGTGAATAGTGTGTTACTTTAATTGACTCTTAATGTTTGAATTCAAATGGTGGCAATTTTAATGGGTTATCAGGATGAAGGTGTGTTCAACATGCACAATAATGGATTGCTTCATTGAGATATGTACATGGGTCTGTTTGTAAATTTTATGCATTTATTCGTGATAGAAGTGTGTTTAGTACTGGTCTGGATCATATGTTAGCACGCATTAGGGAAGAAAAATGGGCATTATTCTTTTGTTTGCCCAACAATGATTAGAAGAAGGTTTGAAGTTGATTCACAAAGACAATGATGTGCATACATTGTTGGAACTAGGTTGTCGGAATGATTCCATATTGTTGCTAACAAAAAACCGATGTATCTGTTTATTATTTAAAAAATATTGATTTAGAGGGTGAAGGTGGGGAGGTTGTCGGATGGGTAGAAGAAGATGTTTGATTGCGGTGCTCTAGTAATTCAACTCCTTTTAGGGCTAGATATAATAGGGAGAGAAGTGTAAACTTGAAAAAAAAGGTTGTGGGTAATGTTGATGCTGAATTCAGGAAGAATAAAAAGGTGGTGAAGAGGTCTATCGATAAGGGAAAAGGAATCATGGTTGATGAGGATGAGTCTTTTAACAGGAAAAAACCGGTTTTACCAAGGCCTGCTGGTATTGTCATTAGATAGGGTGGTTTTATGAAGGAAACAACAGGTGTTGGTTCTGTGAATAGGGCTGCGGGTTTTTTTTAGACCAAGAAGTGATGTTAAAATTACTAATTGCGTATTGGGTCTAAGAGCACCAAGATCAATGAGAAACAAAGTGGTGTTATTTTGACTAGGTGAGTCTAATGAGTTGTTTAGCATAATTTTTGAATACATTGTATTGCCTATTATACTAACTTTATTGCATTGCATATTTTGATTATGCATGTATAGTTGATCACTTGTGTTGGTGGTTATTCGTCCCAAATCAGGGTGTAGATAATCAACTTCAGCAGAAATGCTCAACTGTTCAGCAGAAACAAAACAAAGGTCAGCAGTAACAAATACCACTTCAGTGGTTACCGGATATCACTTGGAATCGTGTAATCACTTTCCAAAGTAAACTATTCGACCCTAATGCCTGGGTATCACGAATATCTACTTGGGATAAGACCAAATGCAGTTAGAGAATTAGGCACAATTCTATAACCCTTTCGCTAATAAGTGTTTACGTTTTCTGTATGTTTCTCATGCATGTTCAGATCTCCTATATATAGGAGGTTACTCTTGAGCTATTCCCATGGAATTATGAGTATTAATCGGCCCATTAATAGCCTCATAATTATCCCCATTATAGCCGTTAGTGGTTACATGACCAATTAAACGTGGTCATAAAGAAGTTGTAACTGCCATTTAGCAGTACTTTCCATAAGCAGTACTTTCCACTAGCAGTACTTTCACTTACAGTGGAAATACAGCCTATCAGTGGAAACACTGCTTATCAGTACTTTCATAGCATCAGTACTTTCACAGTTCTATCAGTGGAAACACTGCCTATCAGTGGAAGCACTGCTTATCAGTGGAAACCACAAGCAGTACTTTCCACAAGCAGTACTTTCACCAACAGTACTTTCCCCAAGCAGTACTTTCACCAAGCAGTACTTTCACCAGTACTACCAATACAAACCACTATAAGAGTCAGGGTGTTCATGGACCTTATGGGTGTACACTCCGTACCTCCTAACCCATTACAAGGTGTGAACTAATCCCACAAGTGCACTAAATTTTCCAACAATCCTCCCCAAATTTAGTTCACTTCCTTTGCATGAAAAATAAACATCAATCAAAACATGTGCATAAATGAAAATGTCCTGAGGATTGAATTTCCATCTTAGTAATTACACGTTCAAATATTCGAGAATCAGGGTGTTCTAAGAATTGAACCCTTCAACCCATTTGAATACCTGAAGATAACTACACACAAGTTTTCAAACACTTAAAAGCTCCTGACACTATACAAGCCATGTGTCCATATCCAAATTCATAAATGTTGTAAAAGCTAAAAAGTCCAAAGCTTCCTGAAGCGGCAAAACTTTAACATTTACATAGGTGGTTCCTCTTTAGTCATGCTCCTGCCAAGCACTTTTTCAAAGAAAATTAACCATTAAGAAGTAAAGACTTCATCCTCCTTTCAGCAGGTTCTGAGCACAACCTTGGGATGTAAATAAAACATGTGCTCCAGTCCACTGAATGATCAACTTTCCACATTGAACTCAGCTCCTAAGTTTCCTCAGGAGGGAGTTGGGTGTCCTAGCATTCAGTGACTAAGTTGGACTTAAACCCATCCCTTTAGCAGACTTTATAACCAAGTCTCTAGCCAGACCCTTCGTCAAGTGATCAGCTAAGTTCTGTTGAGATCTCACAAACTCTATAGATACCACCCCATTCATGATAAGCTCACGAATCATGCTATGCCTGACACCTAAGTGTCTAGACTTACCATTGTACATCTGGCTATAAGCCTTAGCCAATGTAGCTGCACTATCACACCAGATAGAAATAGGTGCTATAGGTTTAGGCCACAATGGAATCTCAAGAAGCAAGTTTTTCAACCATTCAGCTTCTTTACCAGCAGCTGCTAGAGCCACAAATTCAGATTTCATTGTTGAACTGGTGATGCAAGTTTGCTTCTTGGATGCCCAAGAAATTGCACCTCCACCAAGTAGGAATACCCAACCACTGGTAGACGAATTGTCTTCAGTGTTACTGATCCAACTTGCATCAGTGTAACCTTCCAACACTGATGGGTAACCAGTATATGAGAGACTATAATCCATAGTTCTATTCAAATACTTCAGTACCCTTTGAACTGCTTGCCAGTGATGAGCACTAGGATTACTAGTATACCTGCTCAATTTTCCCACTGCAAAACCAATATCAGGTCTTGTACAAGTCATGGCATACATCAGGCAGCCAATTACCCTAGAATACTCAAGTTGAGATACAGCCTTGCCATGATTAGGCATCAGCTTCTCACAAGTATCCATAGGAGTACTCACTGGAGTACAATCAAAGTAATTGAATTTCCTCAGTACCTTCTCAATATAATGAGACTGAGAGATAGAAATTCTATTACTTTCATGTTTAATCCTTATACCAAGGATAACATCAGCCTCCCCCATGTCTTTCATGGAGAACCTTGATGACAAAAATTCCTTTGTCAGGTCAACCTGATTTTGGTCAGTGCCAAAGATCAACATGTCATCAACATATAGACAAATGGTGACTCCTTTACCAGATTCATCAAATTTGCTATATACACATTTGTCAGCTTGGTTAAGAACATAACCACTAGACAAAACCACTTCATCAAACTTTTGATGCCATTGCTTAGGTGCCTGTTTAAGTCCATAAAGAGACTTAATCAGTTTACACACCTTGTTTTCATTGCCTGGCATGATGAAGCTCTGAGGTTGGTTCATATAAACCTCCTCTTCCAATTCACCATTCAAGAAAGCTGTTTTCACATCCATCTGACAGATTGTGAATAGATGCCATAGCAATCAGCAGTCTTATGGTACTGATACGAGCCACATGGGCATAAGTATCAAAATAGTCTATTCCTGACTTTTGTTTAAAGCCCTGAATGACTAGTCTAGCCTTGAACTTTTCAATAGTTCCATCTACCTTCATTTTCCTTTTGAAAATCCATTTGCAACCCAGAGGTTTGCAACCAGGAGGTAGATCAACCAACACCCAAGTGTTGTTGCCCATGATGGAATCCATCTCATCATTGATTGATTCTTTCCAGAAAGCAATGTCCTGGGACTTCATTGCTTCTTCAAATGTTTTGGGGTCATCCTCAAAAATGAAGCAATAGGAGTATTGGTCTGAGACCTCATCCCTAGTACCTTCAACTAAGTATAGTTGAAACTCAGGTCCAAATGACTTTGGAGTCCTGACCCTTTTGCTCTTCCTGAGCACAGGTTCAGGTTGCTGAACCACAACCTCATCAGGGACCACTGATGGTTCATCATCAGGGACCTCTGATACACCAGTGTCATGAGTTCCATTAGGAATCCTCTGACTTGGTCTAGGGACTGATGAGAATCTATTCTCATCAAAGTCTGCATCCCTTGATTCAATTATTGAGTTAACTGAAACATATTCATTAGGTTCAATAACATAGAACCTAAAAGCCTTGGAATGCTCAGCATATCCAACAAAGATGCAGTCAATGCCTCTTTTACCCAAAGTCTTTTGCTTTGGATCAGGGAGTCTTACAACAACCCTACAACCCCAAACCTTGAGATAGTTCAGGTTGGGTTTCCTTTTAGTCCAGAGTTCATAAGGGGTAACCTTGTTCCTTTTGTTTGGAACCCTATTTAATAAATAGCAAGCTGTTAACATAGCTTCACCCCAGAACCCTTGACTCAGTCCTGAATAGGACAACATGGAATTAACCATCTCCTTCAGCACCCTGTTTTTCCTTTCAGAAATACCATTTTGCTGAGGAGTATAAGGGGCAGTTGTTTCATGGATTATTCCAACAGACTGAAAGTACTGAGTATCCATGTACTCACCTCCCCTATCAGTCCTTAATCTTTTGATTAAAAACCCAAGTTGTAATTCAACTTCAGTTTTAAACACTTTGAATTTATCTAATGCTTCATCCTTGGTATGTAATAAATAGACATAACAAAATCTAGAAGCATCATCAATAAATGTCACAAAGTACTTCTTATTCCCCAAAGAAGGAGTGGCATGCAAATCACACAGGTCACTGTGAATAAGCTCCAAGATCTTAGTCTCACGACTAACACCCTGAAAGGGTTTCTTGGTTATCTTGGTCAACATGCAAGTTTTACACTTTTCAGTGTCCATGTCAAAAGCAGGGATTAAACCATCCCTAGACATATCTTGCATTCTTTTATAGTGAACATGACCAAGTCTAGCATGCCACAAGGTAGAATCAGTCTGATCATATGTGGTCACAAAAGCTGAAATAACACTGTCAGTGGTAATATTAAGCCTGAACATTTGATTACATAAATAACCAAAACCAATAAAAACACCACATTTAGAGAGAACAAATTTATCAGATTCAATAACTTGTTTATATCCATGATTATTCAAAACACTACTTGAAACCAAGTTCTTCCTGATATTAGGAACATGAATAACATTAAACAAAGTTACAATCTTTCCAGAACTAAACCTAAGATCTACACAACCACGACCATGCACCAAGGCTGTTGACTCATTTCCCATGTGAAGAATAGAACCATCATTCAGTGACTCATAAGTCTTGAACCAACTTCTATCTTTGCACACATGAACTGTTGCACCAGAGTCAACCCACCACGCAACATCATCATCCTGCACATAAAAAGATTCAGATACATATGTAACATAATAAATCTGAAAAGACTTATTAAACATATTCTGACCTTTCAGTGAGTTGGCTGAACCACCCCTCCCTGAACCATTAGTGCCTGATCCATTGGCTTTACCACCAATTTTAACACCTTTGCAGTCCCTTTTAATGTGACCAGTCTTGCCACATTTCCAACAAGTAGGTGTTGCCTTCTTGTTAGGATCTGCCCTTGTGTTGTCATGATATTTGCGTTTGCCTTTGTTATCATTGTACCTGGTGGAGTTGTTATGCTCCACCATATTGACAACAGATGGTCCAGTAGCATTGCTACTCTTTGGCTTGTCATTATCCTGCACCTTGAGAGATTCCTCAATGTGCAGATGACTGCCCAACTCAACAAGAGTTAACTCCTCCTTCATATGTTTCAAGGTATGCTTGAAATCTTTCCATGAAGGAGGGAGCTTGTCAATGACACAAGAGACTTTGATAGCCTCATCCATGTTCATTTGGTGTTGTGTAAACCTTCCAAGTATTCCAAGAAGTTCATTGTATTGTTCCATAACTGGTCTTGAATCAGTCATTTTGTAATTTGTGAAATTACTAACAAGGAACTTTTTACTTGATGCATCCTCAGCCATATATTTGGCATCCAAGGAATCCCATAGTTCTTTGGAAGATTCAAAGTTCTGATAAATATCAAACAGAGAATCAGACATACCATTGAGAATAAGACCTCTGCATATGTAGTCATCATTCTCCCATTTGCTCCTCCTTCTGATCTGCTCCACAGTAGCATCATCCCCATCATCAGGAATAGGTGTAGTAAGCACATACACCACACTCATGCTTGACAGCAAGAAGTGTATCTTCTTCTGCCACCTCCTAAAGTCCACCCCTTCAAACTTGTCCAGCTTAGCAAAGTTTGAAGCCATGTGTTTCATTGCAGCAGTTGCCATTGATTATCACAAAATAGTTTACTTTGATTGTTGGTGGTTATTCGTCCCAAATCAGGGTGTAGATAATCAACTTCAGCAGAAATGCTCAACTGTTCAGCAGAAACAAAACAAAGGTCAGCAGTAACAAATACCACTTCAGTGGTTACCGGATATCACTTGGAATCGTGTGATCACTTTCCAAAGTAAACTATTCGACCCTAATGCCTGGGTATCACGAATATCTACTTGGGATAAGACCAAATGCAGTTAGAGAATTAGGCACAATTCTATAACCCTTTCGCTAATAAGTGTTTACGTTTTTTGTATGTTTCTCATGCATGTTCAGATCTCCTATATATAGGAGGTTACTCTTGAGCTATTCCCATAGAATTATGAGTATTAATCGGCCCATTAATAGCCTCATAATTATCCCCATTATAGCCGTTAGTGGTTACATGACCAATTAAACGTGGTCATAAAGAAGTTGTAACTGCCATTTAGCAGTACTTTCCATAAGCAGTACTTTCCACTAGCAGTACTTTCACTTACAGTGGAAATACAGCCTATCAGTGGAAACACTGCTTATCAGTACTTTCATAGCATCAGTACTTTCACAGTGCTATCAGTGGAAACACTGCCTATCAGTGGAAGCACTGCTTATCAGTGGAAACCACAAGCAGTACTTTCCACAAGCAGTACTTTCACCAACAATACTTTCACCAACAATACTTTCACCAAGCAGTACTTTCACCAAGCAGTACTTTCACCAGTACTACCAATACAAACCACTATAAGAGTCAGGGTGTTCATGGACCTTATGGGTGTACACTCCGTACCTCCTAACCCATTACAAGGTGTGAACTAATCCCACAAGTGCACTAAATTTTCCAACAACTTGTTGGTTCATCCAGTAGAAGCTTTTAAAATGGGTTCATCTTTTGGGATTATGTACTGTGTAAAAACAAAAACAGTTTTAATTTGGTTATATATTACATATATAATTTGGCTAATGTAACTTGAACTATATTACATCTCTATTGATTTTTAACATCAAAAGAAAGTATCTCTTTCACATTGGATTGTGTGATGAGTTCATCTTTTTGGTACATGCCGAAGGATATTATGTATGTAACTTGAAGTATTAGAAATGGGTCACTACTATCAATAGTCTGTTTTTGCATCGAATTTCTTATACATAGTATGTTATCTGCATCCACTATATTAATGCCATTTACATGTTTGTGTTTGTGTTTTATTGTTAGATCAATGGCATTTACATGTTTGATTTTTTGTTTTATGGTTGGATTAATGGTATTTACATGTTTGTGTTTGTGTTTTATGGTTAGAATAATGCCATTTTCATGTAAATAATTATGTTTTATGGTTGGATTACTGTCATTTTCATGTTTGTGTTTGTGATACGAATCGAAGACTCTTTATCGGTAAATACGTAACTGAACACATTCTACTAAAGGTGTGAAAAAAAAACCGAAAAAACAAAAACCAAACCGAAAACCGACAAAAACCAAACTGAAATAACTGATCGAAACTAAAAACCGATAGATCAGTTCGGTTTTGGTTTTTGTCCAAAAACCGAACCATAAAAACCGAACCGAACCGGTTTTATTATATAATATTATATAATTAATATAATAAATATAATAACTAAATAAATCAAATTTATAAATTCATATTCATTTTGTGGGTGAATTATAATATATTTATCTTAACGTTTATATGTGTGTTTGTCGTGTACGTGTGTTTACTTGACAATATATCAATATACATGACAATGATCAAACTATGTGTATATTCATTTGCATGTGTATGTACCTCATCTATATGCGAGTAATTGTAGAAATATAGGATAAACTTTATCATGCTTCGATTAAAAGAAAAGAATAACCAATTTTCTACGTAAAACAAGCTTGTTGGTATAAATTGTTCACACCCAAATGTAAACGGTTATAAACCAAAATAACCGAAAAACTGAACCGAAACTGATAATAAACCGAAAAAACTGAACCGCCAAAAACCGAATGGTTTCGGTTTTGAGTTTTATAAAAAAAACTGAATATTTCAGTTCAGTTTCGGTTTTAGCCAAAAACCGAACCAATTCGGACCATGCTCACCCCTACATTATACAAAGAAAATCAGGATTAAACAACCCCTTACATTCATCAACCATACATTTACAAGCTTGCGATAGGGGAAACCACAACCCCTTATCTACATCTACATTCAACAGTGGAAGTAAGAACAACAAAAGAAACCATAAGTCCCCAACCCACTAGTACCTACATTCATCATAAACAACAAAAGAAACCACCCCAGCCTCCAACAACCAACCTCCTCACATGAATCTCTACCTTACAGCAAACTCAATCTTGGAAACAATGTTGTGGTTAATTTTCCTAAGCATCCTCATCAACCCCCTCATCTTTCAAAAATCAGCTGTCTGAATCCTCCTAAGCTTGTCCACATTGGACCTTGCAACTCTTGAACCCCTTAAGTTTTGGAGCTTATCAATCAGGTCCACCCTAATACTGATCCTGTTAGAAAGCTTTTGGCACATAATCATCAATTTTTTTTGCATGTTGAATATCTTCCTCAACCTTTTGCTGGTAATGAGATAACATCATTTCTGATATGACAAATGAGTTACAGGAAACCACGAGATCAAGACACCGAGACATGTTACTGGTTAAGGAAATGAGATTTTTTTGTTAAGGGTGTGTGTGTTTCTATTTTTGTGTGTGTGTAATGATAGAAGACCTTTAACAATATAAGTGGTGAAGTTTAACACTTACTTTGCAAATTATGCCATTGAAGTCGTGTCGCATTGATATGGCCAGTTGTTTGGCGGCAATTTAATAAGTATGAACAATGAAATGACAATACTACCCTCAGTGACGATGTATCTTAACGAGAAAAATAACGAAAGTTAGTGAAAAGTAGCTCTCAGTGGCTGTTTTGCAAAAAACGTAAACATCATTTATTTATTTATTTTTATTTATTTATTTATTTATTTTTGCAAAAACAAAATCGTCTCGGTGTAATCCTTGCATTTTCGTGTAACTTTAGGGACCAAATTTGTAATTTACCCTTATAAAATAGTACATATGGTATGTTTGGTTTATATATGGGTTTGGAATAAGAGTTGGATTTAGTTTAGGATTAAGATTAAAAAAAATTAAGGGCCCGTTTGATTTGTAGGTGGGTTTGGGATTTGGATTTGGATTTGGATTAAAATTTAGATTTGGGTTTAGATTTAATGTAAAAGAGAGAAAAAAATTAAAAGAAATAAAAATATATTTAATTAAATTAATAACCAACTTTTATATATTTTTTTTAGTATGACCCAACAAATGAGAGACAAAATTGTGGTGGGGGCACTCAAAAATCAAAACCTACCTACTCCATTTTCTTTGAAAATATGTGGGTCCATTGGGGTTCACTCCTAATTTTAAATCCTTGTTTTATAAACTAACATGGGTTTTTGTCACAAATCCCAAATCCAAAAGTTATGCATGTGAAACAAACGTGCCCTATATTTATCTATACTATCTAATAAAACAATGTTTTATACAAAGCACAATTTTAAAAATCTAATTAATACAATGATGTGGACTACCTTAATTAAAGACAATAATACTATTACCCAATACACTATTTTTCTTATTTAAAACACAAAGTCAACCATTCAAAATACACTTCATTAGGCAGTTTCAATCACCAATTAATGTCACATATTCAAAATCACCAATTCCAAATCATGATTTCAAAATTTGAATTGGTGATGCCCTATTCAAAAGACTTCTCCAAAACTTCTTATATACGCTTCCTCATTAACCACTTCAATCGGCCGTTTCAATCACCAATTCCATATCACCATTTTAAAATTTATATAATTTATATTGTACGATGTGTTAATACAAATAAGGGAAAATTAGTCAAATAGACCAGGCGCCCTGAGGCTTATCAGTTTCGAGACCACGCTTTTTTTAATTTGAAAATAGACCGGTTGCCCACCGATTTTCTTGGACCCAACCAGGGGCTGCCATGTGTCCGAAAACTTATGACACAAGTACGTATTTTGAAGGTATATGTCATGTATTATAACGTATTGTTTTTTGGGCAATTTGTATTGTTATTTGGGCATCTTTATGTTTTTTGGGAAACTTGTATTTATACACGAGGATAGTTTTGTCATTTTACATTTTAAATTAAAAAACAAATCAAACGCCCACACAAAACACAGATTCACACACCTCTTGTCCTCCACATAAACCATTACAACTAACACCACCACAACCACCCAACAACCCGACGCCACCACCATCCGGCCGCACCTCCACACACGCCACCACCATCCGACGACACCACCACACAATTGAACCTTCTTATGTAGTGGCCTGTTCTTGTTACATGTAATTCAAATCACCTGGAGAAATCTTTTGTTATTATCTAGTTTAGTGTCAAAAAAGGAATCCTCCAAAATTGCTCGTATCCAAACACAATCTTTTATTATTATCTACTTAATGTGCTTTATCTTCGATTTAATCTGTAATTTTAGTTAAATTTGCATTTGTGGTTGTTCCTTTGATGAAAGCCAAAATTAGGGTTATCACCCCTAAACCGAAATTCAGGTTTTGTAAATTTCTTAATTTGATGCAATTATGTTCTGCTAAAAAACATGTGAATCAGGCTCGGTATTGATTATTGTATCTAAATTATTATATCTTCTTTTATACTCTAGATTCAGGCTCAGTATTAATTATTGTATCTAAATTATTATATCTTCTTTTATACTCTAGATATATTTAGGAGGAATGGTGTTCTGAATGTGAGACATTGATTTGCAAATGGAGCAACTATAGCTTGTTAGGACTTCTTTTCTATGATATATAAGGTATTGTTTGAATTGATTTTCTCTAGCATACAAGTACTTCTAACCTTTAAGCTTTTATATCTTATCTTAAGCTTTTCAAGTAGCTGTTGAAGTTTATATATACTATTTTTAGTCTAAAAGGGGCGTTTTGACGTACTTTTTATATGACCCGCAGCACTTGGATGTATGGGTTGATTTGATGTGGCTGTTTAGACCAACCGATGCAGATTGGGCTTTAGCTTACCGTGAACGGATGCTTGAGTACTTCTGGAACCACAAGGTTGAATACACAAATTGATAGCCGTTGTGGAAAACTATAAAGGGGGGTTGAACAGTTTTACCAATTAAAACTTCGTTTTAAAACATTTAGATCAACTTATGTCAATCTATTTAGATGTGTATGTTGGACTTTGATAGATAGATATATAAAAGTGTAATGAAAGATAAAGAGTAAGAAGCCCATAACCACGACACGAGTATTTATAGTGGTTCGGCTACAAGGACACCTTCCTTGCCCTACTCCACTCCCCGAGTCACCTACTCGAGAGTTTGTAATCACTACACGACACCAACTCCTTATGGCGGAGAAGCCTTCACAACGTCGCCTACTCTTTTTCCGGTACTAGGCTAACCACCGGGTTCTTTCACCAAGGTGAACCACACCTACCACAACGTCGCCTACCCTTTATCCGGTACTAGGCTAAGTACCGAGTTCCATTACAATGGAGGAACTACTACCCAACACTACACAACACCTAATCCCAAAGGAGACACACTCCTTATTACAACACTATCAAGGATATCAACATCCTTGGAAACAAACTATCACTTATTTGTATAATGATGCACCTCATCGATTATACGACCTTGGCATTCTTCACTAATGCCACTTGATTTGATTCCTAGGCATCTTTCACCAATGCCCTTGACACGCATGCTTGGCACCTTTCACTAATGTTTTCGTCTTGACACTTTTAGCATTCTTCACTAATGCTTTTGTCATGGACGTTAAGCACCTTTCACTAATGCTTTCGTCTTGACTCTTCCGGCATCCTTCAGTAATGCCTTCGACACAACACTTCTATGGAGGAAGAAAGAACTATCAACAAGAGAACCTCAGTAGTCTTGATGATGACGAAGCATGGCAACTCATGGACTTGAGCTTGCTCGACTTCAAGAAGTGGTGATCTTGCCTTTAAGAGGAACCTAGAGAATCACACCAAAAACAAAAGAAAAACTACATCGAAAGATCCCTTAGGATAAGTGGTTAGAGAGTTACAATACTTGGGGAAAGTATGTGTGAGAGTGGCAACCCATAAGGAAGAAATGACTCACTATTTATAGCGGAGAAACAACTACTGTTCCATGGATCCCACCCTCAAGGGATCCGTCTAGTGTAATGTGAGGGATCCGTGGGACGCTCCTCTTTGCCCATGGGTATTTTGGTTATGGGTCATGGGTCATGGGTTATGGGTTGATCCATGGTTATTTTATTAGATGCAATGTACCAAATAGATGCAATGCATCTAGTCAAATGGGTATGGGTCAATACCATGGGTTGTAGTTTTTACCCATTTATAATACATACTAGTTATGTATATATTTGCCCAATATGTAAACACTAGTTGTTGTACATATGTATTACTAAATCATAAAATCACTTATACTTGTTTTAGTGTTTTATGTGAAAATGTAAGTGTGTTAGAAAACTATTGGCTCAAATCATTTACGTATTTTATTTGTTTCGTTAAAATGATTTTACGTTTGTTATCGACAAAACATTAGAAGATCGTAAAATATAAATAAACGTTTTTACGGCTTATTTGTATTAACAATCTCCCCCTTTTTGTTGATGACAAAATATAAAATTCTTTTAAGGAAAAACTAAAATTCGTAAAAGTTCGAATTTGAGTTTTTACTCTCTTCTCCCCCTTTTTGTCGAAACAAAAAGAGTGTCGAAAAGAAACTAACACAATGTTTTAAGAAAAACATGTAAAAGAGAAAAGAAAATATAAAGAGCAGGTGACGGGAAGAGTTCTCATCTTAACTCCCCCTTGATGAGTCCATCCCTTTGTGAGGGCGTCAAGTAAATAAAAACTACAAAGCTAATGTATTGCAACTATGGTTTCAAATGGTTTCTTCGTAGTGACGATAACGCTCCCCCTTGATGATTGCAACTTTGCAATGGGGCGTAACGAAATGTAATCCATACGAGGATTATATTGCAAATGGTTTTGCAATGTATGGTTTGACACAAAGCCCCCTAGCTTAGGGTGTCAAAGTCTTCATGTGTATTTTGAAAATCTACAAAATAAAGGTTAGAAAACAAGTATATAGTGCATAATTTCCTGCAAATAAGACTCAAGTTAGTAGTAAATTGGTCTTCTGTTGCACGGATCCCACGGTTCCCTCCTTTGTGGGATCCCTCTAGGAAATTTCCAGGGATCCGTCTGTCTGGTGACATATTTTCAGCAATGGTGATATACCAAACAATGTTAATATGAAAATGAGATATGTATACAAACAACAAACATATACTCAAAGCAATATGGCAAATAAGTTATCATTCAATAAAACAAAGAGATAATCAACAAATCTCTAAAACTAAGAGAATGATTTAGCCATGTAATACATATTCCACTTAATACTAATGGGTGACTTAAACTTAAGAAGCAACCACGTGCTTAAGGATGATCAAACATGAGATGGGATTCCTAAATGTTCTAAGTTGAGCTTGAGACTTTAGGCTCATGGTTGTTTAGGTTTGTTGACCTCATCGAAGCGTTCGAGGAGGTGATAAAACATGAAACGTTGCTCTTCACGTAGTTCATGTATCAACTTTTCAACATGTTGACAATGATAGCAATCCTTGTCATGGTTTTGAAAGGATGGTGGTAAAGGTTGAGCGTCTTGAAGTGGAGGTTCAAGTGAAGTGGGTTGAAGATCCTCAAATGATGGAGGAATTTGTAGAGGCACATTAAGTGGTGGCTCAACAAGGGTTGATGGTGGAGGTAGGGAAGTGTCAACTTCCATGTGGTCGGATGGTTGACTTTGATGTCTCCTTATAATCCAAAATGGACCATTTCAGGGAAATGGAGAGATTGACATTGGTGCAAGTGTTGATTCAACACTTTGGTTTTGTTGTACAATCTTCTCTAGTGAAGAGTGTGTCGGTAATGGTGGAGGATGAGATGGCCTAGGGGGTAAGTCTTCTAAGTTGTAGGAATGTGGGGATGATTGTGAAGTGGTAAATGATATTTCTCTAGGCACCAATGATGTTGATTGGGTTAAAAAAGGTGTGTTTGGTTTAGTAGGAATTGTAGAGTTTGGTGATGATATTTTTGTGGGAACAATTCTCTTGGGGATTGGTTTGATTGGTTGTGTTGATGTAGGGGAAATCCTAGCATTTGTGGACTTAACCGGAGATGATTCGGTTGAGGAAACTTCGTGTATAACCCGAGCAAGTTTCTTGGGTGGATGAGTTAGCACTAGGAGCTTTCCTCATGATGAAATGACTACAAAAGATGTTTCTAATTGATGAGAATTATGTTGTGTTTGATGACTAAGGGATTCTAGCAAGATGACTTATAAAGGGAAGAATTTGGCAAGTTCATTTAAGACTTAAGCCACTAAGATTCTTAGGAATGTGATGATTAGCATGCACAAGAGTCAACTTCAGAATTTTACTGATCTAGGGACTCAATTAAGATGAGGTGGAGTGTTCAAGTTAGCAAGATGGGCTTGAAATGATTGTTTTAGCTAGAGTTGACATAATCTGTCACCCTAATCCCACGGTTCCCTCCTTTGAGGGATCCGTCTAGGCTAATCCTAGGGATCCGGCTCTCAGCAGCTAGGAAAGGGCAAAAATGATGTTTCTAAGGTCTAAAGCCTATATCATTTTGAGTGTTTCAGTCCTCCTAAGTATCTTAAATGGAAGTGTACTTGAATTATTAAGGGCAATGAGTGATATAGCTAATAATTGCCTTTTATGGAAGGAAAATGAGACTTTATGACCACCAATGGGTGTTCAAGGATGGCACTAAGGATTTTGATGTTGTCAAGTTATAATAAATGATCCTAGATATCAGATGTAAGCTTGAGATGGATCCTCAAAAATCAAAAGAATTGAAAAACTAATTTTTGACCCGTTTTGAGATAAGGATGGCTAGAAACAATTTCCTAAAATTGATCAATATGTTCACCTAAGTGTTTTGAGATGTGAGAAGCAATGTGTGAGTATTGAAGCGGAAATATGGTGAGTTTTGATGAGTTGATAAATCAAAAGTACTTTGAACTAGATCCTAGGTAAGCTATGAGTGAGTGTGAAGCTATCAAATGCTTGAAGAGGACTTAGTTGGTTCTAAGGTCTTATGTTTGGCTAGTGTGAAGTAATCTAGTGAGCTGTTTTAGATGTAAGGAAGTCTGTATTGCTTATCTGTAGTCATGAATTCCACGGTTCTCTCACAGGAGGGATCCGTCTAGGCTAAAACTAGGGATTCGACAACTGCAGATCAGAACCATCACAGAAGCAGATGCAGATTTTGCACCAAGAAAATACACTAATAACCATCAAACTAAACAGCAAAATAAACATGTTATCACGTATGGCATATCATAGATAATGGTAGTAATAATAATATTCAAGAAAACACAAACAAGCATGCTAAAACATAATCATTCATACACCAATCAAAAGTCTCAAGACAAGCATAATCCTATAGTCTCTTTCATCAATCCTTTCTTTTCCTCTTTCCTGACTTCATGACGTAGTGAGCTAGATTTTGAATCATACCCCTTAATTGTTTGAATTCCGCAGTCTCGTTGGGAATATTTAGAAGTTGTTGATAGTAATCAAAGGGGTCCAATTCGATGTTAGCTACGGGGTCGACATCTTCTTCTTCTTCTTCTCCGTCCGAGGAATCCGAGAGAGCTTTAGGTTTTCTTCCATTGACCATGAACCGTTTAGAGGGTTGTTTGGTAAGAGGTACCATGACGTGATCGGAAAGGAAATGATCATCGTTGATAGGAGATGGTTGCAATGCACTAACATACTTACAAAGTCGTGTTAGGAGCATACCATATGGAAGTACCATGTTGGCAACTTTGAATACCCCGACCATTCTCTTCACCATGTAATAGGCGAGATTAAATGGCTTTTGGTGAATGAGACAATAAATTATTTGTACGAGACAAGCATTCGGATGATCCTTGTTACCAACTAGGCTAATGACGTTTTCCCTAAGAATTTCTTCCCATTTTCTAAAGATGGGGTGCATTTCGAAGAGTTCCATTGAAAAGGGATCACGGTGAATGAGCTTTTTTTTTCGGTTGATACGGGATTGGTCGGCTCTAATTTTTAAAATGGTGTCTCGTACGGTTTCGGGTTCATCAAGAGGAGTATGGTATATTGGTTTGGGATCAAGAGCAAAGGATTGAGAGGAAATTGCCCAATCTTGAGAGTACATACAAATTCCTTCACAAGGAATGCGAAGGATTTGAGCGAATGTGTTGAGGGGTAGAGTGAAGCTTCGTTTATTGATGATGAAAGCTATTGAAATGCTATCATCGGTGTTTCGAATGATTCTAATGCTTTTGTAAAATTCAAAGATGAAAACCGGACAAAATTGTTCATCAATGTCAAGAAGACAATCAAAGTTGATTTCCGAGAAGACTTGACGAATGTCGGTATCTTCAAGAAAATATTCCTTGACTACACGACCTTCGTGGATAAGTCATTTTTCAAGTCTTTTGAAGACTTTGCGATCGGTTTTTGACAATCCTTCTTTCCGATAGTAATGGGTGAGGTAATGGACGGTATCATGATGGTCTTGTTGAGTGGCTTTAGGCATGGTTGGTCCTAGAAACACAAGTATTCCAATTAGACAAAATTTGTTGAGATGAGTTTATGGTTTTGATTTGTATTAACAATGTTGTGAACACACTGCAATCTTAGTTGTGTGAAAGCCCTTTTTAATGATCAATTTTTAAAACCCTAATTAAATTAATTGATTAAAAATTGAGAAACCATAAACCCTAGGATGAGGATGATGAAAATTAGAACATGTTAGTGTACTTACTTACAATGATGTTCTAGAGAAGAGTACTTGAGGATATAGAGTCCTATGAGGATGAAATCAGTTCTTGAGTCGTTTTTGTGTTTTGTGGGGAGAGGGAAAATGATCAGTAATGGTTTTCAAAAGCGTATAGCTGTTTTCTGTTCCACAGTTCCCCCGGATCCCTTGTATAAGGGATCCGGCTAGTACAACTAGAGGGATCCGGCTACTGTAGACAAGAAAAGGGTGTTTGGCAATATTTTTGTTATAAGTTATGTTGGGAATTATGTGAAGTATGGATTATGCTGAAATTATTGCTGAAGGGATTCTGCTGAAGTGTACTGGATTCTACTGAAGACATAATTCTACTGAAGTTATAGTTATTAGCTTGTTTCTGCGGAGATAGTTATTCCGTATATTATATAGTTAGTTAGGATATGCATGAGCTTTATTAGGAAGTGATTGTGTATATCTTATTTAGTTTTACGTTTCTTTGAGAAGAAGTTAGGGTTCCTTGTCTATAAAAGGAACACAATAGAATGAATTATGTACTAGAAGTTTACGTGATTATTATCAATATAACGATCCATAGAGGATCAAAGAGTTCTTAGTTATTCGTGTTTATACTTGTGTTTATATTCCGCTAAAGAATACAAGTTGTAGAGATTTTCTTTTAGTTTGTTTGTGATTACATAAGCAATACTAACGATCTACGAGAGCTCAAGATCTATCAAGGTCTGCTAGTTTCAACAAGTGGTATCAGAGCCTCGTGAGAGTCTCTACGATACTAAGAACAGTTTTTATAAACACCCTAACAACCAAAACAATATTCACCATGCCTGGATCTGATGTTGATGTCGAAGTCACCAACAACCAAAACTCCGCCCATCTGCAACAACTAAGTCTCTCGAACAGCAATGCTAAGTTTCCTTACCTAAAAAGGGAGGAATACGATTTATGGGCAATGAAGATGCAGAACTGGATCTCCAACATTGATTGGAATCTATGGGAGATAGTAAAGAAGGGAAACAATTTGAAGAAAACTACCGTAGATTCTGATGGTAAGATGACTTTTGTTCCTCCCAAATCTGCTGAAGAGTTACTGGCGGTTCAGAGAGAAACCAAAGTTAAAACGATTCTTCTTCAAGCTATTCCTGAGGATCACTTGAGTGATTTTCACTTCATGCAAGATGCTAAGGACATATTGTGACACACGGTAAATTTTCACCAAAATTTAACTGATAATTAGTAATTCATTTTACTAAACCAAATTTTATTAAGCATGCATAAGCTTTGCCTGATCATTTGAGTAGCTAACTCGCATACAGTAGGTAACTGCACCACTTTTGCATTCATATCATTTTATGAATATTTTATTTTGTCTTATAATTTAAATTATAAGACGAGAGGTTATCTCGTTCTTCCCAGTGACCGACACTACACGCGTACCGACACTATGATAAGGACTCGCTAAAACAATTAACAAATGTCAACAACTTGGAATATTACAAAGATAAAATATTTCAGGCACGTAACAATAAGACACTACGTTGTAAAAAGTTGTCAAACAAGGATACCTTGGTCACAATAAGGCTTTACGGGACACAAAATACTTAAACACACTATCACCTAAACAATAATTTTTATAAGATTCAAATACAATTAAATACCTAAGTGGAGGTATACACTTACATCTTCACAAATGATACTACAAGTGGAATACTTATAAACAAAACACATTTATATGTAAACAATTTAAAAGTAAAGGGGTAATGTTTTTTTCTTTGTCCTTCTCTCATCCACACACGACAAAGCAAGAATCCAAGAGCAGATATCTTATCCCCATCTTCTTCCTTCCCTAGCCTGCGATTCCATCTAGGCCGAATATCCCTAGAAGAAGAAAACCCAACATACTCATCCATCCTACCTCTCATCTTTCATACCATTTTCATGTAAATTTTGGTTTCCCCAAACCCCTCATAGTGCGCCGCTAACCTTCAAGGGAGATCCATGAAAATCAAGTTAAATCACAAGCAAATCCTTACACCAATCCAAGAAATATTTTGGCTTTGGAAGTATACCATTTTCGGCTTCAAACAAAGAGGCAAGATGGTAGACTTGGTCAAGGACTTCCTCTTTATTTTCTTTTTATACTACTCGAGAGGCTAAGAGCTCACACAAAACAAATCTCACAAGAAAAGTACTCTCAAGGGTATAGTGAAACAGTTGGGTTTCTTACTCGGATTCGGATTTGGAGGTTTGGGTTGTGTGGAGCTCTCGAGTTAGCCTTCGTTTTCGCCTCACTTTCATAAGGTTCATAGTCTTTTCCTTCCTCATGATTTCTTTTGTTTCGTTGATATGTAAACATTCATAATGAAGTGTTGTTGTGATGTCTCATTTTCATTTAAGTTTGTAAGTATAAGATGTACAACTTTACAAAATGAGTATGGTTTTGTTACTTTAGAACTTGATTTAGTCATGTTGAGATTTATGTTGTCATTTGGTTGTGATTATTTCCTGTCGAGATGCATAAAACAAGAAGAGCCAAGAGTTAAGTTTATAAAATGTGATATCACACTAGCATCGAGTCTGGGGAAAAAGGTGTTGTGTCGATAAGCACCATTTTAGGTCGACATCTTGTGTCTAGAATGGGTCACCTTTAC
>BPTQ01000001.1:133673595-133706126 GCA_019973895.1 Chrysanthemum seticuspe | reverse complement strand
CATTGTGGGGGTTTAAACAAATCGCCTTCGTATGCACAATAAGCCCTCGCAATGCCTCAACCATTTAGTGTTGTGTTCATTATTTCTTTCCTTATGTATGAGGCAAACTAAAATATTTTATCAAAATTTTGCAACAGAATGTTGTATCAAATTTATTTACCCATGTAGGGTAATTTGAATCACCAGGGTTTCATTTTTGTAGTAAAAACACATTTTTGTGAAGAAATTATGATGATGCTGGTATGAAGGCGAAGAACGGAACGGAAGTACTTGTTTAGAATTTGTGGACTCTTTTATACGATTTTCCAGTCGATTTTCGACCACTCAAGTATCCAAATTTAGTTTCGTCATTCAAACCTGGTATTCGTTTCCGTATATTTACCAACTCCGTAACGCTCCCGAATAACACGTATGCTTCCGCTAAACAAATTTGGGGGTGTTACACATATGGTTAGCAATTAAGGCGAAGTTCGGTGGGAATGAGGAGTCTAGGAGAATGAGAAAGTCCATGCTGAGACAACAGTTTCAAGATTTTCAAATCTCTGAAGAGGAAGGAATTCACAAGGGCTATGACAAGTTTCACAAGATTTTAAGTCAGTTAAATCAGCTGCAGGCAAAGCCAGATAATCATGATTGTAATTCTAAGTTCTTGAGGTCTTTACCTCCATCCTGGCTACAAGTGAGCATTGCTTTAAAAGCTAAAGGTGGTCTGGATATGCTTACTTTTGATGAGCTGTATAACAAACTTAAAGCTCTTGAACATGATGTAAGAAGTCCTTTCCGTTCATCATCTACTGCTAGTCACACAGCATTTGTAGGAGCCTCCACTCCAAAGATGAGTTATGGTCCAAGTCCAACTTACTCATCATCATCTTATACTACTCCTTCATCAAGCTCTCACTTTAAATCTAGTGGTGTAATGGAAGATATGCTTGGATCCTTCTTTGCTGATTATGATCCTCAGCAGGAACTTGCATATGAGGATTTAGATCAGGTTGACCCACTGGAGATGGAGGAGATGAAGTTGAAGTGGCAAGTGGCCATGCTCTCTATGGACATCAAGAGATTTGAGTGTAAGGCTGGGAGGAAGTTTGGCTTTCAGGGAAGAGATCCAGCAAGGTTTGACAAAAAGAAGGTCAAGTGTTTTACATGTCAACAGATGGGTCACTTCTCCAGAGAGTGCAAAGATAGGAAGTCTGGTGAGGAGGTGAAATATTCTTCCTATCAGCAGAATTAGAGGGAAGCTGGAAACTCGAAGCCTGGATCCTCAGCTGCTCTAGTTACTATGGATGCTAATGTAGACTGGAAGCTGCATGATCAGGAGAATGATGAAAGTTGTGGTGCTGATAATATTGGGTTACTGGCTAGCTGTACTTCAGAGGATAGGCATGATCAGATTGCCTTGATGGGCATCTCTCAGGTACAAAACTGTTTGTTTGGTTGTAGTGAGCGTTATAATGAACTCAAAGAAGCTTATGATATTTTGAAACCTAAATATAATGAATGCTTTGTAGAAGTTGAAGCTTATAAACAGGCTTTAAAAACACTAGAAAGACAAAAGGTCTGGTTTCAGAAGAATCAAATAGCTTATGATGAGAAGTTAAGTGTTTTAGAAAGGGATCTCGAATGTACTAAAAATGAGTTAAAAAGGTCTGAGAAGTTAAGAGCAAATGTAGTGTCAGAAAATTTAGAGCTAAAAGAGAAACTAGATGAGGAAATTGCTAGGCATAAAGAATGGTTATTAAATGGAAACAAGTTAGCTAGTCACATCTATGCTAGTCAAACTCCGAATACTTCTATAGGTTTAGGCTTTAAGAAGTATGTAGGGTTAGAAGCTAGGGATGACACACGCAAATCTACACCAGCAGGCCTAGCTAATTTTGTGAAAGAAGGTGACCTACATGTTGTACGAGGACCTATTAGAGGTGAGCATATGCCCATTGACCTTTCCATTACTGTTGACTTTGATGGATAACACCATCTATATGGCAAAAAGTCAAATGACTTGCCAGACCCTGATACTTCTTCTAATGACTTTGTCTCTTGTGTTAACAGTGACAAGTCCTCCGAGCAAGGGTCTACAGAGTGTGATTCAAATGACAAGTCTGACCTTCCCAAGTCTTCACCCCTGCCTGCACCCAAGACTACCAATAAGCATGTCAGAGTTGCTGCCAAGGAATCCACTTCCAAGACAATTGCCTCTGAAGACTTGCTTTTTAATTCTTTGCATAATAATTTTGTTAAAAACAATTCTTTTCATGGTTTTGGTTTGAATACTTCTGCTTGTAATAGAACATCTTTTGGTTTGAATAAATCTTCTAAACAGAAGACATGTTTTGTGTGTGGAAGTAAATTTCATTTAATTAAGGATTGTGATTATCATGAGCAAAGGATGGGTAGGTGTGGTGATTCTAGGAAATCTAGACCAATGTGGACCAATGTTAATGCTATACCACCTTATGTTCCACAAGCAACTTATACTAATTCTCCTTTTTCTTGGAGAAGCTCACTTGCTAGACCATATGTACAAGCAACAAGTTCATATTTTAATAATGGTTATTGGCTTGGATATGTTGACTCTATGAATGCAGGGAAAGGGTACTGGGATACTGCTGTCAAGTCCTTAGCAGGTTGTTCTTGGAATAAAAAGGGACCTAAATTTCAATGGAAACCCAAGAACAATAGTGGATCTTATACATCTGCATGGCATAAATCATATGATCCACAAGGCAGGTTCAAGTCAGCAATGACTTGAGCCTCCATAGTGTACTAATATTTTGTATATTTTTATCGTTGTTGTAGAATCATTCTCTTAAGCATAAAGATGTTGGCATTGTTGATAGTGGTTGCTCAAGAAGTATGTCGGGAAACAGAGATATGATGCACAACTTTGTACCTATTGAAGGAGGAGGCAATGTGACCTTTGGAGGAAGTGATGGAAGAATTACTGGGAAAGGGACCATCAAAACACCTCAACTGGACTTTGAGAATGTATACTATGTCAAGGAACTCCAACACTTCAATTTGTTCTCAGTCTCACAAATTTGTGACACCAAGAACAAAGTACTCTTCTCAGAGGATGAATGTCTTGTGCTATCTAAAGACTTCAAACTCCTAGAAGAAACTTCTATTCTGCTGAGAGTTCCTCGAAATCACAATCTTTATACATTCAACTTAACTGATGTTAAACCAGAAGGTGACTTAACTTGTTTGGTGGCTAAAGCATCGCTGGATGAGTCTACCAAATGGCATAGGAGGATGGCTCATGTGAACTTCAAGACCATAAACAAGCTCTCTAAATTGGGTCTTGTTAAAGGTCTTCCTTCTAAAGTTTTCACCAATGATCATAATTGTGTTGCCTGCAACAAAGGAAAGCAACACAGAGCCTCATACAAAGCTGTTACTGCTGTGAGCATTATTTCTGAACCTCTTCAGCTGCTTCATATGGATCTTTTTGGTCCAACTCAAATTAGAAGCATTGATCAAAAGTATTTTTGTCTGGTTATCACTGATGGCTATAGCAGATTTTGTTGGGTATTCTTTCTAAGGACCAAGGATGAAACATCTCCAGTGCTGAAAGAGTTCATTACCCTTATTGAAAATCAGTTGAACAAAAAGGTTAAAGGAATTCGGTGTGATAATGGGACAGAGTTCAAGAATGCCATACTAATAGAACTCTGTAGGTCAAAAAGGATAAAAAGGGACTATAGCACTCCAAGAACCCCACAACAAAATGGGGTGGCTGAAAGGAAGAATAAGACCTTAATAGAGGCTGCAAGATCAATGCTGGCAGACTCTAAGTTACCCACCATGTTTTGGACTGAAGCTGTTGGTACAACTTGTTATGTACTGAATAGGGTGTCCATTACTAGACCTCACTTCAAAACACCATATGAACTTCTCTATGGGAAAGTTCCTGCTATTCATTACCTTAAACCTTTTGGTTGTCAGGTGACCATTCTGAATACAAGTGATCCACTGGGAAAATTTGATGAGAAAGCTGATGATGGTTATATTGTGGGATATTCTGCTCATAGTAAGGCTTACAGGGTTTACAATTTATCTGCTAAGAAGATTGAGGAGACTTTGAACATGAGGTTTCTAGAAGACAAGCCTAATGTTCAAGGACATGGTCATGTTTGGTCTTTTGACCTTGATTACTTAACTAATTATTTGGGTTACTCTAGACACATGGCTAACCAACATGCAGGTTCTCAAGAGTCTCCAACTAACAGTGCAGGTACTATGGATGCTGATTCTGATAGTGAGTTTAAAGATGATGAACAACCCATTGTAGTGCCTTCTTTCTCCCCTACCTATTTTGAAGGTGACACTTCTAAAGATTCTACTGATGAGAGTGAAGATGACTCACACTATGCTGAGGACCTTGCTAGGCTTAAGAAACAAGAGTATGCAGCTAATCTAGATGCTGAGAGGAATGCTGAGGAGAGTGCAAGTGAAGCAATCAGTGGAAACAACAATTTTGCTGAAAGTGACCCTGTTTCTCCTATCATCACCAAATCTGCTGAAAGACATGTTGTTTCTACTCTTATTTCTACTAGAGTGTCAACAGACTTTGGAGAACCTTATACACGTTTTCCAAAACCTTCAGATCTTGGTCATCATCAACCCAAAGCTGGCATCTTCACCTCACCTTCTTATGACACTGATTTTGAACCTACTGTGACTAATCTTGATACCTCCATTGATGTCAACACCACTGCTACTAAAAGGATCAATAATACTCATCCACAGTCCAATATTATTGGTGATCCTAATGCACCTGTTAGAACTAGGGGTTCTGTGACAAGTTCTAAATATGGTCAAGTGGCTTTTATCTCTTATGTCTCAAATCAGCAAAGGGACAATCACACAGACTATGAACATTGTCTGTTTGCCTGTTTTCTTTCTCAAGTGGAACCAACCAGTGTTACTCAGGCTCTTGAAGACTCAAGTTGGCTTGAGGCAATGCAAGAAGAGATGCAACAATTTCAAAATCAGCAGGTTTGGATCTTGGTACCACTACCTGATGGCAAGTATGCAATTGGGACTAAATGGATTTTGAAGAATAAGAGAGATGCAAGGGGTGTTGTCATTAAAAACAAAGCGAGATTGGTTGCTCAGGGGTATAGACAAGAGGAGAGGATTGATTATGATGAAGTGTTTGCACCTGTGGCTAGAGTTGAGGCCATACGGATATTCTTGGCTTATGCATCTTACATGGGATTTATGGTATATCAAATGGATGTAAAAGGTGCTTTTCTGTATGGTGAAATAGAAGAGGAGGTTTATGCCACTCAACCTAAAGGATTTGAAGACCCAGATCATCCTAATCATGTTTACAAGGTAGTAAAAGCTCTCTATGGACTACATCAGGCACCCAGAGCTTGGTATGCTAGGCTTTCATCATTTCTGCTGAAGCATGGTTATCGAAGAGGTGCAATTGATAAGACACTTTTCCTTAAGAAGAATTCCACAGATATTATTCTTGTGCAAGTGTATGTGGATGACATTATTTTTGGATCCAAAAAAGAAGCTTGGTGCAGGGAGTTTGAGGAGCTTATGAAGGGAGAGTTTCAGATGAGTGCTATGGGGGAGTTGACTTTCTTTTTGGGTCTCCAAGTTCAGCAGAAACCTGATGGTATCTTTATCAGTTAGGACAAATATGTGAGGGACATCTTAAAGAAATTTGGTATGGAAAGTGTCAGGACTGCCACTACACCTTATGAAGCTCCAAAGACAAAGACCATAAATGAAGTAGATCCACCAGTGAATGTTCATTTATACAGATCTATGATTGGGTCTTTGATGTATTTAACAGCTTCCAGGCCTGATATTACTTTTGCTGTGAGTGTTTGTTCTAGACATCAAGTTACTCCACTTACTTCCCATCTCAATGCTGTTAAGAAGATCTTTAAGTACCTCAAAGGCCAACCTCATCTAGGCCTTTGGTACCCAAAAGAGTCTCCATTTAAGCTGGAAGCATATAGTGATAGTGACTATGCTGGTGCAAATCTGGATAGGAGGTCCACCACAGGAGGTTGCCAATTCCTTGGAAAGAGATTGATTTCTTGGCAATGAAAGAAACAAACTATAGTGGCTACCTCATCTACTGAAGCAGAGTACGTTGCTGCTGCAAATTGCTGTGGACAGGTTCTTTGGATACAAAATCAATTGTTGGATTATGGGTATAACTTCATGAACACAACAATTTTTATTGATAATCAAAGTACCATATGCATTGTTAAAAATCCAGTTTTTCACAGTCGAACAAAACATATTGAAATCATGCACCACTTTATAAGAGATGCATATGACAAACATTTGATAAAAGTGGTTAAAATTCACACTGATGATAATGTGGCAGATTTGTTAACAAAGGCTTTTGATGGACCAAGGTTTCAACACCTTGTGGTCCATATTGGTATGCTTAACCCTTAACTGCAAAGTTTAAGGGGAGGCATAGTCCTCAGGGGAGGCATATGCCTCAGGGGAGGATTTGTGTACACTTTGCTTAATTAGTATGTATTTTTATGTGTTTTTTGTGTATACTTTTGATTTCTTTTGTTTACTAACACTAACCAACTAATGTAATGATAGTTTTGTTTTTCTTTGTTTGGTTTGTGTGTTTCTCTGTCTGTCTTGTTTTGCAGATTGCTTAAGTAAGTTGAAGTTCATCATGATTGGTCAAATGGAAAATGGTCAAGTAAGCTTTGAAGCTTGTTTCTTCTGAAATCAAAGTACTGAAGTTGAGCTATTTGTTTCCACTGAAGAGAAATGTACTGAAGACAAATTGTTCATACAAAAGAAGTACTGATGTTAATTGTTCATTCATTCATTCAAGAAACAGTTTACAGCTTACAGATTACAATCAACTTCAAATGGAAATACAAGGACTTCTAAACCTATTCTAAACACTAGCTCATATCATCTATTCCAACAGCTGTTGGATATGCATGATCGCTCATATCTTTCATTCCAGCTGCTGGATATGCATTTGTGATGACTTGCATAACTACCCATTCCTTCTATCTCGATGGCTGGATATGCATGACCGGTACGATGAAGATGCTAAGGATCAAAATGGGAAGGATGGATTGATAAAAATGATGATGATGAAGATGAATACACATGTCCTTTGTGCTTCATCTACTTGGTTTCACCAAAAAGCAATCCATTCACCCTCCTTAAGCCCTTCCCTTATACGATATGTGATGATGCACCAAACCATGGCGCAGGAAGAGCAAGCACCACCTCTCTTTCGGCACGAGGCCTCTGTTGAGGTTGAGATGCTGAAGGTTGGGAGTAAGATGTTCTCTTCTTAGTGGACTCATCAGAGTCATCTGAAGGCTCACTTGGATTCACTACACTATCATCATCTGAAGAACTAAGAAATGGGGATTTCAAAGGTCGTGGGTGATATGGATATGAAAAAAATTGAAGGAAATCACTGGATGATGATAATGATGGAGAAGAGGTTGGATCTACAACCTCTGGTTTATTATTCATGGTTTATTCTGGTTGATTGTGTTTCATGGTAAAATTAGGGTTTGTGATGGTATTTGGGGGTAATTGATGAGAGATAAGTGTGCATTGGGGATTGTTTTATAGACGGTTTCAAGGTTTAATGAGATTTAATGCGAGTTGGGTGAAACAGTAAAAAGATATTTACTGAAGCTTCTTGAATACGTGATGTGTTTCTGCTGATTGAAAGACTTCAGCAGAATGACCATTGTTTCTGCTGAAGTTGAAATTTAAATTTGGTAAAAGGTTGCATTACACGTCAGCTTTGGTCAATAACTTAATTATTTTGACCAAAATTTGGGAAACTTCTACTTATACCCTATTCGCATATCGTCGTCCAATATTAACTGATTCCCTCTTTATTTGAGTTAAACACACCTTCCGTTGATTCAATCGTAACCCATCATCTAAATTTCTCATGGCGCTTCAATTCAAGCACGATCATAATAAAGTTGCTTTTCTGGGAACAGCTAAGGGTGATGATTTGTATAAACCAATGGTGGAGTTTTTGAAGAGGTCCAAGATTCATTATGCTTTATCACATTCTCCTAATGCTATATATGAATCTTTGGTTACTCAGTTCTGGGCGACTTCTTCAAAACGTAGTGAAACAGAGATTGTGGCTATGGTTGATGATGTTGAGTATGTTGTGACAGAGGAGTTGATCAGAAGTCGACTCCGTTTGTATGATGAGAATGGGGTTTATCATTCTAATTCAGTGGAGATACTAGATGGACTGAGAGCTATTGGATACCAAGGTGAACGGACAGGCATGTGGCTCAAGAATCAGCTATGCCCGATGTGGAGGTTTCTGGTTCACACATTGCTTCAGTGCATAAGTAATAAATCATGAGGATGGGATCAGTTCTCTACACAATTGGGATGTGGTATTGTGTGTCTTTCTCAAGGGTTAACTTATAATTTTTCCAAGTTTATTTTTGATAACATGGTTGAAAATATTCATAAGAAAAAGTTTAGTTTTTAATGTACCCTAGGTTTTTGCAAATAATATTAGACACTAATACTCGAACCCAAGCCTTTTATCCCATAGGAGCTTTATCTGCTAAACTATTTGCTTCCATGGAAACTAAATATGAGGGGACACATTATCCTTTACTAGCAGCTATGTTGCCTCAGGGGAATGAGGCTGCTAATGAGGACAATGTTGTTAATAATCCACCTTCTACCAATGTTACTGCTGATGGTAATCCTTCAGTTGCCATTGATGATGGCCCTTCTACAACTGCTGAAGCATCTAATGTTTCTCCTGACCAACCTCCACCTATACCTTCACCTAGACCTAGTCCTTGTCCACCACCTACTCAGGTTAGTTTTGATTTATTTGAGTCTGAACCTAATCGACTGACCACACCTAGTCCACACAGGGAACCATTTAATGAAGGTTCTCCTTATGTTGAGCATGACCATGTTTCTCCTGAAAGGTCCAATGAAGTTCCCATTACCACTGAGCAATCAGCTGGTGGAACTGAGGACCCTATTACACTTACATCTGTCTATGCTCTAGTGAACAGGTATGTAGCTGAGGTGGCTGATCTAAAAAAGGAACTAGCAGAGACTAAATCTTCTCTTGGTAATGAGATTGTGGAGCTGAAAAAGAAGGTTAAGAGTTTGGAAGATCAACTTGGGCATCATTCTAAAAGAAAGCTAGTGGTTTCTTCTGATGAAGATCAAGAGGATAATCCGTTTGATTCTCTTAAGATTTTGGCTGATGTTGCTCAAAAGCCTCCTGTTTCTCCTCTTGTTGCTGCTGAATCTTCAAAGAAAAAGGAACCTATTCGATTTACTAGAAAAAGGAGAAGACAATATCTGAATAAGGAATCCACTGAAGCTTCAAAAGAACCAAGTGTTGATGATGTAACTGCTGATGTTTCAATGGAGGATGTTGTTTCTGTACATGATCAAGCTTCAGTTGTACAAGAACAACCCAGTTCTCTATCTTCAGCAGATGAACAAGGAGTGTTTCTTGCTGGAAGAAGTTTTAATTTGGATACTAATGCTGAAGTCTTTTCAAAACCTATTGAAGAGTTGTCTCAACATGTTTTTTCTGATGCTTATTTGGGTGTTTCTTCTGAAGTTCCTCCTATGGATATTCCTTAAGCTGGTTCTGCTGAAGAGTCTGCTGATACAGGAAAAGGAGCATTGATTGATGATATTGGTCCAGATCTTGTAAGTGAACAGGAAAGGCAAGAACAAGAGAGAATGATAGCTGACTGTGCAGACATGAAGAAAAGTAAGGATTTGGCTAAACAGATTGAAGCTCAATCTACTTCAAATTTGACTCCTGGGAGACAAAGAGAACTGGATGAATTGCGTAGTAAGATGACTGGTGCACAATGGGATGTTTATACTCAGCAAGTTGTTTATAAACCTACACTTGCTCAGAGTATATTAGGTGCAGACTTTGACAGTGAAAATTTTGTTGCACAAATGGTCAATCTTGGACGAAAACAAAAACAAGAGGCAGCTGACAAAAAGAAAGCTCTTGTTGCTCAAAAGAATAAGGCAAAAAGGGACAAACCACCTACTGAAGCTCAGAAGAAAGCATACATGAGAAATATTGTCCTTTATCAGAGTTCTGCTATCTTTAATTCTGGTTTGAAGAAAAGGCAAGTCTGGAATTTACCTGATGATGAATTGCATAGACTGTATCAAAGGATTATGAAGCAGACTACATCATCTTCTAAAAAGAGAAGTGTTGTTCATTCAGATGCTCCACAGGCAAAGAGGCCTAAAAAGGTTGAGATCGTAGATAATTTTGATGATGTTCCACCAAGGATGGATTCTCCTGTTATTACTTCTGAAACATCTACTGCATCTATACCTTCAGCTGAAAGGGTTCAATCTTCTGAAAGGGTTCAATCTTCTGAACCACAGACTATTTCTTCGACAGTATTACCTTGTGTTAAGAAGGTCTGTGTGCTAATTGATTTAGAAGGAGAAGATATGGGTAAGAAAGCTGAAAGAGAAGCTGCTAAAGCTAAGCAGGCTAGAGTGATACTTGAGAGTATGTATAAATTGAGAGGTATTGCTCCAGTTAAGTCTTCTTTTACCTCTTCCACTACAGCTAAAGATGTTCCTGAAACATCTGAGGATGTCTCATCTATGGGAATTTATATACCTGGTAGGAGGATGAAAAGAATGTCTAAACGAAGTCACACTGCTCTAAGGCGATCTGTGAGATCAGATGGGTCATATACTTCTAAGATTCATCAGTCTATCAGAGGTAGTTCTTTAGATTTAAAAGCTGTTGATTCAACTTTTATTAAAGAAGGATCTGTTGCTGTTTTTCCTGAAGGATCTCATGATGTGTTGATTAATTGGACATTGACTGATGGGGAGCTTAATACTATTTATCGTTTGGATTATACTACTCTGAAGTTCAAAATTTTGAAGGAAATACTTTATCTGGTGGATAGGCAAGATTTGAATACTCTGTATGGTATTGTTACTAAGTATCATGATATTCATACACCACAGGGTTCTGGTTTATTCTTGTTGGGTGATCTTCAAGTGTTGTTTGATTCTCAATCTCCAAATGGTAAAGGGTATCATATTTGGAAGAATTCACATCAATGGAAGGTTGAGACTTGGAGATTTTATCCTTTGCCTTGTGTGCATGAGGTGGAGACAAAGAGTGGGATTACTGTTTGTATGTTTGCTGATAAGAATTATCCCTTGCCTATGAGGCTGATGGAAAGAATGCTTAGACAGAAGTTGGAAGTTCCTCCAGATCCAGTTGGTAATGATCAGTTGCATGCTGAACAATGTGTTGGAATCATTAAGACTCAACTTCTGCAACATAAAGTTTCATCTTGATTCTTGTATTATGTATAGTTTGTAATATATTTGTTTTGTGTTATTTCTTTTCTTAGTTAAAAAAAAAATTGTTTCTTTTTGGTTTTGTCTAACTTTTATTGCAGGTTTGTTGTACATTGTAGATGGTTATTGACTCACCAGATGTACATTGTGTATATCAAAGAGTTAGCTAGTCCAAAGGGTACAGCTTTGGTAAAGACACATCAAATCTGTTGATAGCTGTAATGGTTTGCTCAAAATCATAGGGTTTGCAACTACCCATGCTCAATTGCTGAGAGTTGTATGGTCATCAATTCACCATGGTTTATTCCTTTTTGGAATCCAAGAATTGACTAGCCCACTTGTATATGGCTTGTGGTAAAGGCATTGGAATACCATATTTGGTAATCAGTTCACCAATTCTAAGAATTGACTAGTCCTGAGCAAACGGCTACAGGTAAAGACATTTCAAATCCGTTCATGGTTGCTGGTTTGCTTATAAATCAGATGGTTATCAGTATACCATGGTTTTCGAACTTAAACATTTGGCTACTCCAGTAGTGATGGCTATTGGTAAAGAGACATCAAATCCATTATTTTCAATGATTCACCTCTCACAGGAGTTAACACACCTGGATGTGCTGAGAATAGTATGAAACTAATATGTTTTGATGTACATGTTGTCATTTGTTGCTGCAAAGATCTGGTGATTCAAAGTTTTGTCATCATTGAGGTGTTCTTCTTTTGATTCTTTTGCTGCTGATGTTCATGTACAATCCTCTAGCTATGACTTGTTAAAGATCTATCAAGAAACTGGAACTTAACCAAGTCAAATTCCAGTTTAGGGGAGGATTGTTGGGAATTATGTGAAGTATGGATTATGCTGAAATTTTTGCTGAAGGGATTCTGCTGAAGTGTACTGGATTCTACTGAAGACATAACTCTATTGAAGTTATAGTTATTAGCTTGTTTCTGCGGAGATAGTTATTCCGTATATTCTATAGTTAGTTAGGATATGCATGAGCTTTATTAGGAAGTGATTGTGTATATCTTATTTAGTTTTATGTTTCTTTGAGAAGAAGTTAGGGTTCCTTGTCTATAAAAGGAACACAATAGAATGAATTATGTACTAGAAGTTTACGTGATTATTATCAATATAACGATCCATAGAGGATCAAAGAGTTCTTAGTTATTCGTGTTTATACTTGTGTTTATATTCCGCTAAAGAATACAAGTTGTAGAGATTTTCTTTTAGTTTGTTTGTGATTACATAAGCAATACTAACGATCTACGAGAGCTCAAGATCTATCAAGGTCTGCTAGTTTCAACAAGTTATAAAATAGCTTATGGAACAAAAATAGTTTTGAGGAAAAGAAAAATAAAATAAATAATGTTTGGTCGACGGGATTTAATTATCAAGAATCCATTTGTGACGACGGCGTTAGTTTGATGAGATCAAAAGGAATACTATTCCCGATGATGAGTGAGTTGGGAAAGTGGCGAAAAGAGACTTTTAAAAAGACTAGCATTTATGAGAAGAATGGTATTAACATATTCATGTAGATATAATCTAGCTAATGAAGAGTAAACATAACTTTATGCTCTTGATTTTGGTTTGTTAAGACATGAGACCAAAAATACTTCATGAGCTCTTAAAGTAATCCTTTGTACTTATAGTAAGTAGGTTGTGATTACTTTTAGTTTCTTTCTTGAAAGTTGACTTCATTATTCTTTGAATAGAAATGAAGGTTTTGGAAAGATCCTAGCATGAAGATTTCTTGAAACGAATATGTTAGAATAATCTATCAATATCCAACATGAAAGAAAAAAAATGTTTTAAAATATTTCCTTCTTTGTAGTTTTCAAACATACACGGATCGTATCAAGTTTTTTAAAGTACAACATACTCTAAGAAACTTGGTAACGAAGCTCTGATGCCAATTGTGAAAAACTAGAAGGGGGTTGAATAGTTTTACCAATTAAAACTTCGTTTTAAAACATTTAGATCAACTTATGTCAATCTATTTAGATGTGTATGTTGGACGTTGATAGATAGATATATAAAAGTGTAATGAAAGATAGAGAGTAAGAAGCACATAACCACGACACGAGTGTTTATAGTGGTTCGGCTACAAGGACACCTTCCTTGCCCTACTTCACTCCCCGAGTCACCTACTCGAGAGTTCGTAATCACTACACGACACCAATTCCTTATGGCGGAGAAGCCTTCACAACGTCGCCTACTCTTTTTCCGATACTAGGCTAACCACCGGGTTCTTTCACCAAGGTGAACCACACCTACCACAACGTCGCCTACCCTTTATCCGGTACTAGGCTAAGTACCGAGTTCCATTACAATGGATGAACTACTATCCAACACTACACAACACCTAATCCCAAAGGAGACACACTCCTTATTACAACACTATCAAGGATATCAACATCCTTGGAAAGAAACTATCACTTATTTGTATAACGATGCACCTCATCGATTATACGATCTTGGCATTCTTCACTAATGCCACTTGATTTGATTCCTAGGCATATTTCACCAATGCCCTTGACACGAATGCTTGGCACCTTTCACTAATGCCTTCGTCTTGACACTTTTAGCATTCTTCACTAATGCTTTTGTCACGGACGTTAAGCACCTTTCACTAATGCTTTCGTCTTGACTCTTTCGGCATCCTTCAGTAATGCCTTCGACACAACACTTCTATGGAGGAAGAAAGAACTATCAACAAGAGAACCTCAGTAGTCTTGATGATGACGAAGCATGGCAACTCATGGACTTGAGCTTGCTCGACTTCAAGAAGTGGTGATCTTGCCTTTAAGAGGAACCTAGAGAATCACACCAAAAACAAAAGACAAACTACATAGAAAGATCCCTTAGGATCAGTGATTAGAGAGTTACAATACTTGGGGAAAGTATGTGTGAGAGTGGCAACCCATAAGGAAGAAATGGCTCACTATTTATAGAGGAGAAACAACTACTGTTCCATGGATTTCACGGATCCCACCCTCAAGGGATCCGTCTAGTGTAATGTGAGGGATCCGTGGGATGCTCCTCTTTGCCCATGGGTATTTTGGTTATGGGTCATGGGTCATGGGTTATGGGTTGATCCATGGTTATTTTATTAGATACAATGTACCAAATAGATGCAATGCATCTAGTCAAATGGGTATGGGTCAATACCATGGGTTGTAGTTTTTACCCATTTATAATACATACTAGTTATGTATATATTTGACCAATATGTAAACACTAGTTGTTGTACATATGTATTACTAAATCATAAAATCACTTATACTTGTTTTAGTGTTTTATGTGAAAACGTAAGTGTGTTAGAAAACTATTGGCTCAAATCATTTACGTATTTTATTTGTTTCGTTAAAATGATTTTACGTTTGTTATTGACAAAACATTAGAAGATCGTAAAATATAAACAAACGTTTTTACGGCTTATTTGTATTAACAACCTTCTTTCAAGGTACGATCCTTAATGTCCGTTTGACCCATAATTATTGTCAAATATTCACTTGTGAAGCCTTTTTCTTTCAACTTTTACTATGTGTATTTTTACTTGTGTTATATATTAGTCGATTATTATTTTTTTTTTAAATCAACGGCATTTCTTTTGTAAATACCCGTGCACATATACAAAAACGGCTATGGTTTGCAAGCCACTTCTATATTGGTTATGTATACTTTATTAATATTTGCTATATAGCAGAATATAATATTTAGTTGCCCAAAAGTACATCACGGTACATGTCCTTTAATGTCTTATGTTCCCAATCACTTTCTTCAATACAAATATTTCTTATTTTGTTTAACAAAATCTTTCTTTCTTCTTTTGGTTTATTCACTTCATATCTTTATCCCAATTGTTAATACAAATAAGCCGTAAAAACGTTTATTTATATTTTACGATCTTCTAATGTTTTGTCGATAACAAACGTAAAATTATTTTAACGAAATAAATAAAATACGTAAATAGTTTGAGCCAATAGTGTTCTAACACACTTACGTTTTCACATAAAACACTAAAACAAGTATAAGTGATTTTATGATTTAGTAATACATATGTACAACAACTAGTGTTTACATATTGGGCAAAATATATACATAACTAGTATATATTATAAAATGGGTAAAAACTACAACCCATGGTATTGACCCATACCCATTTGACTAGGTGCATTGCACTCATTAGATACATTGTATCTAATAAAAGACCCATGGATCAACCCATAACCCATGACCCATGACCCACAACCAAAATACCCATGGGCAAAGAGGAGCGTCCCACAGATCCTTAGTTTTACTCTAGACGGATCCCTTAAGGGAGGGATCCGTGGGATCCGGGGAACAGTAAGCATTTCTCCTCTATAAATAATGAGCCATTTCTTCCTTTTGGTTTGCCACTCTCACACATACTTTCTCCAAGTATTGTAACTCTCCAACCACTGATCCTAATGGATCTTTCTATGTAGTTTGTCTTTTGCTTTTGTGTGATTCTCTAGGTTCCTCTTAAAGGCGAGATTACCACTTCTTGAAGTCGTGCAAGCTCAAGTCCATGAGTTGCCATGCTTCGTCATCATCAAGACTACTGAGGTTCTCTTGCTGATAGTTCTTTCTTCATCTATAGAAGCGTTGTGTCGAAGGCATTAGTGAAGGATGCCGAAAGAGTCAAGACAAAAGTATTAGTGAAAGATACTTAACATCCGTGTCAAGAGCATTAGTGAAGAATGCTAAAGGTGTCAAGACGAAGGCATTAGTGAAAGATGCCAAGCGTTGTGTCACACCCCCAAAATACCTGTTTTGCAGCGAAATGAAATACCTGGGGGATGACTGCCATAGCATCACAGTTACAGTTATATTGAACGACCTAAAGTGTCGTTTTGAAAATACATCGTTTGATTAAGTAAAATATTCAGAGTTTACAAAACATAGGTCCTAAATGACAATCCACATGTGCGGAAATAAGTTTGTTACAATCCAAACGATGTTTTAAAGTGCATAAAACCCATGTGAGATGCGTCGTCACCGCGACTCAATGATAAGTCTTTATGCATGCCATGAAGTATATGCCTTAGATACCTTAAAATACATTGCTAAAAGTGTCAACACAAAGGTTTAGTGAGTTCATAGAGTTTATGTAAATGTTTTATACGACTACCACAAGTATAAGTCATGTATGACAAATATGTCACATAAAAATGATACAATTGCTATAAGCACATGACACCGAAGCTAGACTGATCATGATGTTCGCCCCAACAGAGTGTTTGCCAAACAACTCTCATTCTGATATTAAATGAAATGCATCCATTTGACCAGTTGGAACCACCAACCCGGATGGAGGAGTCACCCTCAATAGATCTATTCACTCACCCTCGCTTACTCCGTAATTAACGGTTCATGATTATGAAATGGGGACATTCAATTGGCAATGAGGTAACTTAAGCACTGTAAATGAATTTGATATACTTGGGCTCGTAATAAAATGATGTGCAATGTATTCTCCCCCGTAGGTTTGAAATGAAATATAAACTTGAAAAACGGGGCTATGAAAACTCACTTGATACAATGATTATGATGGAAAAAGTGGATATACTGAAATGAGGCGCAATCTCTAACTGCAACCTATTATGAATGATATGATCTAATATAAGTCATGATATAATGTTGTGCATGCAAACTCATATGATATCCATACCGATATCCATACCACTTGTACATTTTTGGAAATGAAATTTATCGTCGAAATATACGTTTATGACATCTCGTCATGTTATAAAATACTTTACCAGTACTTACGTTGAAACAACATCCTACAATAGTCGTTAAGCGAAAAATCAAGAAAATATAGTTTTTCGTCGCAAAATAATGTACTTTGATAATTCGTGAAAGTGGCTAAGTGGCCTCGAAAAGCTAGTCGTAAAATAGTGAATATCGAGTGTTAGGAAACAAACTCAATGATTTTAGAAAGCTTGTAACATTATCTAAAAGTCATAACACTGAACTTTTATCCATACGAGTTCCGATCATAAAGAAAAATAATGGTGAAGTGAGGTAGTTGAGCTAAAAATGTAGTTAATGGGTAGTTTTCGAGAAAAGTTTGAGTGATCGTATATTATTCGTTAGAACTCCGTTTGAGGAACGGCTTGTCATTTTGGAAAATAGGCCGGGTGAACTAACTTTTACTCAGAGATACTATTTTACCAAAACCAACTCGATCATTGAGAAAAACGGCTCCAAACATGGGTACCCGAAAAGACAGTTTCAACACAAATATTTTAGTAAAAGCTGATGGAAATAAGTTGTGAACGTCGGTTTTCAATTGCTTGTATCTCGGTCATTATAAGCTCGTTTTCTACGATCTATATATCCTTGGTTTCGTGTTAATATATACTAATATATTTTTGATAAGTCGACTCCTCTAGTTAACGTTAAAAACTCGATTTTGTCCTTAGAAAAACCCTTGACAGCAAGTACTATTCCAGAAAATTAGTTTTCGTCGTTAAACTTGAAAATAGCGTATCTTTTTCGTTATAAACCCGTTTTAACCCGTTCAAGCAGCTACGGTTTCGTTTTTAAGTCTATTTTCTGAAAATATAAGCCAAAATAATCCACAACCCATCGAAATTTCCAGAGTTTATAAAATAGGATAGCCCTTAATTATATGTTGTCGAAAATGATTTTTCTAGTTCAAAACTTGTACTAAACCCTTCCAATCAACACCAAAGCTATTCTAAACCTACCATACACCTTCTTAGGGTATCATGGGTTCCTAAACTTTACCAAAATTGATAGGTTTCATAGGAATACTAATAGGATAATTTAAACCCATATTAAGAAATAAAAACATGTAAAAAGTGGTATGGATCATAGTATATTTGCATGTTTTTCTAATAGAATCATAAAAATAGATCAAGTAGGAGTATGTAAGATTAGGAAAATTATTTAGAACACTTACTTGAGTGATGAAGGGATTTTTGTTGCAAATATATAATCAACCTAGAGGTTTATATTTCAAAACCTTAAAATATAAGACTAATAGAGATTATAAAACACTTGATCTTGAAATTTTTATGGATTCTTCTTGTTCTTCTAAGCTTGGCCGATCATCACAAGGAAGATAAGAGAGTTTCTTGCCTCCCTTCACTTCTAAAATATATGTTGTATGTTTTATTTTTGTAAAATAAATTTGCAAGTATAGGTAAATATCTTAACCATGGGTTAAATGGTAATTTAGTAGTCAAATTCAACAAGTAACATTGATGACTAGGGGAGGGGGTGGTCGACAAGGGGAAAAAGAGGAAAGACTTTGGTGTATTTTGTTATAAAATGTATATATAAGTTAGAGTTAATTACATAATTGGTCCTTGTGGTTTGTCGGATCTTGCAGAAAATGTCCCTGTACTTTTTTTTGACGGATCATGTCCTCGTGGTATGCAAAAGTTACGGGTTTGGTCCTTTGACGGGTCATGCTGTTAGTTGACCGTTAACTTGGCAAACCACAGGGACGATTTATGTAACTGACAAAAAAAAAAAAAAAAAAAAAAAAAAAAAAAAAACTGATTAAAAAAAAGAAAAATTGTTTTAAAAAAAACTGATTTAAAAAAAAAAAAAAAAAAAAAACACTTAAAAAAAACGAAAAAATTGTTTAAAAAAAACGTTTACAATAAATATTTATTACACTTAAATTGGTGCTTATATATAATGTCAGGGCTTAAAAGATTTTTTTTTTTTTTAAATTATTAGACTTAAATTTTGGGCTTATGTACAACATGAGGGCCTTAAATTTTTTTTATTAAACTCTAAAAAATGAAAAATAAAAAAATTAGGCCCTCACAACGTGAGGGCTTAAATTTTTAATTGCGTATTTTGTACAAAAACGTATAAGAACTTATAAAACAGACGAACACGTATAAAAATTGATGAAAATATACAAAAATCGTACAAAATACGCATTAAAAATTTAAGCCCTCATGTTGTACATAAGCCCAAAATTTAAGTATAATAATTAAAAAAAAAAAAAAAAAAAAAAAAAAAAATTCTCTTAGGCCCTGACATTATACATAAGTTCCAATTTAAGTGTAATAAATATTTTTTGTAAACGTTTTTTTTTTAAAACAATTTTTCGTTTTTTTTTTTAAGTTGTTGTTGTTTTTTTTTTTTTTTAATCAGTTTTTTTTTATTTTTCTTTTTTTTTAATCAGTTTTTTTTTACAGATTTTTTTTTTTTTTTTTTTTTTTTTTTTTTTTTTTTTTTTTTGTCTGTTACATAAATCGTCCCTGTGGTTTGCCAAGTTAACGGTCAACTAACGGCATGACCCGTCAAAGGACCAAACCCGTAACTTTTGCATACCACGAGGACATGACCCGTCAAAAAAAAGTACAAGGACATTTTCTGTAAGATCCGACAAACCACAAGGACCAATTATGTAATTAACTCTATAAGTTATGTATATAGTTAATTTTGTATAAATAATTAGTTATTAACTGTAGCGTTAGCTAGAAATCAATTTTTAACGGAACAAAATGAATTATATCGAAGTCATAAAAATTATAAAATTACATTTCTCGCAAGTATCGGGTGATTAAATAATTATCGTATCGAAATTACGAAAACCGTCGTAAATATATATATATATATATAACAATTTATATACCAAAATAAATTCAAAACATCGGGTAAACTAATAATATATTTTTTATAGTCTTAAAATGAGTATAAAAATATATCAGGACAATTGTCGGAAGTGTCAGATCAATTATTCAAAATAAATGATCATGCGATAGCGTTTATTTAATAAATAATTATACTTTAGTGAAATATGCAAACCCATGCATGAACTAATATGGAAATGATGTTACTGATGATATGTAGACTAACTCTAGTCTATATGTAATGTTCTCAATGATGTTCCATGAATACGCAGCTTAACCGTCAAGGTTACGCGTATTTGATACTCGTAAACCTAGTTTACGAAAAATGATGAATAGTGAACCATGAATAGTGATTTTTCTCCAGGAATGAATAGTGTTTCGTGAATAGTAAATTTTAAAATAACCTCTCAAAGTCGTAAACTGACTTAAAAACGATGAATAGTAAAATGATGAATAGTAACCGTGAATAGTTAATTCCCGAGATGAATAGTAAATTTGAGAAATGACCTAAAATTACGAGTTGTCACATTCGCCCACCCAAAAAGGAATTCAGTCCCTGAATTCAGTTCATGTTGGTTTCTAATGGTTTGTGACTTATGGAACACATTTCCAATATTTTGCGTCGTATATCGACGTAGCTTTTCTATCTATTTGTTGTTGCTTGTAACTGATTCTTGATCTGTATGATTTCTTTGTTGTTTCATGAAATAAGTTATGGACTAGTGAGTTGGGCTTTCCTTATTTTTGGCATGTCAATAGGTGATTGATATTTCAACCATAGAGTGCCTCAAATGGTGCAGTCAGTATGTTCATGTGATAACTATTGTTGTAAGGGAACTTTGTTCGATGAAGAATGATTTGCCTAATCATTTCCAGAAAATCACATATGCTTTGAGTATATCTTCTGATGTTTGAATCGTTCTCTCGCTCTGACATTGAGCTGAGGATAATAGGCGGTACTCATGTCCTTGTAGGTTCCATGGGAATCTTGAAATGATTGACAAAAGTCTAAGGTGAATCGGCTACCTTATATTAGGTATAATTGAAATTGATACCACGTGTCTCATGACAAATTCCAAAATGTCAAGTCTGTCGAAAAGGGCATTATTGTAGAAATAGATTATGGGTAACAGTTGTGATTCCTCGCGTTTCTAGTTCTAGCGAATGTCATGACTTGAGTCTTCCTTGCCTAAGGAGCTTAGTCTTCATTACTAAAATGTTTATTGTTTGATGGTGTCTCTCTTAATTTCTCTTATCGAAATATTTCCACGCTCTATGTTGTCAAGTCACAAAACCCCAAATATTTAAGTGATGCGGTGTGGTGGTTGATTTTCAAGATTTGTTCCGATATTGAGTGCTTCTAAAATAGTTCATCACTGAGATTGTTATCATGCTAGCAAAAACGTAGATTCCAGCTCATACTATGTCGAAGAATGTTTGTTCTGATTTCACTTGTAGATGGAGAGTCATTGATTTTCCGATATGTTCAGACATGTTGCATCTCTTGATATGGAAGTGAGGTTATCTAGAATTTCTAGGGAACACAATGCCTTAGGGGAAGTTTATATCGATAACCTTAATTTAATTCAATTATCCTTTGAGGGAAACTTATTGTAGGGAAGTTCACATATTGCTGAGGCCATGTTTGATAGAATGTTCTGTAGTCTCAGTTAGAAGGCTTAGTTTATTTCTACAGTGTTGCTTAGTGGGTATTTGCTTTGCACAAATTCTTGTAACTCGGTCTAGCTGGTACTTTTGAAATGATAGAATTTGGCTTCTAGTCTAAAGTCAGTGGCTCAGATTGTCTCGTGATGTCTTAAGATTTCTGTTGAGTTTTGAATCATCTTACTACATACTTCTAGTCCTTGTTGGTAGTCCTGAAATCCTTTCATTGTTTTCTTGTATCGAGGAATCCTCCTCGTAGATGGTATGGAAAGTCTTTCCTAAAAAGGTCACTGGTAAAATTCTAACTTAACGGTTGAGTGAGTGATGAGTGGCGTATGTATCTATAGAGTGTTAACAAAAGAGATGTTTATGAACAATTTATCTGATTACAAAGCTTTGTTTTTGAATGAAGATTGTTTTAGGAAGTTTGAAAAGATGCTTGTTTCTTTCATGACATAATCCTTCCTGAATTATACATAGGTGATCAGGCTATGTATAATCGAGGACAAATGATGTGATGCTTGGTTTTGTTGAAATGGTATTATGTTTCTCTGAAGTTTTAGATGGTATGCAACATTTTGTTTTGTAAGATAATGGCTCAAACAATTTTTCACACTAACATGAAAATCGTTTCGCGTAATGGTAGTAAATAGTTGATAGAATGACTGAAAATCAATTTATAGGGTGTAACAAAATAGATTGTGTTAGGTCACTAGTTTTACAAACACAAGTAATATATAAAGAGATAGAGGCGGATGAACAAGTAAAACACACACACACACACAATATAAAATACGGTTTAGGCGTAGAGCATATGTGAAGAGAATAACTTGAACAACCAACCCTCAAATGAGGGTTTACAAGAGTATTTATAGGAGGGAAGCTAGGGCAACACTCCTAGTTCCCATCCTTTCTTATATGGGCTTGGGCCTAAGCTTATGGGCCTTCTACATAAGCTAGACCTTAAACAAACATAAAGGCCATAATAAGCTACCTATTACATATGAAATATAAATACTTGAAATACAGTTTAGGAGTGATTCCAACAATCTCCCCCTCAAGTATATATGAATGTAAACGGTGAAGGCGTAGATGTAATAGTAGCTCTGACGTCTTCTGACATTCTTCTTTCTTGTGAGAGGAATTGCCTTGATTCGAACAATCTCCCTAGTGTAGAGAGATAGTTATCTTTGAACAGTTATGCTTTGACGTCATCTTAAACTTTGTTCTTTGATCATTGTTCTTTGTGGTGGAAGTGATAGTATGTTGTTTTCTGCATCAAGTCTGCCTCAGGTCTGCTTCGCTGCTCCAGTGTCTCCCCGTCATTCTTCAACATGCTCACACGCTCTTTGATGTTGGACATCAATACTGATGAAGTTCTTTAAGTCTTTGACTTTGTAGATTCTTTGATTGATGAAGAATCATTCTGACTGTTGTGTTGCATTCGAATAGAACTTCCATTAGTGATGATGTTGGCGTGAGCATGAGAAGAATCAGCACGATCATTCAGCTCCAGAGCTTCCATAAGAAGAAAACATTTCAAACGGTTAGTAATAAGCGGTTTCCGGCACTTACAAGTTTGAACTTCGAGAGTGTTAACAGCATAGTGTGAAAACACAACTCTAATTCTTACAAAGGCCGTTCCTGAACTGGAGTCCCACAAGTGAGATAACGCGATGTACCGAAGTACATCTACAGTTCAGATGAGTCGCTGAGGTACACCGAAGCATCACCTCACGACTGTAGACCGTTTGAGACACACTCCGCGTAATCCACGGGGAGTTACCGAAGTGACCTGCTGTCAGGGCTGTTTGATGTTGACCCTGGCAGGAGTTTCCATTCAATCACTGAGAATCACAGAAGTGAACCTCTCATAAATGTTCTCGACAGATTGCTAAGATCTGTGAAGGACTCGATATGAACCACTGAATCACTGAAGATCTTATTTGTTGATCAACAAGTGATGAAATGTCAAGTGTTCCTAAGAGATCTTTTGATGAATCTCGTGGCTCTAGACTCAATAGTGCATTTTGGTTTTCCTGAGCGGAGACTAGGGAGAGGGTCTCCTTCTTCAATACCGGCGATCTCTAAGAGAAATCCAATAGTTTACGTAGGGTTCCCTGTGAGAATGAAACAAGCTTCTGTTGAGAGAAACTTGAGTGGCTAAGAAGGTTTAGTGCATGCGTCATTGGGTCCATGACGACTTTTAATCTTCAATACCGGTGTCACTAAGTGACAATCAGTAGCATATGAATTAAACCCGGTGTCTGCCCTAAGTTGAATAATCTGGAGGGCTGTTTCGTTTCACCCTTTACTTTACATTTCTTTTTGATTCTTCAACTCCTTCTTTCTCCGATTCTCATTTTCTCCTTTTTTACAATCATTCCTAAGGACTTCTAACACTAACTAATGGTAGTGTCCTTGGGTAGATCTCTCCGGCTCTGGCGGATCATAAGACGGTTATTCCTAACCTTAGTCACCTTATAACTCCATGACTAACCTATGTTGCCATTAAAACCACAGTTTGTGAAAAATCTCTCAAATGGTTTGTAAATGAAAAACATGTTTGAACCACTGTGAGAGATAAGGTTTTGCATAAATACTCCCCCTCCACATGTGCTTAATAGTTTTAATGGTTAAATGCACAGTGAGGAAAGAGCGCGCACATTTTGAATTGATCCACTCGAGATAGACAATCCCCCGCGAGACACGGTTACGTTGCGTAGTTAAAGAGTTACATTGTCAGTTTTTAGGTGACAACTAGCTCCAATAACTACCTTGAAGGTGTAGATAAACCTCGAAAGGTTGTCATACCCGTCAGAGTTCATGTCTATCAAGAGTTTCTCGAATGGTACATTCTACTCAGACAAGTCCTTTGCGAGACACGTTTACATTACTAGCGAACTAGTTTGAAATTATTACCCGTCCAGGACAAGTCTTCTCGAATTACAAACAGTTTAGTACCGTCAATTCGTTGGTTAAGTCTGAGGTACACAGATTCATTTGCATTTTGTACAACATATTTCTTATCACACAATTTTCTCCCCCTCAAAAATGGCATAAAAAATGTTATTTTTGAACGGTTGACAATAAATATGACCATTTCGAGTGTTGCGGGAAGATGACCACTATGAACAATTTGTAACAAAGTTTTAAGTCAAATACTCCGCCTCAACAAGTGATATAAACGGTTGAGGTTTTGAAAATCATACGGGGAAGTACTTGTGTTTTTGAGCAAAACCTTGAAAAATGAAAGGTTTGATAGGTTTTACTCAAAAATAAGAAGCTTTCGCTCCTTTTATAAGGATTGTGGCACTGAGGCGTACCACAGGGTCCTTTCTTGACAATTACGGGTTGTACACTGTTATGTGTGCACAAGCCATTGACATATATCATCATACATCCAAAATTTTTAATGAAAGAAGCAAATCAAGGAGTACCAGGAAGTGCAGTGATGTTCCCAGGAGTACAAACAGGGCGTTGATAGCCGGTGATGTTGATCCTGGGTCGACCACCAACAAAACTTTCCAACGTTCTGAACTGATCCCTTCTGAACAACCGTTCATCAATCATTGTGATGATCCTTCTCACATTCCTCCGATCCTGAGAATTCCATCGCTTAGGGTTCCCAATGTTTTCACGTATATCCTTCAATCGATAAGCTAATCCGTCCCTAACCATCTTCAGAGTATGATCTCCAAATTTGTGAAGCTCATTACACGCCATCAAGCAATTGCGATGAAGTTCACTGCGATAAACGACACCAAACGGTTTGCTGATGAGCGTTAATTGTGATAGCTGGTTGATATCGGGAAGATCAAGCTGTGGTGGAGTGAAGTTGACACGTTTCTGATATGATTCAACGGCAAGCTGAAGATCTTCAACACGTTCTTTGATGACTATGCGTCTGATGAAGATGAGCAGTGACTTGATGAATTCACGTTGTACTTCAGTTGGAAATTGTCTCATGCGACCTTGAACTTTGGCAAGGTACATGTCTTCAATATCGTTGATGTTCAAATTCTCAAAGTCAGCTTCAGAGAATGCATAGTCCCTTTCGTCTTGTCTTTTGACCACAATCTTCTTGAGAAAAGTGTAGTCCCATTTAGACGATAGACCAACATGTTGGATGGCCACGATACTTTTAGTACTGAACACTGCATGTTGAGACTTCTGGACCAAGCAGCTTCTGTAGTAGATTCTTCGGCGTTCTGGCCAATGGTGAATCCCATACATTGCATCTTGGTCATACGCTACCACTTTGTCAGAGAACATGTGGGTAGCACGTTCCTCGATGGCTATACAATCAGAGTATATGGCAGCAGGGAATGGAAGTGTCAGAGATGTAGCGTATTTCCTTGAACCATCGCCACCGTGTTAAAGAAAATCTAAGTCTTTGTTGAAGAAATGTCTGAAAGGAATCCTAGGCTGATCAGGTTGGCCAATGGTAGGTAGAGGTCGAGACCAGTCGGTGTAATATGGAGGATTGTCCCGTTTGGTGAAGTCGATGTTTGCTTCTGGGTTGAGCCAATCCATGTTATTAGACATGGCTCGAGCAATGTTTTCAAGGTGATATTCAACCTCGATTGCACTTTCCGAGCTGTCTTTCAAAAGTAGGAATGCTTCATTCTTGATGCGCTTCAATTCAGATTTCGTCATCTTCTTCACCCGGAACCTTTCTTGCAAAATCTTTGCATGGTCCAAGGTACTACCGTCTACCATTTCTTGACCTTCTTCAGGTTAGGGAGTGTTGTTAACAAGTGTAGCAAACCATTCAAATTCTTCAGTTTTATCGTCATCTAGCCATGATATGACGTCAGTATAAAGCGTCTTCTTCTTCTTTTTCGAAGGCTTAGATGATGATGATGGTTTCTGTCCTTGTTTGGGAGAGGTGGGTTGTTGTTGGGGCTCAAGGACCTCTTCATCGTCACCACCCGTATATTCAAAGTGATCACCGGTTTTTTGAGTCTGGGGTGGTAACTCGGAATCGTCCTGAGGTTTATCAGTTGAAGAGCGAGTAGGAGATCTTCGTTGAGAAGGAGTCCGTTGAGGTGGGGGTTGCATAGAAGAAGATTCACTAGATTGCTTCTGACGTTTAGATGCAGAGTCCTTGTCCTTATCATCGTCATCTCTTGGCCGTTTGGGTTGATCGGATGACTCCTTGCATGATGATCTGAGTTGAAAAGCAAGTAGACCTTCGAAAAATTTAGCTTCATCCGAAGTAAACGTTCCAGATTGCTTTGACATTTGCATCACTAGTTTAGCGATTAACTCAGATTCAGAGAGACCAGCTTCTTTGGCCATTGTATGTTTAACCAATGCGACGATGTTAGGGGTGAGTTGTCTGGAAAATACTTCTCTAGTCACACCGGGGACAGTGTCGAGAAGAAACTTGTGGGTATGATCTCTTGCTGACTTCTCCAGTTCCTTTTGGACTTTAGGAACGATATCATGAAGGTACTTTTGAGTGTAACCTTCAATCATTTCATTCAGTTCCTCTTTACGATGATCTTTCATGAATTCCTGGATAAACTTCCTTTCTTCTTGCATCTTGTCATGCTCGTTATACAGATGCTGTATGTGATCAGCAAAGAAATTCAACTTGAGGTTAAGCACGTTTTTCTTTCTGACTTGTTGTACAGCTTTAGCAATCCATTCATGAGCATGAGAAACCCAAGATTTAGGTGGTTTCTTCACGGATTTGGATGATGATTTGGTTGACTTCTTAGATGGTGGTTGTGATGAATGAGACGAAGAATCTGATGATGATGAGATGTGAGGAGATTCCGGGTCCTTTGGTGGTTCAGAAGTTTCCTTCTGTGAGCGTGTAGGACTATCCAGAAGCACATCGTCGTAAGCAGCATCTTTATCTTTCTCAGTTTCCGGTTCCTCAAAATCATATACAATAGTATCCTCTGCAGGCTTTTGTTGTTGCACAAGAGTGGTGGCACCAGCTCCCTTATCGGGTTGATTAACCGCATCAGGAGTTGGTGAAGATTGAGCTGCACCACTTGACCCACTGGGGCCACCCATTTGGTCTTTAGCAAATTCTTCAGCCTTTTGAAGATGTCTGACGATTTTAAACTTCTTCCTGTATGATTTATCCAGTTGCTCTTCTTCTTCTTCAGAGCTCTCATCATAGGGTACAATTGCTGGAGTCTTCCCTTTTCCTTGGACAGCTGGAGGACTAGGAGGTTTTGCTACTGAGGCAGGTGCTTCGGTTGCAGTTACAGAGTAATGAACCTCTTTATCTATATCAGTATCTTCAGAGCTCTCGTCCACAAGCTTTCTTTGCGGTTCAAGTGAGGGAATAGGTTCGGCTTCCTTTACGGGAACAATCCTTTTAGAAGGAGGATTCCTTTTAGGAAACGTCCTTTGACTCACAGTACTTGTTGCGCTTCCTGCACTTCCTCTTCTGGTTCTCCTTACAGGTGTTCCAGAAGATTTTTCGTCGAGATGACCAACTTTTCCTTGTCTAACTGCTTCCAGATACCTTTTGTACGTTTCAAGCTTTCTGACATCTTCAGTTAGAAGGAAATCTGGCAACACAGCACCTTGTTTCTTTGTAGACGATTCCTTGATTCTGAAAGATAGAATAGGCTCCGTCAACATATCGTGATTGTCGGGGTCATTGAGCCTCTTGGGAATATCAGGATGAAGTCCAAGTGCTCTCTGGATCAACAGTTTAGTATATCTGATGTAGGGAATCTTTGAGCCAAGCTTGTTGAGAAATGACATCATGTCATCCCAAATCAGAGCTTCGATAGCGATGTGTTTCATGTTGACCAATGCCCAAAATATTTGCAGTTCCATGAGCTTAGGATGCTCATAGCCACTGTCACGACCAGAAACAGACTTGGTGATGATCATGTAGAGAGTTCTCCATGGTTGAGGAATACTCTTAAGCTCTACGTGAGAATGCTTGGTGATTACTCCTGTGGCCTCTTCATAACCGATATCGATTAAGAATTGGAGAGTGAGCTCTTCAGCAGGTGTGGCATATAGTTTGGTTGGTTCGACTTCAGGAATTAGGAGAATAGCCCTTAAGTCAGCAGGTGTAATGGTGACTTGTTTGTGATTCAGAGTCACCGTCACAGCAGTCTGTCCTTTGACCCTTTCCATAGTGTTCCAGAACTGTTGGATGTAGATCTCAGGAACAGTTGCAGAGTGAGTGAGCATATTCTGATACGGATGAGTCCTCAGAATATCAATAGCAATTAAACACGAAGACTCAAAGCAAGTGAGGGTGTCAAAGTCAACACGTAGATTATTCTTTCCTATCTTCATTGGATAGCCATAAGGATAGATATCAGCAATGGAGAGAACTTCTGATGCATCCACATTCATTTGTTCAGCCATATCGTGATCTGAAATAACATTAGCTAAAAGAACCAACATATCGAAAGACATAATGTTAGTCAACAGAAGGTCTTATTGTCTAGTTATTGAATGTACAGTGTTAAAGATTGTTACGAGTCCTAAGTCACTTGTATGTCCAATAGTCCAATGACGTCGTGAAATGTTTTGTGAGTTAGTTAACTTCAAGTTTTAAAGTTTGTGTTATCACTTATGGTTCACAACATCTCAAACGTTTTAGATTTATTTGTGACATTATTGGATTCGTGACGATATGATTAGTTTATTTACAAGTTTGTACACGTAACAATTCATAACGAAGGTATGATCCAGGCTTATGCGTAGGATTGGTAAAGTTATGCGTAGACAGAAATGATATATGCGTAGGCGTAAACTTACGCGTAGGATCCTAACTTACGCGTAAGAAATATTACGTGTAAGAGAAATTGGACCTTATGCGTAGAGGTTACGCGTAGGCATATATTAACCTTACGCGTAGGGCTACTCGTAAGAGTTGACCTTATGCGTAGAGGTCACTGTTTACGCATATCCTTCACAGGATACGCGTAGTCCCATATGTAGAACCTTATGCGTAGAAGCTACGCGTAAGATGATCCTTATGCGTAGAGTTACAACAACCTTGATTCTGAATTTTAAGTGTAGCAAGCCTGAAACAAAGCATCATATCATCAATTTTGACACATAATATTCATTTTATGACAGATCAAAACACAATTGCTCATATAAACATTTAAGCGTAGAAAACCTTACGCGTAGTTTAAAAACCCTAAATCTACGCGTATGAATTTTAGCCATAGAATATGCACCAAAGTTTTTCTGGTATGTCTTAGATGTTGTGAGAGTATAGTAACCAAGTTTTAACACTTAGTTTGCAGTGAATCAAAAATACCCAAACTCAAGAACCTTAAACCCTAATTTCTAATTCTGACACAATTAGTGTTTCTGGGTGGTTATAGAGCAAGGAAATCATCAATTCATCATCATAAGACTATATCCCAACAATCTTTTATGCCAAAACACTTCACATTTGGAAAAACCCAAATCGACACATAAACCCTAATTTTCAAAACTCATTGATAAGTGTTTCTGGGTGGGTTTTATTTAAAACGTTTTGACACATTCTTTTTAACCACAAACGTCCACACAATGATTGTGTGTTCATACGCTTATGCGTAGAACACATAATCACGCGTAACATAATTTTTAACCGTAGGATTTGCATGATATTGAAAACCTTAGTTTAAAAACATGTTAAGATCACAAAACAACTTACAAAGTGAAGATCAAAAACACGGATTTCTTGATTGATTCTTAGGCGTAGATGAAAAAGTTGAGTGTAATAAATGAGAAGTGAAGAAGTAGGTGGGGAAGAGTTTTTATTAAAAGTAACTTTAACTTTTTTACAGTTTTAGTCCCTCCACCTTTTCCTTTTTCAAACAAAGCCATTTAACTTCCATTTTGGTTACCAAACAAAGATTTTTAGGAAAGAAACATGACGATACTCCCCCTCGACTTGAGAAAATAATGAAAGGTTATTAATTTAAGTTCGAGGAGTGTCATTGTACCAGAAGATTCACCACCATTTGTTAAAAGAAACAACCGAGGTATGATAACATGCAAGTACACAGATGTTTTGAAACAGTTAAAGTTTTGATTTCTCCCCCTCAACACTTGATCGGAAAAATACCGAATTTAGAATGATTAGGGTGTTGACGGAAGAAATGTACTTGCAATGTTGAAAGAAAAGTAGATTAGAAGAATATTTTTGATTTTATCAGGTTTTATATTTTTTTGTATTTTGTTTTTGAAAAATTTATTTACAAAGGATGTTTTGGTGTTTGACAGGTTTTTAAGACTGTTTTAAGAGGTCATCCAATTCCTCTTGAGTCAAACACCTCATACCAATCCGGTGGACCAACTCATTAAACCTAGCGGGAGGCAAGGCTTTGGTGAGCAGATCTGCCAATTGATATTCAGTACCCAAAAAGTATAATTCAACGGTGCCCTGTTCCACGTGGTCCTTGATGAAATGATAGCGAAGATCGATGTGCTTTGATTTCGAGTGCTGAACTGAGTTGCACGAGATCGCAATGGCACTCCGATTGTCGCAGTACATCGGGATTCTGTCAAATACGTAACCATAGTCTTTGAGTTGTGTTCTCATCCAGATGACTTGAGCACAACATGCGGACATGGCTACATATTCTGATTCGGTTGATGACAGCGATGTACAGTCCTGCTTCTTTGATTGCCAAGACACCAGTTTATCACCGAGAAATTGTAGAGCTCCTGAGGTACTTTTCCTTGAGTCTAAGCATCCTGCGTGGTCAGCGTCTGAAAAAGCGATTAGTTCAAAACCAGAATCCTTTGGATACCAGATCCCCAAGTTAATGGTTCCCTTGATGTATCGGAGGATTCTTTTAGCCTCAGAGAGGTGGGTTTCAGTTGGTCGTGACTGATAACGGGAGCATAGATAAACGGCAAAGACAATATCAGGTCTGCTAGCTGTTAGATACATGAGGGACCCAATAATACGTCGGTATTTGATAGGGTCAACTAATTTCCCATGTAAATCTGCGTCTAGCTTCTTGGTATGAGTCGTTGGTGTGGCATAAGTATCACAGGTTTTCATTCCAAATTTGTTTAACAATTCAAGGGCATATTTGGACTGACTCAAGAAAATACCACGGGGTGATTGATGAACTTGCTGTCCTAGAAAGAACGTGAGTTCACCCATCATGGACATTTCAAAATTTTTCTTCATTAGTTTTGCAAAAACGGTTGAAAACTTTTTATGTGTAGACCCAAAAATGATGTCATCCACGTAAATTTGAACAATTAAGATATGTGTCCCGTGATATTGTATAAAAAGAGTTGAGTCAACCGAGCCTTTGGTGAAATTATTGGCAATGAGGAAAGATGATAGCTTATCGTACCATGCCCGAGGGGCTTGTTTGAGACCATAAAGAGCTTTGTTCAGTTTGTAGACATGGTTCGGGCACTCTGGATCAACGAATCCATCTGGTTGGCTGACATAAACCGTTTCTTTAAGTTGTCCATTGAGAAACGCCGTTTTGACATCCATTTGATAGACCGTCATATTCATATGAGCTGCGAACGCGAGAAATATCCGAACAGCCTCAAGACGAGCAACCGGAGCAAAAGATTCTTCAAAGTCTATTCTCTCTTCCTGACGATAACCCTTAGCAACTAGACGTGACTTGTTTCGGATGACGTTCCCTTCAGCATCCAATTTGTTTTTCCAAATCCATTTTAGACCAATGACGTAGACCCCTGTTGGTCTTTCAACCAGTTCCCATACTTCAAGACGTTTGAATTGGTTGAGTTCTTCCTGCATGGATTCAATCCAGTTGTCTTTAGTCATTGCGTCTTTAATGTTTTTAGGCTCAGATTGGCAGACAGTGAGTGCATAAATGCAATGTTCACCATCTGTGCTGTCTCTTATACAC
>BPTQ01000001.1:133611616-133667891 GCA_019973895.1 Chrysanthemum seticuspe | reverse complement strand
ACATGAAAGTTGCAAAAACCACAATTTTATGAACAAAAACCGTTTTTCAAAGTTGGAAATGCGCACCTATATGCAAAAATTCGAACAAAAACAAGAACCCACAGCAAGATGCGCATTGGGCAAATCGGCAAAACCATGTAGTTCAAAGTGTGAAAACACAAGAAAACCATGATAACTTCGATAAGGTATTGTTTTTAGACCAAATCTTTGTGTAAACCCGTTTTAGTTTTAATGCTCATTAGGATGCGCATAACTTTGGGATTTTAATGCGCATTCTAATAGGAACGAAACTAGAAGTAAAAGCACCAAATAAGGCACAAAAGAATGAACCTATTCAGACTTTTATGCAGCTGAAACCTATAGAAAACGTCTTATGCGTAGACCTAAGTTTACGCGTAAAGTGAATCTTATGCGTAGGATTTCTACGCGTAAGCTTATGCTTATGCGTAAGTTTAGGGTTTTTGCCCAAATGATCTTTTACACTATCACAGTGCAAAAGATATCCAAAGTCGACGTATTTTCAGACTTATCCAAGTAAGAAAACACGGAATAAACCACGAAAATGAAGATCAAAGCAAGGATAATCTTACGCGTAATTTTAGGGTTTCAATACGCGTAGGATTACTCGTAATTTTGATTTTGCCCAAATGTGTTTCTAAACCAGATTTTTGTTATGGAATAGCTTCAATAGTACCAAAAGAACACAAAAGTGTGAAACTTGATGTACCAAAACGGCTAAACGGGTTACGCGTAGAACGACACCCAAGAACAAAAACAAGCTTAAAAACGTATATCCACGCGTAAAGGTTGAAACTTTTTGCCAAAAACAAGTATTTTAACACCAAAAACGTTGAAAGTACAAGAATCTTGGATTAAAGAGTGTAAAAAACAAGTTTTTAAGCGAACCAAAGTATCAAGGTGCGTTTTAGGCGTAGGACCGAAACCCACTTCAAAAACAAACACGATTCACCCAACTAGTAGGCGATTGATACCACTGTTAGGTCACTAGTTTTACAAACACAAGTAATATATAAAGAGATAGAGGCGGATGAACAAGTAAAACACACACACACACAATATAAAATACGGTTTAGGCGTAGAGCATATGTGAAGAGAATAACTTGAACAACCAACCCTCAAATGAGGGTTTACAAGAGTATTTATAGGAGGGAAGCTAGGGCAACACTCCTAGTTCCCATCCTTTCTTATATGGGCTTGGGCCTAAGCTTATGGGCCTTCTACATAAGCTAGACCTTAAACAAACATAAAGGCCATAATAAGGTACCTATTACATATGAAATATAAATACTTGAAATACAGTTTAGGATGGCAAAAGTGGATACACTGAAATGAGGCGCAATCTCTAACTGCAACCTATTATGAATGATATGATCTAATATAAGTCATGATATAATGTTGTGCATGCAAACTCATATGATATCCATACCACTTGTACATTTTTGGAAATGAAATTTATCGTCGAAATATACGTTTATGACATCTCGCCATGTTATAAAATACTTTACCAGTACTTATGTTGAAACAACATCCTACAATAGTTGTTAAGCGATAAATCAAGAAAATATAGTTTTTCGTCGCAAAATAATGTACTTTGATAATTCGTGAAAGTGGCTAAGTGGCCTCGAAAAGCTAGTCGTAAAATAGTAAATATCGAGTGTTAGGAAACAAACTCAATGATTTTAGAAAGCTTGTAACATTATCTAAAAGTCATAACACTGAAATTTTATCCATACGAGTTCCGATCATAAAGAAAAATAATGGTGAAGTGAGGTAGTTGAGCTAAAAATGTAGTTAATGGATAGTTTTCGGGAAAAGTTTGAGTGATCGTATATTATTCGTTAGAACTCCGTTTGAGGAACGGCTTGTCATTTTGGAAAATAGGCCGGGTGAACTAACTTTTACTCAGAGATACTATTTTACCAAAACCAACTCGATCATTGAGAAAAACGGCTCCAAACATGGGTACCCGAAAAGACAGTTTCAACACATAATATTTTAGTAAAAGCTGATGGAAATAAGTTGTGAACGCCGGTTTTCAATTGCTTGTATCTCGGTCATTATAAGCTCGTTTTCTACGATCTATATATCCTTGGTTTCGTGTTAATATATACTAATATATTTTTGATAAGTCGACTCCTCTAGTTAACGTTAAAAACTCGATTTTGTCCTTAGAAAAACCCTTGACAGCAAGTACTATTCCAGAAAATTAGTTTTCGTCGTTAAACTTGAAAATAGCGTATCTTTTTCGTTATAAACCCGTTTTAACCCGTTCAAGCATCCACGGTTTCGTTTTTAAGTCTATTTTCTGAAAATATAAGCCAAAATAATCCACAAACCATCGAAATTTCCAGATTTTATAAAATAGGACAGCCCTGAATTATATGTTGTCGAAAATGATTTTTCTAGTTCAAAGCTTGTACTAAACCCTTCCAATCAACACCAAAGCTATTCTAAACCTACCATATACCTTTTTAGGGTATCATGGGTTCCTAAACTTTACCAAAATTGATATGTTTCATAGAAATACTAATAGGATAATTTAAACCCATATTAAGAAATAAAAACATGTAAAAAGTGGTATGGATCATAGTATATTTGCATGTTTTTCTAATAGAATCATAAAAATAGATCAAGTAGGAGTATGTAAGATTAGGAAAATTATTTAGAACACTTACTTGAGTGATGAAGGGATTTTTGTTGCAAATATATAATCAACCTAGAGGTTTATATTTCAAAACCTTAAAATATAAGACTAATAGAGATTGTAAAACACTTGATCTTGAAATTTTTATGGATTCTTCTTGTTCTTCTAAGCTTGGCCGATCATCACAAGGAAGATGAGAGAGTTTCTTGCCTCCCTTCACTTCTAAAATATATGTTGTATGTTTTATTTTTGTAAAATAAATTTGCAAGTTAGGTAAATATCTTAACCATGGGTAAAATGGTAATTTAGTAGTCAAATTCAACAAGTAACATTGATGACTAGGGGAGGGGGTGGTCGACAAGGGGAAAAAGGGGAAAGACTTTGGTGTATTTTGTTATAAAATGTATATATAAGTTATGTATATAGCTAATTTTGTATAAATAATTAGTTATTAAGTGTAGCGTTAGCTAGAAATCGATTTTTAACGGAACAAAATGAATTATATCGAAGTAATAAAAATTATAAAATTACATTTCTTGCAAGTATCGGGTGATTAAATAATTATCGTATCGAAATTACGAAAACCGTCGTAAATATATATATATAACAATTTATATACCAAAATAAATTCAAAACATCGGCTAAACTAATAATATAATTTTTATAGTCTTAAAATGAGTATAAAAATATATCAGGACAATTTTCAGAAGTGTCAGATCAATTATTCAAAATAAATGATCGTGCGATAGCGTTTATTTAATAAATAATTATACGTTAGTGAAATATGCAAACTCATGCATGAACTAATATGGAAATGATGTTACTGATGATATGTAGACTAACTCTAGTCTATATGTAATGTTCTCAATGATGTTCCATGAATACGCAGCTTAACCCTCAAGGTTACGCGTATTTGATACTCGTAAACCTAGTTTACGAAAAATGATGAATAGTGAACCATGAATAGTGATTTTTCTCCGGGAATGAATAATGTTTCATGAATAGTAAATTTTAAAATAACCTCTCAAAGTCGTAAACTGACTTCAAAAATGATGAATAGTAACCAGTGAATAGTAAATTCCCGAGATGAATAGTAAATTTGAAAAATGACCTGAAATTACGAGTTGTCACACGTTGTGTCAAGGGCATTAGTAAAGGATGCTTAGAAATATAATCAAGTGGCATTAGTGAAGAATGCCAAGGTCGTATAATCGATGAGGTGCATCGTTATACATATAGTGATAGTTTGTTTCCAAGGATGTTTATATCCTTGATGGTGTTGTAATAAGGAGTGGGTCTCCCTTGGGATTAGGTGTTGTGTAGTGTTGGGTAGTAGTTTCTCCATTGGAATGGAACTCGGTACTTAGCCTAGTACCGGATAAATGGTAGGCGACGTTGTGGTAGGTGCAGTTCACCTTGGTGTGAAAGAACCCGGTGGTTAGCCTAGTACCGGAAAAAGAGTAGGCGACGTTGTGAAGGCTTCTCCGCCATAAGGAGTTGGTGTCGTGTAGTGATTACGAACTCTCGAGTAGGTGACTCGGGGAGTGGAGTAGGGCAAGGAAGGTGTCCTTGTAGCCGAACCACTATAAATACTCATGTCGTGGTTATGTGCTTCTTACTCTCTATCTTTCATTACACTTTTATATATCTATCTATCAACGTCCAACATACACATCTAAATAGATTGACATAAGTTGATCTAAATGTTTTAAAACGAAGTTTTAATTGGTAAAACTATTCAACCCCCCCCCCCCTTCTAGTTTTCCACAATTGGCATCAGAGTTTCGTTACCAAGTTTCTTAGAGTATGTTGTACTTTAAAAACTTGATACGATCCGTGTATGTTTGAAAACTACAAAGAAGGATTTTTCAAGTCATGTTTTAAAAAATCATTTTAGTGTTTATTGTTGGACAATGATAGAATGTTCTAATACTTTCCTTGTTAAGAATTCTCCATACTTGGATTTGGGCATACTAAGAAGATCATGAAGAAACTATCTAAATATTTCTTTTCGTGAAAAGAATGTTTAGCATTGTTTTTCTCACACATGGATCTGGAGATTACAAGAAGATCACAAAGCATTTTCTCTAAATACTTCTTGTTAGGTTTTAGGTTCCACTGAGAAGAATTATTCTAAGTATGGAACCACTGCTAGTGCAAAAGAAACCACAGCTAGAAGAAGGAATCCACTGCTGAAGTTAAACCACGGCTAGTAGTATAGTGAAACCACGTCTAATGTATTGTAACCACTGCTAGTCTTTTTAGTCGGTTTAATATTTTGTATTAGATAAATATGGAAAAGATATTTATCTTGTAGGTTACGTATTGTATCTTGTAAATGACTCCTTAGCCTATAAAAGGAGGTCATAGGTTAGATTAGATATATGTGTGTTTTTGATATATCTAAGATCAATACACTTCAAGGTTGTAAAACCCTAATACTGTTTATAGTATTCGTTATTAATATAATTGAGGTGTTTAAGTGTTATTATTGTTCTTATTCTTAAGGTTAAATATTATATTCCGCGTAGTATTTAACAAGTTATTGTTAAGTCAGTTGCTATAAGGATCGTTTGCTCAACTGGGATCAACAAGTGGTATCAGAGCTTGTGATCAAGAAGAAGTCTAGTTAACTGTAATTCAAGAAGAATACAGATGTCTGACGAAACTCATACATCTGAAGCAGGGTAAGTATCAAGTTTAGAGAATGCGAATGAGGCAATACATTCGCATGATTGATTACAACATCTGGGATGTTGTTGAGCAGGGTGATAAGCTACCAACCATGGGTCCTGATGGAAAACCTGTTGCAATTAAGAGTGAAATTGACAAGGCCCAGAGAAAGTTGGAGATTAAAGCTCACAGTATTCTCAGTATGGGAATACCTAATGAGTATGCTTTGGATTTTGAACAATATGAGACTGCTAAGGAGTTAATGGATGCCATTGAAACAAGTTTTGCTGGTAATGAAGCTACCAGAAAATCAAGGAAGAACATGCTCAAACATCAGCTTGAAAACTTCACTGCACTAAGTGGAGAAAGTCTAGATGGCACCTATAACAGATTGCAAAAGCTAATCAGTCATCTAAAATTGGTGGACTACAAAGTTGCTCAAGAAGATATCAATCTCAAGTTCATCAGAAGTTTATCACCAAAATGGGCTGTGCATACTGTTGTGTGGAGGAACAAGGATAACTTTGAGAAGATAACTCTGGACAATCTCTACAACAACTTGAAGGTTTATGAGTCTGAAAAGAACATTGATGGTTCATCTTCATCTACTCAAAACATTTCTTTTGTTTCTACAAACCACAAGGGTTCTCAAGAAGCATCCACTGCTGCTTATGGAATTTCCACTGCTATTGCTAATAATACCACTGTTACTGATAATGTTAGTGATGGAGCCATATGTGCTTTTCTGGCTGATTTAACAACTAGTGTCACTGTGTTAAATCAAGATTTGGATCAAATTGATCCTGATGATCTTGATGAAATCAATCTTCAGTGGCAAATGGCAATGTTGACATTGCAAGCTAGGAGATTTCTAAGGAGAACAGGCAGGCAAGTCAAGTATGATGGTCAAAGGAGAGCTAGGTTTGACAAAAGCAAGATGGAGTGTTACAACTGCAAGAAGAAAGGACATTTTGCTAGGGAATGTAGAGCTCCCAAGAGGATTGGTGAAGACTACAAGAAGGATACTGAAGATCCAAAGCCTTCTTCAGCATTGGTTGCTCAGGATAGTTCGGGAGATTATGACTGGAGTGATCAGATTGAAGAAGGTCCAAATGCAGCTTTTCTTGCTAGTGAAGCTTCAAAAGAGCATAACTTTGCTCTAATAGCATATGCATCATCTTCTGGTTCAAACTCTGAGGTATCTAATGAGTCAAATAATTCTACTTGTTCATTTAAATCATGTTAAGATAATTTAGAATCTCTTAAAGCAATTAATGAGAGTCTAAGAAAAGAGGTAGAAAGACTTGCATTAGATAACTTAGGATATAAAGTTGGTCTTGAGAGTGTTGAAGAAAAATTTAAATTCTGTATTAAATGTGAGTTTGAGTATGTAGATAAGATTAACATACTAGGTGGTGAAATTGATCTTAAGGAAAGAGAAATTAAAGTGCTTAAACATAAACTAGAATAAGCAGAGAGTGTAAAACAATAAGCCCTAGAAGAAAAAGAAAAACATGTTGTTAGGGTTGCTAAAACACAATATGCTTCTGATTTAGTAAATAAGCCAATTGGACAAAAATTGTTCAAATATGGTACTGGCCTAGGTTACAACAATATGCCACCACCCTCTCTTATGAAACATGCACCACCAATAAAAGAACTGTCATTTAGTAGTGAATTCAGTTTCACCAAACCTGTAGGAGAGATTAGTAAGACTGAATCACCTAAGATAGGTTCTGATAAGTCATCTGATGGTCCAATTATTGAGGATTGGGAATCAGATTCTGAGGAAGATAGGTCTGAATCAACACAATCTGAGAAGTTAGAAAATGTTAAGTCTGTTGATTCTAAACAAGCCAATCTTATGCCTAGATTTGGAGCACCAATTTCTAGGAAAGTTGTAGATTATAATGAGGTACATAGGGAACAGATGAAAAGATACATACCTAGGGGTAATCAGAGAAACTTCAATGGCCAAATTTCAAATAGATTAGGAGATGAGTTTCAATGTGTCAAGAAGGCTTGTTTTAAATGTGGTAGTTTTGAGCATCTACAGAGAAATTGTTATAAAAACCAACCACAAGTTTGGAACCATTGGAGGAGGGTAAATCATCAAAAATTTTCAAAGAATACAATCCCTCATCCTAACAAAAATATGGTTCCCAGAGCAGTGCTAATGAGGAATGGTAAAACAAAATCTATAATCACTGCTGTACCCAAATGGGTTCCAACCACTGCTAAGCAAAACGTATCCACTGCTAAGCAAATTGTTTCCACTGCTAAGCAGAATATCACCACTGAAACAAAAGAAGTTTTAACTATTCCAAAGGTGATAACTGACACAGTGGTTGGAAACCATTTTTATGATGTAAAGGCCTCAGCTAGCTGGCAATGGAAGCCTAAGACCAAGGTTTTACACAATGCCAGTAGTGCATCAATGGACCTAAAGAAATTCGATTATGTTGATGCACAGGGCAGACCCAAGTCAGTATTGGCTTGGGTCCACAAAAGGAACTAACTTGTTTAAAATCATGTGCAGGGCAATCTACAAGAGGAGCTACAAGACAAAGGAATTTTTCACAAAAGGAACTAACTTGTTTAAAATCATGTGCAGGGCAATCTACAAGAGGAACTACAAGACAAATGAATTTTTGATAGTGGTTGCTCTGGGCACATGACATGGGATGGGAGCAACCTTGAGGATTTTGAAGCTTATGATGGAGGACATGCGGCTTTTGGCAATGATCCAAAGGGAGGAAAAATAATTGGCAGAGGAACTATCAGAACAGGAAAGCATGATTTTGAGAAGGTTTATTGGGTACAGGGACTAAAGTACAATCTATTCAGTGTTTCTCAAATGTGTGATAAGAAAAACTGTGTACTTTTTGGGGAAACTGAGTGTGTGGTGTTGTCTCTTGATTTTAAAATGCCTGATGAGAAATTTGTGCAGTTAAGAGTACCTAGGAAAGAAAACATATACTGCTTTAACATGAAAGATGTAATTCCTAATAGGTCCTTAACTTGTTTGTTTGCTAAGGCATCAGTTGATGAGTCAAAATTATGGCATATGAGGCTAGGTCACCTAAATTTTAAAACAATCAATAAACTGGTAAAGGGAAACTTAGTGAGAGGGTTACCTTCTAAGGTTTTTGAGTGTAAAGAACTTTGTGTGGCTTGTCAGAAAGGAAAACAACATAGAGCCTCTTGTAAGACCAAGATTGTAAACACCATTACACAACCACTGTTTATGCTTCATATGGACTTATTTGGCCCTACCTTTGTTAAAAGTTTGAACCATAAGCAGTATTGCCTAGTGATTACTGATGATTATAGTAGATTTTCTTGGGTATACTTTTTAGCTTCTAAGAGTGAAACTAGTGAGATCCTCAAGAGTTTCATTACTAAGATAGAAAATCAAGTAAACCACAAGGTCAAAGTAATCAGATGTTATAATGGAACTGAGTTTAAAAATGATGTGATGAATCAGTTCTGCGTGGCTAAGGGTATAGAAAGACAGTTTAGTGTTGCTAGGACACCACGACAGAATGGTGTGGCTGAAAGGAAAAATAGAACACTAATTGAGGCTGCTAGAACAATGTTGTCAGAATCTAAGTTACCAACTACCTTTTGGGCTGAAGCTGTAGGCACTGCATGTTATGTGCAGAATAGAAGCAAGGTAGTGAAGCCTCATAACAAGACCCCCTATGAGCTGTTACATGATAGGAAGCCTATGATAGCATTCCTAAAACCTTTTGGATGTCCTGTTACTATCTTGAATACCATAGACTACCTAGGCAAGTTTCAAGAAAAGGCAGATGATGGATACTTTCTTGGCTATTCTTCCAATAGCAAAGCCTTTAGAGTATACAATAGGAGGACCAAAATTGTAGAAGAAAACTTACATGTTAAGTTTAGTGAAGAAACTCCTAGTGTTGAGACAACAGGACGTGAGTAGCTGTTTAACATTGATATGCTAACCAAATCTATGAATTATGAGCCTATCATTGCAGGTACATCCACTAATATTGATGCATGTACACAAAAGGATTCTGAAAGAGAAGAAAATTCTAAGGAAGCTAATTCTCCAAAGGAATTCTATTTGCTTGAAAAGTGGAAAGCTGGTCCTGTCTCACCCATCATTGAAAAGAAGAGTCCCACTGATGATGATGTTTTGGATTCTGGAAGCAAGGGTGATCATCATCAAGATAAAGAAGAGTTGTTGCATGATAATTTAGTGTCGATAGAAGAAATTGAAAGAAAGAAGAAAAATTCTAAAAGCACTGCTAAGCTAAGTACTACCACTGTTAGTACAAGTGCAACCCCGGCTGCAGATTCTGATGACAGTACTTTATTTGGACCCACTGCTAAGCTACTTTTTGGTGAAGATAAGTATCCAACTGATCCTGACATGCCTGGTTTGGAAGAAAGGGATACTCCCACCGATGATGAAAATATGGATGACTTTTTCAACAATGCTGATATTACAAATTTGGATACAGTCATCATAGAAAGTCCAATTCCTACCACCAGGGTGCATAAGAATCATCCCAAAGAACAAATTCTTGGAGATCTGAATACTCCAGTTCAAACAAGAAGCATAGCTTTGAAAAATAAAACCTTTCTTGAACAAGGTTTCTTTGCCAGATCACTTCACAAAAGGAATAGCCATAAAGATCTGCAAAATTGTTTGTTTGCCTATTTTCTGTCTCAAAAGGAGCCCAAGAGAGTTGAAAAAGCTTTATCAGAAGAAGGATGGGCTAGATCAATGCAAGAGGAGCTATTGCAGTTTAAGCTTCAAGAGGTATGGACATTGGTTGACCTTCCAAATGGAAAAAGGGCTATTGGAACTAAATGGGTTTTCAGAAATAAAAAGGATGAAAGAGGTATAGTGGTAAGGAATAAATCAAGGTTGGTTGCTCAGGGATACACACAAACTGAAGGTTTGGATTATGATGAAGTATTTGCACCAGTTGCCAGAATTGAAGCTATAAGATTGTTTTTGGCATATGCTTCATTCAAAAAATTTGTGTTGTATCAAATGGATGTTAAGAGTGCATTTCTGTATGGTACTATTGATGAGGAGGTATATGTTTGTCAACCTCCTGGATTTGAAGATCCTGATAATCCTAATAAGATCTACAGGGTGAAAAAGGTTATGTATGGTTTGCATCAAGCTCCAAGGGCATGGTATGAATGCCTTTCTGCTTATTTGATGGATAATGGTTTCAAGAGGGGACTGATTGATAAGACTTTATTTATAAGGAAGCTTAAGGATGATATATTGCTGGTTCAGGTTTATGCTGATGACATCATCTTTGGCTCAACCAATAAGAAGATGTGCAAAGATTTTAAGAAACTTATGCATGATAAGTTTCAGATGAGTTCCATGGGTGAACTCACTTTCTTTTTGGGGCTACAGGTTCAACAAAGGACTGATGGTATTTTCATTAGTCAAGACAAGTATGTAGCAGATGTTTTGAAGAAATTTAGGTTTCAGGATGTGAAGAGTGCTAGTACACCAATGGAAACTCAAAAACCACTGCTACCAGATGATGGAAGTCCCAAAGTTGATTTGAAGCTGTATAGATCCATGATTGGATCTTTGATGTATCTCACTGCATATAGGCCAGATATTATGTTCTCAGTATGTGTGTGTGCAAGGTTCAAGTCACACCAAACACAACACACTTGAATGCTATAAAGAGAATTTTTAGATACCTTAAGGGTCATCCTAAATTGCGCCTTTAGTATTCTAAGGATTCAGCATTTGATTTGTTGGCCTATACAGACAGTGATTATTCTGGAGCTAGTTTGGATAGGAAGTCTACTACTGGAGGATGTCAGTTTTTGGGAAGCAGATTAATCTCATGGCAATGTAAAAAGCAAACAATTGTGGCCAATTCCACCACTGAAGCTAAGTATGTGGCTGCTGCTAGTTGCTGTGGTCAAGTGCTTTGGATTCAGAATCAATTGTTGGACTTTGGGTACAATTTTATGTATACTAAGATTTACATTGATAATAAAAGTACAATATGCATAATTAAAAATCCTGTTTTGCATTCTAGAACTAAACATATTGAGATAAGGCATCATTTTATTAGAGATTGTAATGAAAAAAGGTTAATTCAAATGGTTAAAATCCATACTAATTTCAATGTTGTTGATCTTCTCACTAAAGCTTGTGATGTGGGGAGGTTTCAGTACCTTGTAGTCAGTATTGGAATGATAAATCTCTAAGTCTCAAATTTGTTTTGTAAAAGTTTGTAAAAGTTATGTACTGTTATTAGTTGATCTTAGTATTGCTTGTTTTGTTCAAACCACTGCTTGTTTCTTTGTGTGTCCACTAACTATTTTGCAGAGAAAAGGAAATAAATCACAACCAATATGATGTAATGGACTTAAAAGACAAACATGGTGTTATTATTCTTGATAATATCTGCATCCTAAGATGCAAAAGATACAACTATGATACACAAACTACCAGCTGAGTACATCAAAAGATTACATTCCTAACACAACCATCTAAGGACACAAGCTTCACAACATTCTTCAATACCACCTAAGGTTTCTTTGCAATGCCCCACTTTGGCATCTCCTTCTGAACTCTTGGACCACCAATCACTTGCCACACTTTGGGGCATGCAAGCCCAATCACCCTTCCTCTGACAGGTGGTGATGATGATGATGGACCCTCTGGTGTTGTCAGCAGTACTTGCGGAGGTGGTGCTTGAAGTTCTTCTGGTGGAATTACTGCAGTAAGGGGAGGCACAACAAGGACTCTTGAAGAAGTTTCATCATTTGTGCCTTCATATGGAGACACATAACTTGGCATGGAACTTAGGTCTGAACTGGATTCTTTCATGATGGCATCTTGTGGCCTTGGTTGGATGGAAGAAGGTCCAGCAGCTGAATGGTTTGTCTTCACACATGCGAGGGATGTTGACCTTGGTGGAAAGTAGTTGTTCCAACCACCTTTAGAAGAATCAGAGTGAGATCTTTTCTTTGATGAAACTTCCTCATCTACCCTACCTGTTTTCAGAAACTCTTCCCACACATTGTCAGAAGAAGAGCTGTCTGTTGAAAGATTGATGGGGTTCGAGTTACTCATGATTTTTGGTGAGATGGTGTTTGCAAGTATTATTGTGAGAGACTTTTGGGAATGTGAGTAAAATCTGTGGTATGTGAGTAAGATGGTCTTCAATTGAGTAAATATAAAATCAGAGTAGTTAATGTGGGGAAGGTGTGAGTTGTTGAGGAGTAAATGAAGTCTTTGAATTTGGTGGAGGGATTAGTGACTTGGAGTTGACCTTTTGACTGGGTGTATAGAATTATTCTAGCCACTGCCAGTACAATTTTATGAAACCACTTCTAGTTATTTTCTAACCACTACTAATCTTAACAATGTTTCAAGTTTTTGGTTTGTGTTTGTGATGTGCAGGTATGAAGGACTTATGTATACTTTGGAGCTTTTTGGAGCTGTTGCTATGTTTAGTATTTATAAAATAAATAAATAGATAAATAAATAAATAAATAATTATGAATCTTTTGTAATCCTTCATATTTATGCTTGTTATCACTATTTTTGGCTAAGATTTGGTCGCTGCAGTCTTAGTCAAAAGATTGGAGGGTGATTACTGTATCCACTGCTAGAATGTTTCAAACCACTGTTAGTGGTTTTCAATCCACTGCTAGAGTTTTACTGATAATGGATACTTGAGGGGCTGATTTTTAACTTTGGCGATAACGTATTTATTTCCCCAAATCACTGCCAGATCATTTAATTGATCTTCAAATCACTTCCAGTTGGCACTTAACACAAACCCTAACCACTCCCAACTACTTAATTCACACTCTCACATCATATCACATCCCTATTCACACTCCCGCGGAATATAATACTACGCGAAATATAATCCTTGGGTAAAAACATCAAGTTTCTTTTAAGCCCAGAACTTCTTACTTGGAGGATGTATCCAAAAACTTATCAGGATTCAAAGTCTTTTCAAATTTTCCCAGCAACCTGTAAGCTTGATAATCAAAGGGTTTCTGCAATTTCAATCCACGAGGCTGTAACATCTGAGTAATGACTTCTGGATGAATATTCAAATTTGGATAATCAGTTTCTACACACATATGAATAACTTTTCCAGAAACAGATAGTACATGAACTCCACAAGACTGATACAAATACCAACTTGAAACACTGCCATTGTAGAGTCCTTTTCATTCGGGTTCATCATGAGTAGGTTCAAAAATCATCTTCAAATTATAATAAACAATCCTCTCATGATAGTAACCTGGTGCCACACCTCCAAATCTATCTTTATATAACATCCAGATAGCCATCAGATCATCTCTTTCCAAATAGTAAATCATTTGTGAAAATTTGATACAACCAAAACTTTCACCATTGGCTCTTTCAAACTCCCAATATCCTCCATTCATATTAAGCTCAAATGTATAAAAAATTATCTGATGATGACTTGTAAGAGATATTGTACCACTAACCTCTGGTTCTGTTTCTTTTGACAATTTATTGAGAACCATCAACCTTTTCTTGCTTTCTTCAATCTCCTCTTCAGTCTCTGACTCAGATATGTAATCCACAACCCTTTCTCTTCAGTCTTCCTTGAGGTTTAGCCTTAATTGCCAAAAGTCCTTGTATGTCTGCAATCTTTTCAATCTTCTGAAACAGTTTATCAATAATATGATGTGTAGCCTTTGTTCCTTGTGGAGTAAGTTTAGCTTCCAACATTTTTCTGGCCACTTTCTTTGATAATGGATAATCCTTATCAGCAAACATAAAGAACTTCTCTTTTGTGGTCTGCACAACATGAACTTTGCAATATGAATACAGCAGCCACTCAACCACCTCACAGTCTTCCCAAAATTCATCATTAGGATTAGGCTGACACAAATTCTTTACAGAAGTCCATACAAATTTAGCTAACTCTCCAGTTGGACCAAATTTCCATACCTAAATTCCATTACCTTCCACAGTTGTTCCAGATCACCTTTAGTCATACAGTCCAATAACAATCCAAAATTGAGATATGTACTTTTCCACCCATCAGCTCTTGTAATCTCAATTACTTCTTTACCATGCTCTATGATAATTTGCCAATCTTCAATAGGATGAACTGCTCTTACTGGAGTAGGATTAATAGGTGCAGATTTAGTACACTCCAGTAGATACTTTTCTGTTCTTTCTTTCTTCTCCATCTCTTCATCCACCTTTTGTCTTTTTGAACTAGATTCCTTCTTAGAATCAACTCTTCTCTTTAACCACTCAGCTTCTTTCTCAGAATTCATAGGATTGAAATCCTCATTTATTTTCATACATCTCTGATAAATCTCTTTAATCCTTTCAATTGTACACTTTCTTAAATCTTCACCCCTATACAAGTCCATGTTTCTGATAATCTTCATCATTGAATTTCTCATTTGACTCTTTGTAGGAGGTTTCTTCTTTTTAACTTGCTTTTTCTCTTGACTTAACTTCCTTGCTCTTGCAGCCAACACCTTAGCTCTCTCATCAATAGATAATAGTGCCCATTCTTGAGTAGAATACTCTGTCTTTATCACTTCATAGGCTTCAAGAACAAACTGATGATCATTCCATTTTGCTATCAATTTCTGAGCAGCTTCTTCATCTTCTTTCTTTTTCTTTTCTTCAGCCGCTTCTTCTTCAGCTAGCAATCTTTCACCGAACTCCCTATCATAATCAATATGCTCTTGCCTATTCTTAAACTTTATTTCAGGCTCATCAATACCTTTCCCTTTTCCAATGTCTAGTAGAACCATCTTAGTCTTAAAAGGCTCACCAATTGTCAAACGTTTACTTAAGGTTTTAGGTCCAGTGGGTTTAAGAAATAGTGGAACAGATGCAATTGTAGGTGTAGGATTGGATGAGGTTTGACTTAAGTTTATCAGGGTACTAGCAGCTTCCTTCTCAACTTCTTTAGTTTTGGGTGGTGAAATAGCAGTGGTTGTGACTATTGTGGATGTGGTTGTTACAGCAATGGATGTGTTTACAGTAGCAGTGGATAAGTTTACCTCAGATGAAGTTGCAGCAGTGGTTTCAATTGAACTAGACGTGGTTGCAGCAACACTAGCAGTGGTTGTTGCCTGCACCACCTCATTCTCCTTGTCTTCTGCTACACTCTTTACAGTTTCAAGTACTACTTCATTTCCATCTTTATCAGACACCACATAATCACCTCCTTGATCTCCACTATCCAAATCATTATCCATGTTCACAGCAGCCTCCCCTGAATCTATGCACTCACTCCTCCCCTATTTGGATACATCCTCCAAGTAAGAAGTTTTGGGCTTAAAAGAAACTTGATGTTTTTATTGGTAAATATCAAGTTTAGGGGAGGATTTTTAGGTTTTAGGTTCCACTGAGAAGAATTATTCTAAGTATGGAACCACTGCTAGTGCAAAAGAAACCACGGCTAGAAGAAGGAATCCACTGCTGAAGTTAAACCATGGCTAGTAGTATAGTGAAACCACGTTTAATGTATTGTAACCACTGCTAGTCTGTTTAGTCGGTTTAATATTTTGTATTAGATAAATATGGAAAAGATATTTATCTTGTAGGTTACGTATTGTATCTTGTAAAAGACTCCTTAGCCTATAAAAGGAGGTCCTAGGTTAGATTAGATATACGTGTGTTTTTTATATATCTAAGGTCGATACACTTCAAGGTTGTAAAACCCTAATACTGTTTAGAGTATTCGTTATTAATATAATTGAGGTGTTTAAGTGTTATTACTGTTCTTCTTCTTAAGGTTAAATATTATATTCCGCTTAGTATTTAACAATTTAATGTTAAGTTAGTTTCTATAAGGATTGTTTGCTCAACTGGGATCAACACTTCTTCCCTTAAAAAGAATAATTAGCAAAGGTATGATCGTTAATAATTTACATTTGTTTTAATATTGTTAAAATCTTAGTTGTAAAATTAATCTCTATTTGTAATTACCTGAGTAGTTATCTATATGAAAGCCATCATCAAGAATAGTATTCTTCGATTGATTTGTATTGACTACACTACTAATCTATAATAATGATATCTCGGCTATTCGATAGCCTCAATCATTATTCATCACAAAAGGATTATTGACACTTCACCTATGTCAATAAATATCCATGTGAAATTTCTTATATTATGATAAAATGAGATTTTATCATAATCTTTGAAAAACCTCCCAAGAATTGTGACTAATTCATAAAAAAGGATTCTCGTCAAATAGGATTAGTATTAAACCGTCAAAACCCCAAATCATAAGTTATAGAGCTTAAACATCAAACTCTAGGCGTTTTAGAACTCCCAAACCAAAGTTATCAAGGAATGCTTAAACTGATTTTTGTTGTCATGCCGGATCCCTGAGTTTGAACTAGCCGGATCCCAAATGAGAGGGATCCGCGGGATTCGTGCAACAGAAGACAGCATAAGTTAGTAATGATCACTGTGGAAGTTCCACAATCACTTTCCCTTCAAAGACTCACGAACAAAAACCCAATTACTGTTCACATGAGCAATTTGATCATTTCCTTCAAGCATAACAATCTCTTGTGTAAGTATAATCTTCACTACATTGTTAATTTAATTCATTGATTTCTAGGATTACAATTTCTTCATTTTTAGAAGTTGGGTTCACATGAGTTTATCATAATTTGTTACCACATTGTTTTCTAAGATAATCCAAATCAAAGAATTAACATTGTTAATACAAATTAAACTCATTTCTTGAATTCTATAAAAATGATTTGAGCAAAATTGTGATCAAACCCTTTAGGTTACTATTCACAATTAACACCACATTGTGGTTGTATTGTTTAGGAACAATCATGCCAAGTAACCGACAACAAGACTATCAAGATACCGCTCATTACATACCAATGTACCATAGAAAAGATGGACTTAGCTCGGAAGATAGGAAAGCTTTTAAAATGCTCGAAAAGAGACTCTTTCATGAGGGTCGAGTAGTAGAACCATCATTTCTTGACAACACCGACATAAGACAAGTTTTTGGGACCATTGGCTTTGATTGTTTATTGGACATAAACGAACAAATTTGACCGGTTTTCGTACTCGAGTTCTACAAGACTATGAGGATAGTTAGAAATGATGATGGGTCCATCTCGATTGTCTTCATCATAAATGAGCATGAGTACACCCTTTCGCTTGTGGAGTTTGGAAGAATAGTAGTCCATATCAAGGTGTTTGCATGTTTTCCAATGAGCGGTCTTTAGAGGAGTTACACACTATGGTCGATAATCATGAAATCTACCACATGTTAATCCTGGAAGCAACCACGGTGAGGGACATCGTGTTCATGCCAAGAGCATCCCCATCGAGGGTCACTAGGAATTCGAAAGTGATCTATATGGATCCTTTCCAAATGGAGCTATCCGAGATGTACGCATTGTATAGGAAATGGGAAATGGTGGTGAGGGAGAATGTGTTGTGCTTAGTAGGAAACAAGGATCACCCCAACGCATGCCTAAGTTTCATGATCTATTGCCTAGTGACCGAAACCCGCTTCAACCTTGCTTACTACATGATTAAGAGAATGGAAAGTGTAAAAAGCATGGACAAAATGGTGCTCCCGTACGCAATGCTCCTAACTCGTCTTGCAAATTCTTCTTTGCATTAGATCCTTCTCCGCAATCCTATGAGCATAGCTTTTGCAACAAAGTTATGGTGTCATTGACCGAGGGTAGAACTACAAGGTTTATGGTGGAAGGCAAAAGGCATCACCCACCCACGGATTCCTCGGATGAAAGGGATAGGCAAAGAGAAGGTGAAGGTAGTAGCAACCCACTTGTAAATACCGATCTCGACCCCTTGGATTACATCAACCAATTGTCAGACATTCCTAGCCCATCACCCGAATGGCAACAAACCAAGGGAATCTTTAAGTGCTTTGCCAACTTCTTGAAGAAAAAGAAGTAGAGATGGTGTGATAAAGAGTGGATGAGAAGTGAAGATGGGAAGTCGTGGAGAAGTAAGGTAAGGTCATAGGACCTTAATTTGTGAAAACAATTTGAAACAATGGGTTGTAACATCTAAACAAATACTTATGTAGTGTAGGGTGTAGTATGTAGCTATTGCCAACTTGGCATTGAACAATCTTAACTTAGGAACGTGTAGGATGAGATTTTATGACTTCTTCAAGTAGTCGTCGTCACTCATCTTTAGGTACCTTTAGTTCCCTCACATTTGCTATGCATTATACTTGATGTGTTCTTGAAATTAGTCTTTGTAGAAACAACTAAGAGAAGCATTTTGCTAAGAGTGCAAAATTGCACATTTGTTGAAAGCCTTCTGATCTGCAGTAGACGGATCCCAGCAATATAACTAGTCGGATCCCTCCCAAAAGGGAACCGTGGGATCCGTGACCACATATGAGCAATATAGACCTCCTTACGTAAAAAACAACTCACTAGATCACCTCACACTAGTCAAGCATAAGACCTTAGAACCAACTAAGTATTCCTTAAGCATTAAAAGCTTCACACTCACCCATAGCTTACCTAGAATCTATTTTAAAGTGTTTTTGATTTATCAACTCATCAAAACTCACCACATTTCCGCTCAAACGCTCACACATTATTCCTCACATCATATAACACTTATTTTGATATGTCCATCAATTTTAGCAAATTGAGTTTAGTTACTTTTAACCCAAAAATAGGCTCAAAACTAGTTTTTCATTTTTCTTTATTTTTTAAGATTTTATTAAATTTTTTTAAGAAATCATCTGACTTCTAGGACTAATTACCACCACTTTTCATATCAAATCAAATGGTATTCTTCTCAAGCACTTAGTTAGACTATCTAAAGTCCACTTTTAACTCCAAAAACCATCATTAAGCACCCTCACCCCTAATGGTTGAGCATTTAAGACATCCTCCACTCATCAAAGGAAAGTCAAAACCTCAAGATACATAGGTACTAAACCTTACAAAAAGCACATTCATCTCATCAAGTACTTGTCTGACAGACGGATCCCTGGTGAGAGGGATCCATGGGATCCGTGTCTGCAGAAAGACTTTAATCAGCTTTTCTCTTCAAATTTAAGCCACCTTTTGGTTATCTAACCACTTTTAGTTACCATTTAATGCATTTCTAGAGCTGAACAATATCCTAAGTGCATGCTTAATCCTCTTAGTGGTCAAGAATTTAATTCCCTAATTCAAAATTATCCTTTATAAACCAAACACTCTTAAGGTTAAATCATCACTCTCACCTAGCTCTCAAAAATCAGTAGTTAGAAGCTTATATTGCATCCTTACCATCACCATGACCAAAGCACTTAGCAACAACTCTTCAACCAAAGGCTCATCCAAAAGAAAGGGTCACATGATTCATGAGATTTCATCCACCGAATCATCTCCCGTAAGAGATAACAATGCTAGAATCCCACCTCAACAAACCCATTCAACAATTTCTAAGAGAACCGCAAAGAATTAGCATCAAACCTTTTGGGCTAGAAAAAGGGCCATCTAGTTCAAAACCAAACATAGCTAGCTCTAGCAAACCGTCTAAGCCCTCATTTCTAGAGCATCGATTACACTCATTCAACGAGCCTCTTCCTCACCCAAATCTCTATTCATTAGAGCATTCACCACCGAGAACCTCCAACTCACCAACTTTCTCGTTAAATAGGGAACCTCCTACAACACCAACTAGTCCATCATTGGAAACAAGGAACCACCAAGGACTTGATCATATGGAGGAATATCCATTACGACCACCCTCATTCTTAGTATAACCTCAACTTACTTCTCTTAATGAAACCCCACCATCATTCATAGAGCCTCCTCAAAACATCCATTTTCCGCCGGTTCCAAATCAAGACAATAATTGCTCTAATTGTCTAATCACCCAAGGACTTGTTCAAGAAGTACGAAATGAGTTGCATTTCATGTTTAATCATCTTCTTGAAAGATTGGACCAAATCAACAAGTCTACTCATCCTTAGACTCAAGCACTTTGTTGCATTCTAGGCTTTAGTAACTTATTAGTATTAGTAGAAAATGTATGGCTAAATCATTCTCTTAGTTTTAGAGATTTCTTGATTATCTCTTTATTTATTGAATGATAACTTATTTACCATACTGCTTTGAGTATATGTTTATTGTTTGTATACATATCTCACTCTTATATTTAAGCATTGTTTGGTATATCACCTTTGCTGAATAATCTGTCACCAGACAGACGGATCCCTGGAAATAGCCTAGACGGATCCCACAAAAGAGGGAACCGTGGGATCCGTGGTACAGAAGAACAATTTTCTACTAACTTGAGTCTTATTTGTAGGAAATTATGCACTATACTCTCGTTTTCTAACCTTTATTTTGTAGATTTTCAAAATACACATGAAGACTTTTGACATCCTAAGCTAGGGGGAGCTTTGTGTCAATCCATACATTGCAAAACAATTTGCAACATAATCCTCACTTGGATTACACTTCATGACACCCCATTGCAAAGTTGCAATCCTCAAGGGGGAGCATTTTTGTCACAAGGACGAAACCATTTGCAAACAAAATTGCAATTCATTAGCTTATTAGTTTATATTTACTTGACGCCCTCACTAAGGGATGGACTCGTCAAGGGGGAGTTAAGACGAGAACCATTCCCATCACTTGCTCTCTTTACATCTTTCTTTCTTTTTTTCTTTTTCTTTTTCTTTTTTTTTTACATATTTTTCTTAAAACAACGTGTTAGCTTCTTTTCGATGCTCTTTTTGTTTCGACAAAAAGAGGGAGAAGAGAGTAAAAACTCCAAATTTGAACTTTTACGAATTTTAGTTTTTCCTTAAAATAATTTTATGTTTTGTCATCAACAAAAAGGGGGAGATTGTTAATACAAATAAGCCGTAAAACATTTATTTATATTTTACGATCTTCTAATGTTTTGTCGATAACAAACGTAAATCATTTTAACGAAACAAATAAAATACGTAAATAGTTTGAGTCAATAGTTTTCTAACACACTTACGTTTTCACATAAAATACTAAAACAAGTATAAGTGATTTTATGATTTAGTAATACATATGTACAACAACTAGTGTTTACATATTGGGCAAAATATATACATAACTAGTATGTATTATAAAATGGGTAAAAACTACAACCCATGGAATATATCCATAACCCATGGTATTGACCCATACCCATTTGACTAGGTGCATTGCACTCATTAGATACATTGTATCTAATAAAAGACCCATGGATCAACCCATGACCCATGACCCATGACCCATAACCAAAATACCCATGGGCAAACAGGAGCGTCCCACGGATCCCTAGTTTTACACTAGACGGATCCCTTAAGGGAGGGATCCGTGGGATCTGGGGAACAGTAAGCATTTCTCCTCTATAAATAGTGAGCCATTTCTTCCTTTTGGTTTTCCACTCTCACACATACTTTCTCCAAGTATTGTAACTCTCTAACCACTGATCCTAAGGGATCTTTCTATGTAGTTTGTCTTTTTCTTTTGTGTGATTCTATAGGTTCCTCTTAAAGGCGAGATCACCACTTCTTGAAGTCGTGCAAGCTCAAGTCCATGAGTTGCCATGCTTCGTCATCATCAAGACTACTGAGGTTCTCTTGTTGATAGTTCTTTCTTCCTCTATAGAAGTGTTGTGTCGAATGCATTAGTGAAGGATGCCAAAAGAGTCAAGACAAAAGTATTAGTGAAAGATGCTTAACGTCCGTGTCAAGAGCATTAGTGAAGAATGCTAAAGGTGTCAAGACGAAGGCATTAGTGAAAGATGCCAAGCGTTGTGTCAAGGGCATTAGTGAAGGATGCTTAGAAATCAAATCAAGTGGCATTAGTGAAGAATGCTAAGGTCGTATAATCAATGAGGTGCATCGTTATACATATAGTGATAGTTTGTTTCCAAAGATGTTTATATCCTTGATGGTGTTGTAATAAGGAGTGGGTCTCCTTTGGGATTAGGTGTTGTGTAGTGTTGGGTAGTAGTTCCTCCATTGTAATGGAATTTGGTACTTAGCCTAGTACCGGATAAAGGGTAGGCGACGTTGTGGTAGGTGTGGTTCACCTTGGTGTGAAAGAACCCGGTGGTTAGCCTAGTACTGGAAAAAGAGTAGGCGACGTTGTGAAGGCTTCTCCGCCATAAGGAGTTGGTGTCGTGTAGTGATTACGAACTCTCGAGTAGGTGACTCGGGGAGTGAAGTAGGGCAAGGAAGGTGTCCTTGTAGCCGAACCACTATAAATACTCGTGTCGTGGTTATGTGCTTCTTACTCTCTATCTTTCATTACACTTTTATATATCTATCTATCAACGTCCAACATACACATCTAAATAGATTGACATAAGTTGATCTAAATGTTTTAAAACGAATTTTTATTTGGTAAAACTATTCAACCCCCTCTTCTAGTTTTCCACACCAATCTTTATGCTTTTGTTTAAAAAATATGTCTGACAATATCCCACTGGAGGTTCAACTAGATATCATCCGTAGGCTACCTCCTAAGCCTATACTCCAGCTATGTAGTGTTTGCAAGTTATGGAAGGCTAGTATAGATTGTGGAAGCTTCATCTTTAACTACGGTGTTCGTCGTAATGATGAGTGTTTATTTACGCTAACATTCGATATGGGTGACCAAGGTTTTATGTTAGCTCTAGATGAACAGCTAATCACTACGCCACTTAATACAGATTTAATGCTTTCATCTATGATTACAGTTGGCAATTCTAATGGTCTTTGATGTTTTGTCTATGGTTCTAATCTAATGTCTGTTATTTGGAACCCGGCAATCAAAAAATCACTTGTAGTATTTGTCACGCTTTACACGCATCAAATCGAATGTCAAAAGATTTGTTTTGGTTTTGCCGTCCGTCTGGACACTCTTGACCCGACGATCGTGAAGGTCTCCTATCCTGTTTTCCAAAGTGGTTTCTGGTATGTGTCTGTCTTTTCTTTGAACTCGTTAAGGTGGACAATCCTTGAAAATTTCCACCCCCTTGTGAAACTATCAAATTGAAACGTAAAAGTCATGCAGTTGTAGGTCGTTTTATCTATTAGACTGGGAGTGAAAAGTTAACTAATGAGGACGGTGTTATTTACAAGATTTATATGTTGATTTCTTTTGATTTGGTAACCAGCCAATTTAAAGTTATAGACCTACCGCAGATTTTAAAAAATGAATTCCCAGTTCCATTCAATGTTTTCGATCTTGGAACCTCTCTAGTGATTTCTGGGACGATCATTGGTGAAGATATTCCATTGTTTTGCGGATGGTTGTTGGACGTGAATGGTTCTTCCATAACATCATTTAGAAGCCTATTCGCCATCCCTACCCTATTTTCGGTTTGTTTTCTTGGGTTTACAAAGGATCAGGCTCCAATAGTGGAAGTGTACAGCGGCAATCATTTGGGTCACTCGGTATTTGTATACAACAAAGAACTTGAATTATTTGTCTGCATGAGAATGTTAGGAGATGCGGGATCTTTCTACATCGCCCCATACAAAGAATCTCTTCTTTTGTTAAATCAGCCAGACCGTGCTGTTTATAGTATGTTTTATTTTTAACTTACCATTCTATTAATGTTTTATTTTTAACTTGCCATTATATTCATGTTCAACAGGTTTGTTTGGCAGAAGTTATGGATCATGCTTAATGGGAATGAAGCTTTGTGGTTTTAGTACGCTGTCTGTATAGGAAGGAAGCTTGGAGTGGTTAGCTTTTTCTGCGTACTCGGTGAATTTTATAAATCAAGTGGTTATATAATATGTAACTATTAAACTTATAATTATGTAGTAATCGTAATATGTAATAGGTTGTCTGTATGAAATGTTGTATGTCAACGTATTTACTATTTCCTATGTTCTGTAATCCCATTATACATGTTTGTTTAATCTGGGGAACTAGCAGTTGTTTCCAAAAAATAATTTTGCAACTAACTGTTGCACGTAGGGCAACTTGTTTTCCCTATGGACTACTTTTATAAACCAAGGAGTCCTTCTAGTTGTTACAATTCGTATTCTACAATCAACTAATAACTACCAACTAGTGACTATGCACACTTGAAAAAAACAGATTTACCATTCAACACTAGTACAATTTAACTAGCAGTTGTAAGTTTAATACTAGCAGCACTAAACGACTATGTGCCTATTCAGGCCCAGAATAGTAAGAGCAACACCTACATAAGGGCACCAGAATGGTATCAGCAGCACCTACACAGGGGCAGCACAAACACGGCCATACACAACAACATTAACGACTGTGGCATCATTTCATTGATGTCTTCTATTACAAGCAGTGGTTAAAATAGCTAGCAGTAGTAACCAAATTACTAGCAGTTGTAAGTATACAACCAATTCAGTTTTACTAGCGGTAGTAAAAATAACTAGTAGTTGTAAGTATACAACCAATTCAGTTTTACTAGCGGTAGTAAAAATAACTATAGCGGTAGTAAAAATAACTAGCAGTTGTAAGTATACAACCAATTCATTTTATAATTTGAGATATTTAATTTAAGTAATCGTGCATAAAAGCAGTGTAGCATTTTTTTAAGTTTAGAAATGTCGCATATAGCTCAAAATAATAAACTCAAATGAATGTAACTCTACACATCTGATAACATGATGCCGTTATGTGCTTACGTCAAAGTGAAGACGTCGACGTTTTTAGAATAACTGATGGTATATAAAATAGTTTCGTACGTTGATATAAAAATGTAGTCGAAGGTATTAACAATTAGGCAATTATATTGACTTAATTATAAACAGTTTGCGTTTATCGTTTTATTAACATACTTGTGTTAAATTGGAACCGACCCGGCTTGACACGTCACAGCACATTGATTGTGTAATAGGTCCGCCATATTACCATGGCTTACTAAAATATACCATTTCGTAATATTTTACGGACCAAATTTGAAAAGCTTGTATCTTGGGCGCGCGAATCAATGAACCAACCCAACAACCATTTAATGATCATAATAACACACCCTCGTTCTGACCATCAATTTCAAATCAAAAACCCTCATCCAAAGCCTCCTGTCGAGAATTCAAAAAACCAACAAAATTTCCTTGAAAACCATGTTGTTTCGAGCTAATGTTATCACCAATATGAGAGGTTATATTAGTAACATGCCAGTTACAGTGATCGGTAACATTTTGAATTGGTTGCCAATAAAAGAAGCGGTGAGCACCTCTATTTTATCTACAAACTAGAGGTTTAAGTGGACCTTGCTCACCGAAGTCATAATTGACGAGGATTTCTTTTATTATTTAACATATAAGTTTGATGGGAGGCATGTTACTAGACTTTTAAATCAGCTTACGGGTCCCATAAAAAAATTTCTTCTCTGTAGATCCCAAACCGTTGTCTGGAATGGAAGACTTGAATTATGAAGAGATTCGTGATTGGCTTATGTTTTTGGCACTGCAAGGAATTGAGGACCTGACAATTAGAAACTGGTATGGACAACCAGCTACATTGCCAACCCAACTTTACGCGCGTATTGAATTGAAACATCTTGAAATTCATTGTTGTGATTTTCCTAGTTTGGTGTTTTTTACTACTTTTCCAAATTTACTGAGCTTAGAATTGTGTTTAGTCAAATTTCTAACCGGTACAGTTTGGGATTTAATTGCTGGTTGTCCCTTACTTGAGTCTCTTAGATTGGATGTTGAGAGTACAAACGGGATGAAACTATGGAATCTTGCAAGTCTTAGGAATTTGAAGAAGTTACATTTGTCATTCGGTATTTCGAATGCTGTCACGACAATCATAGCATCCAATATCTTTCACCTGACAAGACTTCCATCTCTTAAGACCCTTACATTGGATTTTGACTATTGCAAGGTAAGACCGTTTTGAGATTTACACTTCTAATTACAATGTTAAAGATATGTGTAACTCTAACGACATTTAATCTTTGAAACTAACCCAAAAGTCGACCTGTTGTAGTTGATGCGTGATGGTAATTCCAGGATGAATGTCCCTTTGCCATTTGTATCCCTCGTTAATCTGAATCTAAAAGGAGTTGATTTTGGCGATACTGTTATCTTGTCACTCATCGTCCAAATGATTCGCGGATCTTCAAACTTGAAAATGCTGGAAACCAGAGTAAGTGTAATACTTTATTTCATACGTATCAAATAAACATCCGTAAATTGGCATGTTTTTGTATCTCAATACTATTTGATTTTCCAGGCTGCACACACGCTTAGTGTTTTACCTTTGGAACAACTTTCATTAGATTTAGACACAACCACATTCAGCCATGGGCAGATTCAGACTGTGATTTTTCAATCCTTTCCTAGATCACAGAATGAATTACACATAATAAAGTTTATACTTGCTTGTTCCACGTCGCTAAAGAAAATGTATATCAGGGTCAGCGATTTGATGGACGATGGTTATGATAATATCAAGAAGAATTGGGAGTTCGCTAGGAAGCTGTTGAAACTCCCCCGATCTTCCGTCACAGCCGTTGTAAAATTGTTCTAGTGGTTGTAGTTTTATGTATGGGTTGAATACCCTGTGTCAATTAAATTTTTGTACAGAAAGTTTGGTGTGTTTGTATATCAAGTGGTTATATAATATGTAACCATTAAACTTATAATTATGTAGTAATCGTAATATGTAGTAGGTTGTCGTCTGTATGAAACGTTGTATGTCAACGTATTTAGTATTTCCTCTGTTGTGTAATCCCATTATCCATTTTTATTTCATCTGGGCAACTAGCAGTTGTTTCCAAATATCAATTTGGCAACTAACTGTTGTACGTAGGGCAACTTCTTTTCCCTATGGACTACTTTTATAAACCAAGGAGTCCTTCTAGTCGTACAAGTCGTATTCTACAATCTACTAATAACTACCAACGAGTGACTATTCACACTTACAAAAAACAGCTTTATCCTTCACCAATACTACAATTTAACTAGGAGTTGTAAGTTAACTACCAGCAGCAGTAAACGACTATGTGCCTATTCAGGCCCAGAATAGTAATAGCAGCACTTACCCAATGGCACCAGAAACACGGCCATACACAACAGCACTAACAACTGTTTCAGCATTTCGTTGAGGTATCCTATCACTGGAAGTAGTAAAATTAAGTAGTAGTTGTGAGTATACTACTAGCAGTTGTAAACCAGCATGGGGCTATTCGGGCCGATAATGGTAACAGCACCACCTACACACGGTCAGCAGAAAAATGGCCATACACAACAGCATCAACGACTGGCATAATTTCGTTGATGTCTTCTATCACTAGAAGTTGTTAGAATAACTAGCAGTTGTGCGTATAATACTAGCATTTGTAAGTATACAACCTATTCAGTTTACTAGCAGTAGTAAAAATTAACTAGCAGTTGTAAGTATACAACCAATTCATGTTATAAATACAGATATTTAATTTAAGTAATCAAGCATAAAAGCATTGTGGCATTTTTTTTACATTTAGAAATGACGCATAAACCTCAAAATAATCAACTCAAATGAATGTAACTCTACACATCTAATAACCTGAAGCGTTATGTGCTTACGTCAAAGTGAAGATGTTGATGTTTTTACAATAAGTTATGGTCTATAAAATAGTTTCGTACATTGAGTCTGACGAAACGATCTAGTATAGAAGGTGACTAAACGAACACAAGTTATTAATCACTATGCGGAATCTAGTGCTTATCCTTAAGAAGAATAATAAGTAACGAACCGTTATTCTAACTAAACACCTGGATATATTATTAATACACGAACACTCTAAATAGTATTAGCGATTACAACCTTGAAGTGTATCGACTCTAAATATGATGAAAAGTTATATCAAACTCTAGCCTAGGACCTCCTTTTATAGGCTAAGGAGTCCTTTACAATATACAGTATGTACTCTATAGGATAATTATACTTACCATACTTATCTAATACAAAACATCCTACCCAAGAAATTCTAGAATGTTACATATTAAACCGACACAATCATACTAGCAGTGAAAAACTACATTAGCAGTGGTACGCGACTTCTACTACCACTGGTTTGTCTTTTGCTGACATTGTCATTTTCCGCTCGCTTTCACGGTGTTGGTATTTTGCCTTTCTCTTGTGAGGGAGGAATCCTTCTTGTTTGCTATCATTTTCTTGAAGGATTTCCCGTGGCTTGCTTCCTCCTGGGGCGGCCGTATTGTTCCATGGGGTTGAATAGTTTTGCCGATTTTAAGTTAGTTTCAAAAACTTTAGATTCAATAATATGTGAGATCGTATGGATGTTGAGAAAGTATAGATCTAATGATAAAGCAAGTAAATAAAGTAAAGCAAAGGGATAGAAATGACACAACCGATTTATAGTGGTTCGGCTACAAGGACACCTTCCTTGCCCTACTCCACTCCCCGAGTCACCTACTCGAGAGTTCAAGCACTATGTCAACAAACTCCTTCAACTTGGCGGAGAAGCCTTCACAACGTTGCTTACACCTTTTTCCGGTACAAAGCTAAATACCGAGTCCGTAACATGGTGGACCAAACCAACACGACTATTACACAACAAATATGTGAAATATCAAATACAAGATCTTTGCTATAGAAATCTTGCGGAGGAACAAATCAATCAAGGACCCCTTGCTTGGATGACTTGTAGGATGCTCGTGATCTCGCCTTAGAGAAGGACCTATATGAGAATCTGTAGGACCTTGTTTTTACACCAACCTTACGCGTATATCACCTTATCACAAGATGAACACACGTTAAACCAACACACGTTATGCTTAAAAGATGAAGAAGAAAAGATTAAAAGATGGTGACTTAAGTAATATGTTATGCGTATGAATAGAGAGAAAAAAGATGAAAGGAAACTTGTTATATCATAAATAAAACACACACACACACACTCAAGTACACCCCTCAAATGACCATTTGAGGGGAATTTATAGTCCTTATTCTAGACGCCCTAATGGGCTTTCCATGGGCCTCGTGGACATGGATTGGATATCATTGATAAAAGGCTAGCTTTACTAAACGTCTAACCATTTAGCTTAGCCCAATCCACGAGTCCGTTGACTATTCTATCATGATATCTAACACACGTTACAAAGTTCCTAAATGTGAATGACCATCACTTCTAATAAAAACTATTAAGGCTAACAATCTCCCCCTAAGGGGTGGTCATTCAAAAGATGCTCCACTTGATTAGGTCATTACTTTCCTTGAGCTTGAACTTTGTGTGTAGATATAGAATAGTTTTGATTCTTTGTTCCTTCATGCTTTGTGATCAGTTAATGTGTTATTCTGTCGATGTCAACTTCGTTGGTTAGGTGTCTCCACGTCTTTTTCCACCATGCTCACACTTCTGTTTGTCTTTTGGTTACCAATGAAGTAGTTCTCGAGTCTTTAAACTTTGTTGATTCTTTGACATTTACAAAGAATCATCTTTGAATTTGTGTTGCCTTTGATTTTGATGAGAACTTCATGTGTTGTTGGTATGAGCATGTGGAGAATCTGCACGATCTCTTCCTCCCGCAAGCATCCATAAGAAGAAAACATAAAAACATGTTAGTAATAAGCGGATTCCGGCACTTACAAGTTTGAATTTCGAGGGTGTTAACAGCATAGTGTGAAAACACATCTCTAATTCTTACAAAGGTCATTCCTAAACTGGAGTCCCACAAGTGAGATAACGCGATGTACCGAGGTACACCTACAGTTCAGATGAGTCGCTGAGGTACACCAAAGCATCACCCCACGACTGTAAACCGTTTGAGACACACTAAGCGTAATCCACGGGGAGTTACCGAAGTGACCTGCTGTCAGGGCTGCTTGATGTTGACCCTGGCAGGAGTTTCCATTCAATCATTGAAGATCACAGATGTGAAACTTCTCATAAATGTTCTTGCAGATTGCTAAGATCTGCGTAGGACTCTAGAATATATCACTTGTCTCCTTATTGATGAACAGCAAACGATGTCATGTCAAGTGTTCCTATGAGATCTTTTGATGAATCTCGTGGCTCTAGACTCAATAGTGCATTTTGGTTTTCCTGAGCGGAGACTAGGGAGAGGGTCTCCTTCTTCAATATCAACGATCTCTAAGAGAAAGTCGATAGATTATGTAGGGTTCCCAGTGAGAATGAAACAAATCCCTTTTGAGAGGAATTGAGTGGCTAGAAGGTTTAGTGCAGTGCGTCACTGGGTCCATGACGTCTTTGTCTTCAATACCAGTGTCATCTTAGTGACAACCAGTAGCAGATGAATTGAACCCGGTTTCTGCGCTAAGGTTGATTATGGAGGGCTATTTCTTTTCACCCTTTCTTTTACTTTTCTTTTTAATTCTTCAACCCTTTCTTTCTCCTTTCTCACATTTCTCCTTTTTTCAATCATTCCTAAGGACTTCTAATACTAACTATTTGTGATGTCCTTGGGTAGATCCCTCCGGCTCTGGCGGATCATAGGACGGATTTACCTATCCTTAGTCACCTTATAACTCCATGACTGTCCTATTGTTGCCATAAAACCATTTTTCTTGAAAATCTCTCAAAGTGTTTATGATTCTCAAAACATTTTGTTAACACCTTGAGAATTTTGGTTTTCAGAACACTCCCCCTTCACATGTGCTTAAATTGTTTTAACTGAAATCTGCACAGAGAGGGTAGAGTTCGCACGTTTTGAATTGATCGACTTTAAATGAGCTAGACTGATTCGAGACATGTTTACATCACTAGAGAACTAGCTTGAAATTATTACCCGTCCTGGTCAAGTCCATAGAAAGTTTCTCGAGATGGTACATTATTCTTCGTCAATTCAATGGTTACGACTGAGTCGAGCTCTTTTGAGAATCAAACAACGATCATTAAACTTTTTGATCACATTTTAATCACGACTCCTCCCCCTCAAAAATAGCATATTCATGATATTTTTGATATCAACGGATTAAACAACATTTTAGAATCTTTTGGGGAGACAAATGGATTTGATTTAAGCATGAATTTGGAACATTTTTGTTTTATACTCCCCCTTTAATAAAGCATAAACAATTAAAGGGTTTTAGAGGGAGTTATCTTGAGCACAAAATATTTTAAAAGATTTTGAAAATCTTTTTGAACAATCTTGAAAAAGGTGCTCAAGATGATGATGATTTCACACCAGTTTTAAATGTAGTGCACTGAAGCGTACACTCGATTTTTCTTTAAAAACACGAGTTTTGATTTGAAATAATCAAAAGTCATCATTTTAGTCCGGGTTTCGTACTGAAGTATACGAAAGCCATTTTTGAAGAAATTTTGAGAAACGACATATTTTAGAAAAACATTTAAAGAACTCTCGCTCAAGCATCTGTACATGCCCGTATCATTGTTGAATGACATTTCTAGAAACGTACAGAATATCGATTATACGAGAGACATGTCGTGAGAAGAATATTTTTGGATTTTTGATTTTCTATTGTTTTTGTATTTTTTGAAAGTTTTATATTTTTATATTTTGCTTTTGTTGATTTTTCAAATTTTGTATTTTGTTTTTCAAAAATATTTACAGCGAAGCTTTTTAGAAAATTATTTTCAAGAAGATTCGAGAAGACGTTCTAACTCCTCAGGGGTTAGGTATCGCATTCCAATTCGTCGAACTAAATCGTCAAACCTTTCTTTTGGAAGGGCTTTAGTAAATATATCGGCGAGTTGGTAATCAGTCTTCACGAAAAATAATTCAACAGTACCTTCTTCCACATGTTCTTTTATGAAGTGATAGCGGACTCTGATATGCTGAGTCTTTGAGTGATGAACAGGATTGCATGATATGGCTATGGCACTTTTCGAGTCACAATACATAGGTATTTTATCGAAAGTAAAGCCATAATCTGTGAGTTGTGTTCTCATCCATAGAACTTGAGCACAACACGCAGATAGAGACACATACTCAGCTTCAGCGGTTGAAAGTGCAGTGCAATCTTGTTTCTTTGAAGGCCAGCTAACTAACTTTTCACCCAAAAATTGTGCGCCTCCTGATGTACTTTTTGCTGTAACTTGGTCACCTGCGTGGTCCGCATCTGAAAAGGCAATTAGATCAAATCCGGATTCCTTCGGATACCAAAGACCCTTGTGAATGGATGTCTTCAGGTACCGAAAGATCCTTTTAACCTCTTTGAGGTGCAGTTCGGTAGGCTTAGCCTGAAACCGTGCTAATAAGCAAACAACAAAATGAATATCGGGTTGACTAGCAGTAAAGTACATGAGAGAACCAATCATGCTCCGATATTTCTTCGGATCGATAGGTTTCCCAAACAAATCGGCTCCAATTTTTGGTGATGTTACCATTGGTGTTCCGACCGAGTCACAATTATCCATACCATGAATTTTCAAAATCTCAGTTGTATATTTAGCTTGATTAATAAAAATTCCACGTGGGGATTGATGTATTTATAAACCAAGAAAAAATTTTAGTTCCCCCATCATGGACATTTCAAATTTGCTTTTCATGAGATTTTCAAAATGTTTTGAAAGATTCGGATTAGTGGACCCAAAAATGATGTCGTCCACGTAAATCTGAACAATCAAAATGTCGTTTTTGCATTTTTGTGTGAATAAGGTAGGATCAACCGTTCCTTTGGTGAAATTGTTTAGAATAAGGAAAGAAGACAGTTCGTCATACCACGCTCTCGGAGCTTGTTTTAGACCATAGATTGCCTTTTTGAGTTTGTAGACGTAGTCTGGATTTTCCATGTCTATGAAGCCTTCTGGCTGACTCACGTACACTTCTTCTTTCAGAGTTCCATTCAAGAACGCGGTCTTAATGTCCATCTGATAAACCATGATGTTTTTGCGAGCGGCATAGGCTAAGAAAAACCTGACTGCCTCAAGTCTAGCTACCAGTGCGAATGACTCTTCAAAGTCTATCCCTTCTTCCTGTTTGTATCCTTTGGCCACAAGACGAGCTTTGTTGCGATTTACAGTCATCTCTTCATCCCTTTTGTTCTTCCATAACCATTTGAGATCAATGACGCGAATGTCAATTGGTCTTGGAACCATATCCCAAGAGTCATGTAGACGATATTGGAGAAGTTCCTCCTGCATCGCTTGTATCCATGATGGTTCTGCCATTGCCTCGCGAATGTTCTTTGGCTCTATATTGCTAATTGAGCAAATGTAAATGCACAAGTCGCAATCGGTGGCAAGTTGGCGTCTCGTCTGAATTGGCCTTGACGGTTCATCAATAACTTGTTCAATTGGGTGGTCTTTTGTTCACTTCATAGTAGAAGGATACCGTAGATTATACGAGTGTGAGTTAGATGGTTCTCGTAAGTTTGAAGATGATTCAGCTGATTCCATAGCAAACGGGTTTTCAAATAAGTTTGCATCTAACGTTGCATCGTTCTGGTTTTGTATATGTTCTTCTTGAAATGATATGTTTTGAATTTGCTCATCAACTGCTGGTAAAACTGTTTGAAGAATTGGAGTTGCTGGAGTAGATGTAGATGATGTTGATGGAGTTGGTGCATTAGTTTCGACTGTTGTAGATGCATCTTCTGTTGGTGGTGGTAGATTATGTTGAGAGGGTGCAGCGGAATGATGGTTTGATGCATTTGTCGATGTTCCACCATAGTATTCATCGAACATTAACTCGAAGAATTCTCCCATTCTTTTTCATGAGGTTTGTCATCAAAAGTTGATGGAGCTCTTTGATGTACAAGTCCAAAACTGATGTGTCCAGAAGTCTGCTAGTTTGGTGTGGGTTCTAGAGCGAGTCTCTCAGAAGCCATTTGTGAAATTTCATCAAAGTTCACATTCATCATCTCCATGATCCTCCTAGTTCTCCTGTTATACACCCTGAATGCCCTCGAGCTGTCTGAATATCCAATGAAGATTCCAATATCACCTTTAGCTTTCAGTTTCCCTAGATCTTCTCTGTCGTTTGTCGGATAGCACAAAGCGCCAAACACGTGAAAGTAAGAGATATCAGGTTTTCTGTTGTTCACTATTTCATATGGGATTTTATTGAATCTTGGATGGATTAGGGATCGGTTCTGAGTGAAACAAGCAGTGGCAACAGCATCAGCCCAGAGAAATAACGGTGCACTAGAATAAATTAGCATTGTGCGAGCAGCTTCCACAAGAGTACAATTTCTTCTTTTAACTACCTCATTCTGCTGTGGAGTTCTAACAACTGATGTCTGATGAGTTATTCCAACATCTTCAAAATAAGCTCGTAACTCCTGATTTGTGAATTTTGTGCCGTTGTATGTTCTTACTACTCTTACTGGAGCTTGAAGAAGTACTTGAATACGTTTCAGGAAGGTGATGATGATGCCTGGTGCTTCGTCTTTTGATCTAAAAAACCTAACCCATGTATATCTTGAATAATCATCGACGATAACAAGAATATACTTTTTCCCGTTAATGCTTTCAACTCTCATTGGGCCACATAAGTCCATGTGTAACATATGCAACTTTGCTTCCGAACTAGGTACGGATTTGGGTTTATATGATGCTCTTTTGCTTTTTCCTTGTTCGCATGATGGACATAAGTGATCCTTGGTGTATTTGAACTTTGGAAGTCCATTGACGATGTTGTCTTTGGCAAGTTTGTTGATGGTCTCGAAATTGAGATGGGATAATCTTCTGTGCCACAACCAGGACTTTGTTCCAGATGCTCGAGTCATAAGACATATTGGTGATGAAGAGGCCATTTGGTTTATGTCGATAGCATACAAGTTTGTATCACGATTCCCAGTTAAGAGATTAGTGCCATCCAAGTTTCTAACGAAGCAAGCATTTTTCCTAAAAGCAACCTCTAAATCTGCATCACAGAACTGCCCGACTGAAAACAAATTGTGTCCCAACCCTTCGACATAGTAAACCCGAGTGATCAAATAATTTCCAAAAGGTAGATATCCATAACCCATGATAGCTGCTACATGATCATTTCTGAAATGTACGGTTCCCATGAATTGCCAGACGAAATTGATCAACAGCTTCAGATTCCCGGTCATGTGCTTGGAGCAACCCGAGTCGACGATCCAAAGACATATTTCGATAACCTGCCAATAACAGAAGAAGAAGATTTTGGAAACCGTTTTGATTTTGGTTCCTTTGGGTTAGAGGTAAAATCCTGATCACACTCATAGAAGTTATCTATTGGTAAGACAGGTTCATTACTCGTTCTACCATTCTTGAGTGTGAAAGTTCTACCCGTGGGTTTCCAAATGTCATCCCTAAAGTAAACATTATGCTCCCTATCAGTAGTGTAAAGCCTAAGTCTCGCAACTAGTCTTCCTATTCGTTTAGCATAAGTTCTTTTTGGAACGTTCTTCTTAACAGGCTTATCATTCACATACTTAGAAACACAATCATCATGAGCATTAGTTAAAGATTTCTTGCAAGTTAAACAAACAGATTCAACAGATTCATTAAACTTAGCAGAGTTCATACGTTCATTACATTCAAATGAAATGTCTTTCTTATTACAAAGCGGTAAATTCCTAGAGTGTTCTTCTACTTTCTTCTCTTTATTCAAGCGACTACTCTTAGAGGCAAGCGAGACTCTATTTTTCCTTGTATTGCTCTTAGGCTTTAGTCTGCTGCTCTTAGAGGTGCTTCCTAGTCCTGTAGAAGGTAAGGCACACTCATTAGGATTTACAATTTTATCTAGAGAAGTGGTTTCAGCTTTCCTAGTCTCTTTGGAGTGCTTTTCTAAACTTATGTCGTTTGTTCCATATGGTTTAGATGTGGAGGCAGACGCATTAGTGGTACTCATCTTAAAAAGGCCAGGTGCTAAAAATTTTGGTTTCTCGATAATCGCTTTTCCTTTTTCAATATTTTGTTTAGGCAAGGCAGGTGGAGTGACTGGTTTTGATAAATCATTTTTCTCATTGACTTTTGGAGGAGGCATTGAAACAGACATTTTTGGTTTTAAAACCGGTTTGGGAACATTTGCTTTCTCCTCAGTCAATGGTTTTGGAATCTTAGTATCCACTGCCTTTCCTTTTTGACATTCCAGCTGAGCCCTCAAAAGATCATTTTTCGCTTTCATGTCATTGTAGGCACGCTCATACGACAATTTGTCATACTTGCATTCCTCAGTTTTTCGATCAAGTTGTTTAAAATATGAGACATTTTCCTTTTCAAGTTTCTCAAGTGCTTTTTCATATTTTGAAACAATTTTGGAGGTCTCAGACTGGAGTCTTTCATGATCTTCAACAGAATATGTTTGTAAAATAATGGACATAATATCGGTAGTCAGAACATCTTCGAAGAGAGAGTCATTTAAATTTTCCAAAAATTTGATGTGTTCGACACTATCATTAGCTTGCTTTACCAGGGATTTATGGTCCTTGACAAAGTCAGCTGTTTCTTTCAAAAATGCTTGTTCAAAATGAATTACCCTTGAGTTGATGCTATTCAGCTAAGGGGCAATTTGAGTTTCAAAATACTTTTTATTTTCATTATCAAAACTATTAAACCAGATGTTTGTTGTAATATTGGTTTTAGTTTTAACAGTGTCTTGAAGATCCGCAATTCTAGTTTTCACATTTTCTAAAATAATTCTCGCATCACTTGTGTTAAAAGGATTGTTTGAAGACATTTGTTCAATGTTCGTAAGAGAATTTGAGACGACAACTGGTTTTGAAACAGATTTTGAAACTGATGTTGACTCTTTGTTTGAAACACTTGGTGTGATGGAAAACTTTGGCTTTTCTTTTTGATTAACAAAAGTGATTCCAGAAATTTTGTTCCATTTGTTATAGTCGATTGGTTTGATTTCCGGATGTTTTTGTTTCATTCTTTCTCTACTCTCCTTAGATAGTTCTAACGTTTCAAGAGAATCACGAACAATAATGGGTTCATGTAAAACATTTCCATTGTTTAACACATTCTGAGGTTTCTGAGCTTCTTGAGGAACGAAGAAGGGTCGTTACCAAGTGCCATTCTATGATTAGTATGAAAACGCGGATTTACTTGATTAGAAAGCATCTTGTTTGTTTGAGCAGAATGACCCGTTGTAAGAAGCAAATTTTCCAAAGTTTGGATTTTTTTCATTTTTATCAAGAATTTCATCAAGAAGAGAATATTCTCGTTTTGAAAAATCAGTAATCAACTGCTTCTTCTCTTTTTCAAGATTAGAAAACATTTCTTTTTATTTAGAAAGTTGGTCATTTAAATCAGAAATTTCCTTGTTTAAAGATTTAATTTTCAAGTTCAAATTCACATCAAGTGTGTTATACTTGATTTGCAATAGTTGTTCTTTAGAAACCAAATTTCGATAACCAATTTCTAATTCTGATTCTTTGTTTTTATGAAATTCAAAGGCTTTTGCGTTCTCCTTGTAACTCTCAAGCTCAGCGGTCAATTTAGCATTCGCGGCCTTAACTTCACGATTGACCGTTCTAACTTTCTCGATTTCAATGCCACAGTTATTGATTAATGATTCAAAATAAGCACGTGTTTCCTCATCAGTCTCAGTATTTTATGCCACACAGTCTCCACTAGGATCCACATCTGGAGTCTCAGAGTTAGTATTGCTACAACTCGGATTGTCCAGGTATGTATCATAAGTAGGTGCTGATGTCACAGAATGTTGTTCGTCATGAGTAAACACATCAAATATGACATTGTTATAGCATGGATCAGTGATTGGTACCTCAGATACTGCATTGGCGTCATAGACAGGAGGTGCGTCAGAATCAGTGTCGTACTTAGTCTCCTGAAGATTTGCCATGAAGATGCAGTTCGCATTGATTTCCTCGAGGTCTTCCAAATCATCCATAATAGCGAAAAAGTTATTTTCCTCAGCACTCAACTGTAATCCTGCTTCTGTCTTTCGTGCTAACAACATAGCTTTCTGAGGATACTCAGCAGCCTTCTTGTTCGGCTTAGTAGGACAATTCCTTGACATGTGACCCAATCCTTGACAGTTATAACACTTAACCTGATTACCCTTATTCACATTTCCATAAATCCCAACGACTGGAGCTGCAACATTCCCATTCTGATTACCCACTGCTCTATTCCCAAAATTCTGACCCATCTGATTTCCAACATTCTGACCCAACTGATTACCCTGATTCGGAACCGCCTGATTACCCATCTGAAATCCAGTATCATATCCCTGTGGGTTCGCAATAACTCCAACCATTTGTCCTTGATGACCCATGTTCACACCCGGCTGTGCAATTTTCCTGTTGCGAGTGTTTGATGAAATCCTTTGGTTGTTGTTAGTTGGTGTGGAATAGCGACTTCTGAATACTTTACCCAAAAATGCAAAAGCATGTAGCAAAGCTTGTTCTTGTTCAATTTCAAGATCAGTGATTCCTTGTTCCTGGTAATGTTGTTGTTCTGATGGATAGATTTGTTGTTGAGGGATAACAGCTTGTTGTTGTGGAATGTATTGCTGCAAGTTGTTGTTAGTGGAAGATGATGAAGCTTGTTGTTGTGTATTCACTGGAGTTTGAGTCTTTGCAATGAGTGCCAATGGATCATGATTCTTTGCTAATCTTTCTTTCTTGACTTCATTCACTTCAGTTTGGTTTTGTTTCAGAAAATCGTTGAGTTGATCAAAGTTCACTTGATGTAAGTCTTTTGTTTGGTTGACAATAGTGACATATCGTCCCCATTCTTCTGGTAGATTGTTCAGGAACTTGATGTTGCTCACGATAGTTTTGGGTGCCAACTTGTTTCTGATCAGCTCATTCATTAAAGTGCAGAACCTTCCATAGTAGGATTCAATGGATTCTCCGGGAGTAGATGTAAACTTTTCCCATGCTGTTAGCAGCTTGTTATCCGTATCTTGTTGACCAATTTCTGTTCCATGACAAAGCCGTCTAACACGTTCCCACATATCGAAAGCAGTTTCACAACTGTCTACAGCAGCAAAGATGTCTCTTGGTAAACTCAGTTGGACAATATGAATTGCCATGTCATCTGCTTCAACTTGTTTCTGATCCTCTTCAGTGTATTCTGATTCCTTTTGAACACGAAAAGATGGTGGGACAGGAGGTGTTGCATCAGCATTTCCAGGGTCTTGGACTTGTCGAGGTATGAAGGGTCCATTCGTAATGGATTGAATCATCAATTTTCCATTAGGTTTGGTCTTAATGTAACGAAGCATACGACTTGTCCATTGAAGATAACCACCTTTTTCCAATATAGGAGGACAGTTTTTGGCACAGGCTGCATGAATGTCTTGTTGAGTTGCCATTGATGAAGGTATGATATGATAAAGTTGATGTAGGATCGATTCAACGATAAAGGAGTTGTGTTTGATGAAGATTAAGCTCGGTTGTTGTAGTGAAAATTTGGTCTAAAAACTTAAAAACCTCAATAACTTCTTTTTGGAGCGTTTTTAGGACTTGAAAGTTGACTCCTCGTTCTCACGGTCGTTTTGATGGGTATTACGCTGAAAACGGAGTTATGGTTCAAAAGTTATAGCCGTTTGAAGTTTTTACTGGTAATCCTTAAGCTTATGCGTAAGCTTTGGTTGCTTAGGCGTAAGTTTTGTTCCTTAGGCGTAAGAGTTGAACCTTAGGCGTAGATAGTGACCTTACGCGTAATAATTAATGCTTATGCGTAGAAATATTCTTACGCTTAAGATGTTACTCTTAGGCGTAAACAATATCTTACTCGTAAGTATTAATGCTTATGCGTAAAACACAGTCTTAAGCGTAAGATTTAAATCTTAGGCGTAAAAACTCGCTTACGCGTAAAACACGAATCGTATCTCTCTAACTTATCCAAGCTAGTGAGATTTCCCAAGTCGAAGTGTTCCACAAACTTATCCAAGTGAGGTAAGCACTGAGTCACCGTTGTTGCACGAAGATTCTTAGCCAAATGCTTATGCGTAAAACCTTATGCGTAAAAATAGGGTTTTGACTTTTTCTTACGCGTAAAAAGAGGGTTTTGACTTTCTGTTCTTACGCGTAAAAAATTCCCGGTTTTACAAACGATTTCTTATGCACAAACAGCTTCCAAAACACTCAAATACCAAGAAAGTATTGACCTTTATCACCCAAAGTGTTGTTTCTTCTTATGCGTAGAAAAGAACAACCCAATACATACGAGTTTAAAACAGAAGAAAAACACGTAAATCTTCGAACTTTTTCCAAAAACTAGAATCCTTAACACTATAAGAACCTCAAACCATAAGAATCTTGAAGATTTTAGTGCAAAAATTAAAGTTTTAAGCGTGACAATATTGAGAACGAAACTACGCGTAACAACACAAAAAAAACTTCAACCAAAACACTCCTAAACCATTGTTAGGCGATTGATACCAATTGTAGGACCATTTTATTACACCAACCTTACGCGTATATCACCTTATCACAAGATGAACACACGTTAAACCAACACACGTTATGCGTAAAAGATGAAGAAGAAAAGATTAAAAGATGGTGACTTAAGTAATATGTTATGCGTATGAATAGAGAGAAAAAGATGAAAGGAAACTTGTTATATCATAAATAAAACACAGACACACACACTCAAGCACACCCCTCAAATGACCATTTGAGGAGAATTTATAGTCCTTATTCTAGACGCCCTAATGGGCTTTCCATGGGCCTCGTGTGATAGGTGTTAAGTGTTAACTCATATTGGTTTGTTCATAATCATATCTTAAACTATATCCAAACAACAAAAATTGAAAAAAATATATCACCAATGGTTTACCGAGTTAGCATGCGGGTTTTTATATAAGACTAACTCCTTAAAAGATAGTGTGTTTGTTTCGTTTAGGGCATCAAAATACTGCCTCGCCAAGCTAAAAATGAATAAATGAGATGAAAATCAGTAAAACCTCTATAAATTAATACTCGATAAATTAATAACCTCGCTCGATAAATTTATAAACGAGCATACCCTAAAAGTAAAAGGACGAAAATGCAAAAGCAGTTTTCCTCTTGGTTTTCTTTTCTATCAAGAAATCGAAGAAACAAAAGAGGCCCCTTCTAAACAAACACACACACACACACTGATCTAAAACACACAAAACAAACAAACCCTGATTCAATCATGCCTAAGGAACACGCAAATTGGTCACCATATGACAACAATGGAGGGTATGTTTTCAATCATTATTTAAATAAAAATATGTTTTTAATATAATCGATTAATGTATTGAGGTGTGTAATTGTAGGACATGTGTGGCGATAGCTGGAGCTGATTATTGTGTGATTGCCGCTGATACGAGGATGTCTACCGGTTACAGTATTCTCACTCGTGATTACTCCAAAATCTGTAAATTGTATGTTGTTTTTTTTATGGTTTTATAGGGTTTGCAGATGTTTATGAAATAAGACATGAATTTGTCTAAGTTATGATTTTTTTTGTTCGATTTACTTTAAGGGGTTAGGATTTTTAGAGCTTTGGTTAAAGAATAAGAATCAGGTAGTTGAGATAGTTGGGGCTTTTTTAAGCATATTTTCGAGCTTGTGATTTTTTCTACTTTCTTTAGCTCGAGTTTTCCTGCTTATTTTCTAACTTATGGGCTTATATTTATTCTTTAGTCATAATTAGTCATAATTAGCTAATAAGTTAAAAAGGGCTTATGAAAATGAGCATAGTCAAATAAGCTCATTAACTCATAATCCAAAAATAAGCTTAAACGAGCACCCACTAGGTAATTTTTATATTTGTCTTAGTAATCATGTTTCTTTAAACTACTCTCGCCTTGTGAATATTGAAGTTTTTTTGAGTTTTATGGTTAGGAAATTAGGACTAGTTTTCTCCTTAAATGCTTAAAACATATTGTTTTGATTTGAACACACCTTCTCATGGTAAAGGTTAAGGAAACTGTTACTTGATGCTCTTCCTAGGCTAGAAGTTGAATCAACTATTATGAACTATGCAAGGATTAATATGTGTGACTTTAAGTTGTAGAGCTGTGTAGGCTTTTCTCTGTTGACAGTATGCAAGACACGTTTTTAGAACAATTAGATTGAAGAAACTGAACAGTAGGGAGTTTCACTGTATCTTTTGCACCGATGAATACACTCACGCATAGATACAACATTTGTTTGTAAACGAACATAGAGACAAAAGGGTATCTTTAGTTTAAGGGTTGATTATGAACAATTGTAGTTGTTGCATTTGCACGGAGTATGTAAATATGAGTTTTGTAGGAGTAATTACTTAAGTTGGTTGGAAGGTGCAAATGTAGTATCCGACATTCTCGAAGGGAGCTTCCAATAGTCCTTTACTCTAGGGGCCTAGTTATTAATGCTCATGTATGAGTATCTATGGTGACTAGGTTTGTTGCATTTTGTTAACATTGTTTGTCAGCCTCATATGCTTTTCGTTACATCTTAACTTGATGTTGGTTTTCTGCAAAAGTCTCGTAGCAATCCATTGTATGCATTATTTTGAGGCTTTCTTATTGAAAGAATCAAAAGCGTTTGACGGTCTCAAATATATGTTATGGCCTCTTGGATTTTATAAGTATGAGCCTAACGGAACTATGATTTCATTTGCTGCTTGTACTTGAAGGCTTTTTATTTTATTTTGTCTGAAAGACACAAATCGATCCTTTAATAAGAAAGTTTAAAATCATAAATGCAATTCTAAGTCTGTTCAAATATTTACTTTCAGAGCGGATAAAAGCTTCATGGCTTCTTCTGGATTCCAGGCTGACGTTAAAGCACTTCAAAAAGTTCTGTCATCTAGACACCTGGTAAGATTTTTCATTTTTTTTGGTTTTCTTCATAATATATCGTTTTCTCCAACTCTCAATGAACACATTACTGACAAATTTGAGCGAATGGTCTTTGCACTCGTGTTAACTCCGTTAGTTATGTATGGAATCTTTTGTTACTCTTTCAAACAATAATATATTAGCGAGCACTCTGTACAGGAATATTGATGTTTTCTGTATTTATATGACAGATTTATCAACATCAGCACAACAAGCAAATGAGCTGCCCTGCTATGGCTCAGCTTCTTTCAAACACCCTTTATTACAAGCGTTTCTTCCCGTATTATGCCTTTAACGTTTTGGGAGGACTTGATAGTGAAGGTATGCAGATATATAGTTTTGGTCGTAGAGTAATAGTACATTGATATATATTAACTTGAACTCATTTTGTGAACATTAAGGAAAGGGATGTGTTTTCACATACGATGCTGTTGGCTCATATGAGAGAGTCGGATACAGTGCCCAAGGTTCTGGTGCGACACTTATCACTCCATTTTTGGACAACCAGCTTAAATCCCCTAGCCCACTTCTCTTACCTGCAAAGGTATGGATCTAGTTAATCTTTTTTGCTCTGCACTCACACATGAAGTCACATATGCGAGTGTGTGTGTGTGTGTCAGTATGTATCCTTCATGTAGTTGAACAAAAGAAAACCCCTCATCACTGTGATTTTTCCAACATCAAATGTCTTTTCTATGTGGTTTAGTTCTGGATAACATGGTTCATGTGATTCATTTTTCTGAAATAATGGCACCTTCTGCATCATTTTCCAACAAATCTGACAGAATTATCGACTAGCTACACGTATATTCTTGTGCTACGTTTTTAACTTTTACCTGTATCTTTTCATGAATGAAAAAAAGACTATTTGTTAAAAACACGAGGAACATGCAATCGATAAAAAACACCGACTCATTCTCACATATGTCAGCCCCATTACAGTGATATTGACTGGACAATAATATAGGGAGTTAAATCACAATGACCAAATCATTCAGATTTCCACTTCAGAAATCACATTCTCAAAATTAAGTGATTAAAATGTGATATGATTCATAGAACTTCTTTTACTGGTGTGCAGGACGCTGTGACACCGCTTTCAGAAGCTGAAGCTGTTGATTTGGTGAAGACTTGTTTTTCATCAGCAACAGAAAGAGATATCTATACTGTAAGTTTTTGTCTCCTGTTTCTGATTTGATTGCTTAAGCTTTAAAAATTAAATGTTCTGCTTTGAACATTTATTGGTATGAAATGCAAGAACTAGTATCATGTAATTTGGTGCTCACAATTAAAATGGTACCTGCATTTGTATTTTCATTCTTGACGAGACCCACGATAGATAATACCTTCGAGTTTATAAGGGGGTGCCGGAATGTGCGCTATTTCCAAGTAATTATTGTGATTTGAGGAATCAAATTTAGATAATAAGTTTATTAGAATTAGGGATGGTTAGGAATTTAAACATTTAGGGTGCGTTTGGTAGAGAGAAATTCAGAGAAAAGAAATGAAGTAGAGAATAGAATCTCAGAGAATAGAAATCAGTAGAGAATTGTGTTCAATTCTAATGTTTGGTAACAACAGAGACTTGACCCGAGAAATGAAAAAAAAAATTATTTAAATTATTTTAAAAAAAATATCTTTTTTTTTAAATTTATTTTTTAAAAATTTATGTACTTTCTTTAAAAAAAATTATTTTTTAAAAATGCATTTATTTAAAAAAAACTTGTTTTTTTTTAAATATTTTTTTAAAAATGTATTTATTTAAAAAAACTTATTTAATTTTTTTTTTAATTATTTTTTAACCTTTTTTTTAATTATTTTTTAAAAATGTATTAAAAAAAAAAAAAAAAAAAAACTTGTTTTAAAAAAAAAATATATGTTTTTTGAAAATATATTTATTTAAAAAAAACTTATTTTTTTTTAAAAAATATTTAAAAAAATATATTTTTTAATAATGTATTTAAAACAAAACACATTATTTAACAAAATTGTAGTTGAAAAAAAAATGCCATGGACCAATTCTCCGAATTCTCCACCAAATGAGTGGAAATAAAGTTGCAAAAAAATACAAAGGGATGATTTCCCAGAGATTTCAGAATTCTCCGCTTCCCAAATTCTCTGTACTACCAAACATGGGAAATTAACCAATTTCTATTTCTTTGCCCCCATTTCTTTGTACCAAATACACCCTTATGTAACAAGTGAATTCTCTACCCGTGCCTTACATGCCTCTCCAAATCTTGATTAGTTCGAGCCTGGATAATCGGAAAATAATTCTTATTGCTTTTTACTTAACGCTGAAAGCTTGAAACTGATTATGCTGCTAAAGTTGCAAGAATCAGCTTGTATGCATATCCAAACACCTCGTATATGTCATCAAAAAGATATATGTTTTATGAAGAAAAAAATATTTTCCCCAGCTATTGGTTCGTGTCACCTCGTTTTTTTTTTTTTTTTTTTTTTTTTTTTTGTGGGTATTATTTGAAAGAACTAAAACAATCAGATTTCTAAATTAGAATGTTTTTTTGGGTATTATATGTTCTTTGATTTCTCTTTTGCTCCTAACATATCCTATATTTTATGTTTTACAGGGAGATAGCGTTGAAATTATAATTCTAAATGCTAATGGTGTTCGTCGTGAGAGTGAACCACTCCGTAGAGACTAGGCACCAAACAAGCTTTCTGAAGTATGTGATTTGTCGCCTTGTCAGTCCTTTTCATGAACCAATCGTTAAACTTCTTTTTGATTGGGTTGTTGTGATTATAACTGAGCAAGTGGGACATGCTTACTTTCTACTTTATACATTTGAGATCCTTGGATTTTATTTGCGTAAAACTTCTGTTGGTGAACTTATTTGTATCCGATGACTTGTGTTAGTGCTTTGGTACTCGTCTTTTAGAATGACTTGTGTTAGTACTTTGGTACTCGTCTTTTAGAACTAAATGGTTTTCCCGAAAAAATATATAAGACCATTGTATTCGGAAATGTGAAAGATGTGATGGTGACTGTAGGGGTGCATTAGAGCCATACCTATGTTATATTATTGCTAAACCTAGTGCGTAAAGTACATTTAGCCCGGTGTTTTCTTAATAAACCCTGTATGCTGGTTATCACTGAGAACTCCAATATATCATTAACAGCATTTGGTTGCTACCTGATCAAAGTTTGTTTGAAATTTTAATTGGACTGGATACTTAATGGGTTGTTTGGACAAAGTTATAACCTGATCATTATCATTTATTAGCTTTAATTCTATTGTTGCATTGACTGATGAGCATAACACAAACATGAATGAGGAAGCAAAGGGGAAACTGATAAAAGAATTGTAATATTTTTGTTTAATATGCTATGGACATTCACAAATTGGGGTGTATAAAATTTACAAACATACTGGAGTGTAACCAAAACTGATGAACAAAAGAGTCCAAAACCGAAACGTTTCTTACTCCACGACCCTTTGTTAAACTGATGAGTATTGACATATCACACTTAATTCTTTCCTTCTACAATAACGCTATAAGAATATAAGTGCATAGCGAGATTTGTGCAACTGCCCAGTAGGACTAACTAGACACAATCTGACAATCTCCAATTGACCAACTCCGACATACCACCATAAGATGTCTAATGTCATCGATCCGCAGAAAGCATCTTCACTTTCTGCATAACAAACGATAAAATATATATAAATGAAATAGAAAATTGAGCATCACACTAAATCACTTGAAAATTTTTACTCAGAAAAAGAATTAACAGAAAACAAGCGGTATAACCGAAGTCCGAAGACAAGCTGTGTGGACTTTGGTGCGACCATAATGAATGTTTCGGTTCATAAATGCAAAATTAGAATTTGTTACATATAAAGTGTGTTTTGTAGAATTCAAACTGAGTTAAAAAAAAAGACTACTTTGACAAAGAAAAAGTATAAACTAACAGTTTTTTAACCTCTGTATATCAACCATTCAGAAAGATTTCTTCCCATAAAAATTGACTATTTGAACCACATAGCAATCACAATGTGGATGGCCAATTCTCAGGGCGTTACTAATGTTCACCAAAGCTATCGTATCTTATTGAAAATTTGTTCCAATTAGTTTATACAGAACATGTACTTAATATTTCATCCAGTTTTGGATATTTCAGTATATGCATGCATACGTGATATGCAGAAGAACGAAATTCATAGAAATAACATATAACGATAGAAAGAAGTATCACCGAGATATATTGTGGTGGATCATCGATACTAGTTGAACCTAGTATAACCTCCCTCTTTAACTTAGCAGTAAGCTTGTGGCACACTCGTAACTGCAGTCAAACAAGGGATCATGTTCTAAGCAAGAATGCAACTGCGCTGAACAGTATTTGTACCACATTCTCAAAACTCATATGCTTACCTCGGACCTGGTGGCCCCACCGATGATAAATACAAAAATACGCTGTCCCATGTTTTTGAAATCTGTAGATGTATTGGTACCTGCAGAGTTGCTACAAAGACAGTTGGAGAGAGGTAAGGCATATGTAATTTTTAATTTCTGCCAATAAAGATAATCATTAACATAAAATTAAGAAGAATATTGTATAATTAGTTAAAAGAAAATAAGGTTGTTACACAAAGAAGCAGATCATATACAATACAAGTTGGCTTGTATCAGATATCTCAAGAGAAAAGTGTAATATGTTACCTTGAATTTCCATCAGTAGACGAACGAGGCTTTGCCCATGTGGCGGTCCTCCTTGATCTCCTTGACTGTGGATTATTACCTGGCCCGCTCCTTGCTGATGTATCATGCGTGCTATGAGAGGAACCAGTTTGAGTACTAGAACTTGGACTATTCATGCATTGGTACTCGTCCTTAGGCAATTCACGTTTGCCAAGTTTTTCAAGCAACTCCTGAGAGAAGTAATAAGTCACAATATGACATCGCTTCAAACATTACCATAATAACCCTAATGGAAATATAAATAGAAAAACAATTTCATATATTTCTTCACTTTTGTGTGACCATTAATAAAATACCAAAAAAAAAAAGAGTTTCAATTATGATATGAACAAGTTTTACTGTAGATGACATGGAGATTTAACAAAGCTATAAATATTTTACCTCTAACATAGGATAAAATCGAGAGAGTTGCCAAGTTTCCTCTTCTCCTGTTCTATCCTTTCTTAATGCATGATTCCTCTAATAATAGAACAAAAAGACAGAAGATGTCAGAACTTGAATACATCTAATGTGTGAAAATATATACATATGGTCCTTGATACAATTTTCTATTTACCTTCTGAGAATCAAACTTAAGGGAGAAGGCTCCATGGTGTTTCTTTTTGTTATTTGTTCCCTCGAGCAATTTCACATTTTGTATTGCCTTTATATCATCAGGAGGCAATTTTGCCAACTTAGGAGCACCAAAAACAAGACAAACATTTTTATTGGTCAACGCCAATAATTAGGAATTGGAGTTTTTCATTAAATAACTATGACAAATAGCTACCTGCATAAGCTTTGTTCCTTTGTCACCCTCAAACTTTTCTGGGTGAACCATGGCGTAAATCATCATTAATCTCAACTTGTATTCACTTCTCGTGTCCTATAAAGAGTATGAAAAATACTTGCATAGAAAATTTTTGCATTAAAAAAGAAGTATATTCTTCAGTATATGTTTAGTTACCTGATTGGCCCTTAAAAAGTTAATGACTTCCTTCGTTGCAGCTTCACCGAAGACAAGATCCTGCTCAACTTGACCAAGATCTCTGAGCGCTTCATCTCTAATAACTTTGTTGATTTTTCCAGCGATCTAATTTAAACAGACAGCTTACGGGTCATTCTGGGTTGTGTTTTATAGCAAACAGGTCAAGTCGAAATCGAATGGGGTGTAAGTCATGCGAAGTCTTCTTTTATTTCTTAGAACCTCCTTAATCAGTTTATTTAACGATTTAGATTATTACTATAGTAATATTGTCACTTTTAATCTTATGTAAGTAACACATTAATTATTCATAATAAATATAAAAGATGGACAAAAGTGTTTGCTGGTCAAAGTTACAGACCTCTACATGGAGTGAAAGTTTTTCCATCTGTTCATTATATTGTGGCAAAGCTTGAACCATCTTCTGTATATCCCGCGTAGATAAGTCATCTCTGCATTCAAGACAGTTTTGTGTAATATACTCATTAAGACTAAGGTCGAAAATAATGCCAAATTACATATCAAGACCATTACAACCGAACTAAGCAGACTAACCTTTGCTGTAATTGTGCAGCTTTGTTTTTTGACATGAAATTTTGCATCTTGTCACTCAGTTTTTCACTAGCCTGATATGGAGCAGATGAAAAGACATCTAAAAAATCATACTTTCAAGTGAACAGAAAATAAACAAATTCATACCTCAGCTATGTGTAAATGCCGCATTTCAAGCCAAACTGGATCATGATCTTCCAAAAGGAACTCTTTTTTCTGAGGCTCGCCACCAGATTTATTAGGGACCTACATGCCAAATGATTTACCGTTCACAAGATGCCCCTCAACCATACACTACTCTAATAGAAAAAACCGATTTTAACAAAGATCCGGGGATAAATGGATAATTGCATAGCAAAGGTAGCCAAAAAAAGGGGAAAAAAAAAGTTAAGTAACCACCTTTTGTTATACCAGAAATTTCAAAAACTTTGAGGTGATGTATTCTTGTAACTTTTTTTTATAAAATACCGATTTCAGAAAATCAGACGTGGTATCAGGTCAAATTATGACTTGATAATTGATGTGTCGGTAAATGTTTCCATGTTTTTTTGTTCTTGCATAGCACATGAAAACCGTTGCTTAGGTAAAAACCGTGGTTTTTTTCTGTGGTAAAAAGGCTGGTTACCTAAAGTAGATGTTTTACGGAAGTTGTTTACATTTTCATGCAATCTTCCTTAAACTGTACCTCTTGCACATATTTGTTTCCCTGCAAGTCTAGCAGATCATGGCACATTGCATCATAAGTCCATTCATGAATGATGGGTGCGATCTGAACTTACACACAGTAAGGTGTCAAAATATTACAAAGACGATAGAAAAAGAAGGCCAAAAAATTTCAGTCTCACCAAGTCAATAGATCGATCTATAATCAAAAGCTCGCATGTTTCAGTCTGCGGAAAGTTAGCAATAGTTGTCTTATACATTGAAATGCCATCCCAAACAGCAGAAGCAAGCTTTACAGGCACCAAGTCACGCTGCGTTGCTGCACTAGATCCATCCATACCTTTTGCACGGTACCATACAAGAGGATACTCCTAAAAGGATCCAAACATGTTCAGGTTCTTAACAAAATATTATAAAAAAAGTGGCAGATTCTAGTAACTTATGCTGATGAAACCAAGTACCTAATCGCTATTAAGAAACTTTGTTAACTCTGAAGGCATTACTCTGCTAGGTATTTTATGATTGCGTTATTCACTTATAAGCATACAACATAAATGCACTGTTTCATTTACCCCGTATTAGTTAATGTACTCTAATTTGAACATATAGGTCACTAAAAGATGGTTTTGTGTCCTGTTTGGGCCCTTTTGAAACGCATAACCATAACATTTGCTTATAGGTTTGGGCCATTTCTATCATTTTTGAAAGCCAGTTTGAGGGGTCTTTATTATAAAATGACCCAATAAGGGACAGAAAGTCATCCCTTGATGACTCAGATGTATAACAAAAAAGTGAAATGACTCAAACGGGACAGATGCGAAAGAGAAACTATATTTGTATTGTATGCATATAACCCTTTATGATTTCCAGCTTAAATAGTGTAAGTTGGATTATACCAAAAAAAAAAAGTAAAAATCTTACTCTTACCTTCATTGAAGCAAAAACAGTAGCAATGCGAGATGCCATTATATGCAAGCTAGCATCAACTTGGCGAGAATTCTCAGCAGCTCGACTGTAAAGGTCTACTAGAGCCCTGTCGTGATCAGTTGTAAATGCCTACAATGAAAAGCAGTTTTAAAAAGGTCATGATGAACAATTACTTTTTATTTTTCTCATAAAAATAATAATCACTGAATCATGACCACACAATAGAACATTTAACCATAAGCAAAATATATTGACTCGGTACAAAAATGAAAGAATAGCATGTACCTGACTTTCTATAGGAAAGTATTCCAGATTCATCTGCAATGAAATTAACGTTTGGATCATATTTCAGAAAAAAAATAGGGATCAAAGTAAGAATAATATGATGATCTTACCTCTCTCAGAGCACCAATGCGTGGTAAAACACTCATGTCGCTTTTGAGTCGACTAACCAAATCCTTTGGGGCAGGGTAACTAAAATAAATAAATGCTCTGCAACACAAGGAACAAACAAGAAAAACCATACTTATAAGGTAATGAACAGAATAAAGATGGCTTGGTATAACGAGAATTACATATTTTTGCGTACTTTCTATATAAAGGTTCTCTTCCCGACATGTCAGATAAAAACATGATAATGCTGCAATTCAAAATAAGAAAAGAGTCAACTTACAAGCTAAAGAACTTATGTAATGCATATATAAAGACGACGGGTCTAATGAAAAATGAAATAGATACTGTTTGGAGTTATACTTCTCTTTAATTGGTTGAATGAAGTATATGACATCCATTGAAGGCATAGGTTGTCGTCTCTTGAAAATGTCTTCTACCACTGCAGTGAAAAATACTTGATATCAAACACCAACAGATGTGAAATGTCTATACATATATCCAGCAAACATACGCTGTTGAGTACAAAGTTAAGACCTAAATTATAATAAAGATAGTTAAAGGACCTACGAGAGTTAAGATGCATCAGTTTCGTAAAAATAAGCAGAACACCTGGAGTTAGCTTTCACTCTAAACTTGTGATAGGTAGAACTTATCATTGTTGTTCTCAATATGTAGAAACTTAAAATACATTAGTCAAGGATCCGAGATTTTGTATACTTACATGAAACTCCTTGATCTGTGATATCTGTCATTTTGCATGAAGAAGACAAAACTTTCAGAGTGACTTTATCCATAATAAGTACCTGAAGAAGATCAGTAATGTCTTAACATTGGCATCCTTTTTTCTCAAGACTTCATAGCATGAAGTACTAGAAGAAGCAAAATAACATTATATCTCAACATTGCTTATAAATGTTAGATGCCCAAATAATCAGATCAAACGCGAAGCAAATCAAGTACCTATACCCTATGAGAAGCTTTCATTCCTAATAAAATACAACTCGGTTCTATACAACAGAAAGGAAAAGGTGAAGAATTTAGATACAGCCACATTTCTGCACTATCCTGATCAATATTTTTCTGAAAAAAGATTTTATATGTTCCGTTTATAATTCAGATGAGATTACTTTGTCGAATCAGAAAACACCACATCAAGAAAACGGTTCCATATCATCTAAACTTATGTCAACTACTATCATGCAAAACATATCAAAGTAGTATGTAAATCATTAAAGTTAACCAATATTCTTCTCGCTGTCACCTAAGTGTTCTGCTGAGTAGGCATAATTTCTGTTATTTGCACCACAAACTGCTTTCAAGTATTTCAGGATTAGATAGAGATATGATGTGGTGTGAAATCGTCAAAATCATGAAGCATATACTTTCTAAGTTCCTGATATGTGTATTCAAGACTCTCAATGTTCCTCGATTCTCCATCACAATCAGCCAATTTGCATTTTCAGCTCAGATGTATATCTCCCACCACTTGTAGATTTTAAACAGCTTAAAGTAACCCTGCTATTTAGTGTTTGCGCGGCCGAATAATAAATGAAAATCAAATCAGTTTCTGTTTTGTTGAATCAGTTCCCTATTTATTCTGCTTCCGGTATCTATGACATATAGCAAACTGAACAGAATAGAAATTGCAAAGATATCAAGCTGCTGCATACTAACATTAATACAAAAATTCCTTTATAGGATCGAAATGAGGGATCTTTTTACGACCCAACGAGGAAACGAAGATTACTCAGGTGGTTTAACTTGCTTAGAATAAGCTATTTGACCCCATTCTCATTTACTCATTGGTCAAGTACAAAGGGGAGGTAAATGATGGTCAGCCAGCTTTTCAAGAAAAAATGGATATAAAGGAAAATCCATCTATACACATTGGCTACACACGTACAATAGAATACGTTTTGTGCAATAAAATATACGTGCGTACCTTCCAACTTGATCTTGAGTCCCCTGATGAGGATGACTTAAGCATTTCATAAAGCAACCCTACAAAACAATAATCCGATTTTACATCTTAAAATAACTTAGATGAATTGCAGATTAACACACGCTGAAACATTTCTCTATTCACATGGTAATTAAAATACGTTTAACTCACTAGCACTCCAATAACTACAAGAAAATGACTCGCGTATTACATCCACAAAACTCAACTAAGCTACATACGAACATTCCTTCAACAACAAAAAGGCACATTACGGATTTGAGGCCAAACAAGCTCTTAAATCATTTAACGTATTACCCGGCCAGCTTTGGATGAAAAGACAATTTTCGAGGTGTTGCGTAAAACATTAATCTCTTAAATTCATAACTAACATAAAGAAGTTGATAAAAATTTCAAAGCACAGTACGTTATTATTAACAATGCAGCATATATAATTACAAATCAATTACTTAGGTGCAAAATATACATTTATCGAATTGAACGAAACGTAAAATGTGCAGAAAAACTTACGATCACGACTAATTTGGCGAAAAGTCTTATAATCCCCGCCATGAGATGACGAATCAGAATCCGTGCATGACATGCTATTATATGTCTATATTAATCCCCTACGTCGCCCGATTAACACAATCAATATATAAAAACTAAATGAATGTAAGAAAAATGAATAAATGGAATGAATGATCGTGAAGAACAACAAAAAATAAAATAAAAGGGAAGGGGTACAGAGTGTCATATATTTATTTTTTTAAAGGGTGACAGTTTTTAAGCATTCTTTGGTTCCCACGAAAAAATAATCATATTACACTAATAGTCCCTCGACTATACGCCTACATCTTTAGCTTATTTATCCTCTTACTCATATAAAAATATGGCATGCGTATTTCACTCGCTCATTATCTTCTTTAATCTAAACCGTTAGTTTTTTCAGTTAGGAAGATTAGTAAGAACGTAAAATAGAAATAAATATCATTTCTTCTTCTTAAAAGGAACCCAAACAACTTGTAAAAAATGTTTGAGTTTAAATCTAGAATGGAAATGAATCTTTTTCCCATAGAAAATGCAAAACATACATGAGATTTGGTTTAATTAAGATGTTAAATTTTACAAGAAAATCAATTATTTAATTTATCATAAATAACTTCGTTTTAAAATTCTCAAAACATTTTTAACCGGATAGAAACCTTGCAAACTAGACAAACCACCTAAACTTCTCCGATTTAACGAATATACACTATTTGAGCTCATCAAAGAATTATGAGCATATGTGCAGCCATATATAACAGCTTAGAAACGTGATCATCCATCAATAGCCTTTTGCTTAGCGATATGATCACGTATATGACGGAAACTGCCCTAAACGAATGCGCCAGTCGCGGTCACATGATAGCCGCGGCTAAGCAGAAGCATGTCAGCAATATATTTGGTTGATCTGGCTGTTAACATACGAAGGAGCAACCAATAGAATATATGCCTTCTAAGAAAGGAACAAACGGAATAAACAAATAAGCATCGGCTTCCGGGACTCGCGCGACCATCAAATACCAACACTCCGGATTCCGGACCCAAGTGATTTGAGTGGATTCCAAGTCATTAATCACGTGATCAGCCTAAACGGGTAAGGAACGTCCCATGGGAAAACAATGTTGAGCAAGCTTTACCATAAAAGGGTGCAACTTGAGGAGCAGGCGGCGACACAGATCCCCAGGACGGCTGAAGTAAACCAAAAGGACAAGACAGCTTGAATATCGATGCCTATTGTCTGCCCCAACACAAACATGTTGGTGGTTATTCGTCCCAGAACAGGGTGTAGATAATCAACTTCAGCAGATACGATCAACTGTTTCAGCAGAAACAAACAATGGTCAGCAGTAACAGATACCACCAGGTGGTTACCGGATATCACTTGGAATCGTGTGATCACTTTCCAAAGTAAACTATTCGACCCTAACGCCTGGGTATCACGAATATCTACTTGGGATACGACCAAATGCAGTTAGAGAATTATGCACAATTCTTTAACCCTTGCGCTTATAAGTGTTTAGTGTTTTCTGTGTATGTTTCATGCATGTTCAGATCTCCTATTTATAGGAGGTTACTCTTGACCGTTCCAATGGAATTATGAGTATTAATCGGCCCATTAATAGCCTCATAATTATCCCCATTATAGCCGTTAGTGGTTACATGACCAATTAAACGTGGTTATAATGATGCAGTTGTAACTGTCATTTATCAGTACTTATATCAGTACTTTCATAGTGCTTTCAGTGGTTACACTGCTTCAGTGGAAACGCCACTGCTTCAGTATAAACACAACTTCAGTGAGATACCACTTCAGTGGAAACACCACTTCAGTGGAAACACTGATCCTGCTGAAGTACTGCTTCAGTGGAAACACTGATAATCAGTGTTAACCACAACAGTACTTTCACCAAGCACTACCAATACATACCACTATTAGAGTCAGGGTGTTCATGGACCTTATGGGTGTACACTCCGTACCTCCTAACCCATTACAAGGTGTGAACCATCCCACAAGTGCACTAAATTTTCCAACAATCCTCCCCAAATTTAGTTCACTCCCTTTGCATGTAAAATAAACATCAAGCAAAACATGTGCATAAACGAAAATGTCCTGAGGATTGAATTTCCATCTTAGTAATTACACGTTCAAATATTCGAGAATCAGGGTGTTCTAAGAATTGAACCCTTCAACCCATTTGAATACCTGAAGATAACTACACACAAGTTTTCAAACACTTAAAAGCTTCTGACACTATACAAGCCATGTGTCCATATCCAAATTCATAAATGTTGTAAAAGCTAAAAGTCCAAAAGCTTCCTGAAGCGGCAAAACTTCAACATTTACATAGGTGGTTCCTCTTTATTCATGCTCCTGCCAAGCACTTTTTCAAAGATAAGTTAACCATTAAGAAGTAAAGACTTCATCCTCCTTTCAGCAGGTTCCGAGCACAACCTTGGGATGTAAAATAAACATGTGCTCCAGTCCACTGAATGTTCAGCTTTCCACATTGAACTCAGCTCCTAAGTTTCCTCATGAGGGAGTTGGGTGTCCTAGCATTCAG
>BPTQ01000001.1:133585861-133598713 GCA_019973895.1 Chrysanthemum seticuspe | reverse complement strand
GCAAAATACTATGTCCAGAGTTAGTAACGGGAATAGAATGCCCGTCACCAACAGCAACAGATGAATAAATACACGAATTAAAAACATCACTAAGATTATTGACATTATCGTTAAGATGTGAGGACGCACCTGTGTCCATATTCCAATTACCGGAAGTAGTATCCGGTAGAGTCCCGGCAGTAAAAGCATGTGGCGAAATAGTTTGTTGACCCGCGGGACCTGGTTGACCAGTTTGACCAATTGGACCCCCCTGACCTCCTTGATGAACCTGCGTACCTAACTGAATCGGGTAAACGAAAAACCCCCCTTGTTGACCTTGCGTAGCAATATGATTCCCTTGAACTCCATGGTGCACCACATGTGCATTCTGAACCCCTTGACCCCCGAAGTGACCTTGCATACCAAACTGGACCCCTTGTGGAACTGCATGGACTAGTTGTGGAGCCTGGTACATAAGCTGAGGTCCAAAAGAACCTGGTGCATAACCTGAGACTTGTGTTGGATTAACAAAACCCGGTGGGCCTGACATAGAAGCATAATGTGGACTCGAATAAAAAGCCATAGGAGTAGTAATATTGTGAGACTGTGTCACCGAAGGAGTAATATTATGTTGCACACGAGGGGTATTGTTCATAGTGGGAGTCAAACCATTATATCCAAGGTTGACTAAGAGGCCTTGCAAGATTTCGAGTTCATTGTTTGTTAAATTGGTGCCAGTCATGATGAGAAACTGATAACAAATATGTCAATCGGTGATGCTAACAAATATGTTAATCGGTGAACAAATTATTTAAATCGTTGGGGTAATCTTGAAACAGAAGCACTTTGGGTTAAATAGAGGGTGTAGGGTAACGTACAGTAGGATAACAAAGTTTAAGGCTGATCGAATGTGTACAGTAGGATAACAAAGTGGTTTTAATAAAAAACTTGTATTAATGTTTTAAACTTGTAGGTGTTGGGTTAAATCGTAGGTGTACAGTAGGTAATAAAAAACTGATCGAATGTTTTAAGGCAGTAGGATAACAAAGTGGTTTTAATGAGGGTTTAGGGAATCGTGAAACAAGGAAGGTCGACAACACACTTGGTCGACAAACAATCAAACACATCTCGACAACACACACGGTCGAGAAACAATAATACTAAACGAATAAAAAAATTGCGAAAGCAGAGAGTGGATCGGGTAGGGCTGATACCATGTAAGTTTGTGTAGATTCAATGAATAATAATGTTTGGTACATCAAGATTATATAGGATATATAATAGGCCAATACTAATACTAATCTAATATTAATAGACTAACAGTGGTGTTATCATTTAACTTTCAAATGTATTTATAGATACTGAAAAGGAGCCTAGGATTGGTTGACCTAAAGTCAACATATATCAAAGGTTAAAAGTTGGTGAATGCATGTTTAATTGCTTCTACATATAATGAACGTTGTTAGGCGATATTTCTGGCTAAGCATTGATAATTAGCAATATGTACTTGAATCAAATCAATGATTCGTTTTAAGAGTAAACTATCCGTCCGCTCTGAATAACATGACCTTTTTCTTGCAATGTTATCTTTTTTAAACCAACTCAGACACCCGCCTTTCAAAAAAACCGTAAAATGTGTTACTTATTCTTTGTATCTACGTATCAACATGTTTATGCTATGCTCAAATGTGTTACTTATTCTTTGTATCTACGTACCAACATGTTTATGTTATGCTCAAATGTGTTACTTATTCTTTGTCTTTGTAAATTGCTTAATTTAAAATTTAAAATAGAATATTTTTTATATTATTGTAGGTCGTTTTTCTTCTATTAGTTAACATGAAATATTATTAAATTTTTTTAATGAGTAATCATACATAACTAAACGTTAAATGACTTATCATATATGGTGTAGTCAGGGGCGGTATCGGGGGCAGTGTGGACAACTGCCCCCGCAAAGTTCACTTGAGTAATATCGATTTTCTGAAAATGATCATTGATTTTTATTTTGCCACCATAAATGGGTAAATAATATAATGGTGAAAATTTATAAAATAGTTCATCATAGTCAAGTGGTTAAGGACATTTGCACTTTCGTGAAGATATAATGATGGATTTGTGTGCTACTTTATAGATTTTTGTGAATTATTGTTATCCAACTTTTTTTTTTTGCTTCAACTACTTGTGTTAATATCGATCAGAAAAAGTAAGTATGCGATAAATATTGTGCAATATCATCACCAATTCCTAGTTTTGGTTTTTGCATACATACATATACCAAAAAGTTCACTTTCATTCAAAGTAAAACCGATTTCATTATAGCAACATAGGTCGCGTTACTGGCATGACCCGACGTGGCACCTACTTTTAACTTTTGCCCCCTCTTGAAAATTTTTCTGATACCGCCCCTGCGTGTAGTGGGTTTTTATAAAGTATAATTTTTTGGACACAACTTGTCACTAGTTGGAAAAAATTTGTAACAAAATAATATTCAACCTAGAACTCTTTGAATACATCTTGCATGGATGTATACGTCTAGTCACGAGTCTTTAAAAAACATATATATCGCTAGCTAGCCAAATAGGAAATGTCTCTTCTATTTAACATCACACAAGTTGGTAAACTGACTTTTGATATTGATTTGAATCATAATAAAATTATGACAGTGGTTGAAAAAATTAAATTGAGAGTTAGGAGAATCGTAAAAAGACTAATATACCTCTCAAACACTATTCATTTTATATTTTCCTTTGCAAATTGATATACAGGTATAGTTGAGTTTGGATTGCATGCCCAAATATGGGCTCTATTCATGGCATGCAAGAAGTCCAAAATCAATACAATCTCATATCTATCGAAAATTGTTAAAATTGTCATGATAAGTTAAAATTTATTTGACTATATATAGTAATCTCTAAAAATTAATAATGTTAGGGCTAAGATATTTTATTAATTTAGCGAGATATTATTATACCGATAAATTAATAATTTATTAATTTAAAAAAGTTTTACGTATGATTTTTAAATTTCCAAGTTCAATATACTAGTTATAAATAAAGTAGAAAAACAAGTTTCAATTAATATTTTATGAATAAACATTCACACTAATTGAATTTGTCAAGTTCATTAGTTTTGAATGAGTACAAAGTTAGTTGCATTGGGACAAGTTCAATTACATATAACCTTAATTGAATTTGTACAAGTTCCAATTACGTATGACCTTTATATGTATATATGGAAAGTTTTAGTAATTATTAATTTATAGTTTCGTTGGGACCAATATATATACACTGAGGTTTCAAAAAAATTATTATCTTATTATTTTATCTATTGGGGTCCAAATTTGTAATGGTCCCGAGTTGGGACCGGACAAATTATTAATTTTATCGAGGTTATTAATTTATCGAGTATTAGTTTATAGAGGTTTTACTGTATAAACGTACGTTCATCACATTTATAGTCTTAGGGTGCTTTTGGTTGATGGATTTTGGCATTAGATTTGGGATTGATGGTTAAAATTGGTTGTTTGGCATGTAACTGTGGGTCTCAAAATTATAAGTAGGCCTTTAAAGTTGGTTGTAGAAATAAGTCTTTAAAGTTGGCTATGTATAAATCCCGTATATCACCATTAGGGGTGTCAGTAGGGTCGGGTTGACCCGACCCGAACCCGAACCTGATAAGGCCTTATCGGGTCGGTCTAATCGGGTCAAAAATCTTGTCGGGTTGTTTTGACCCGAACCCGATAACCCGATAATGTTATCGGGTCGGGTTAGGGTTAAAAAAATAATGTTATCGGGTTATCGGGTCAACCCGATTAGACCCGATAATCAATTTTTCATTTTTTATATATTAGGGCCCGTTTGGTTTGTAGATGGGTTTATGATTAAGATTGGGATTTGGATTAGAATTTAGATTAGGATTTGGATTTAGATTTGATATTAGAGAGAGAAATGTAAAAAGTGTTTGTTATATATAATTGTATTAGGATGGGAATTGAAATGTAAGTATTATTTAAATAATAAAATAGAAGGAAAAAAACAAAAAAGACCCACTGTCAAAAAATTAAAACTTGAAAAGAAATAATATGTGAGTTGCGAATTTCAAGAAAAGAAAGGTTTTCTTGTAATCCCACCTTATGGGTCGTCATTTGTATAAACCCTTAATTAAAGGTTTTAAAGATGGGACCCACTTCAAAGGTTTAGTACCAAACAAATGTATTGAGATATCTTTGAATCTAAACCTCCCTAACCCCTTACACCAAACGGGCCCTTAGTTTTTATAGACGCAATGACTTACTGTAAGTTACACACACGTTTGGTTTTTATATATTTAGTTTTTTACAGTCCGGTTGAGCTGTGGAACACCTGCACACATCCATGATTTTGATTAAGGGATACTTCATAGTGTATCCATGATATACACACTTTAGATGTTGTAAATATCTTTATAAAGACATAGTGCGTCAAACCATTAGATAATTTGTAAATATCTTTATAAATACATAGTGCGTCAAACATGATGTTGTTAGTAAGTTGTTAGATTGTATGTTTAGCAAAACTAGCTGTAAGCTGTAAACTGTAAGCTGTAAGCTGTAAACTGTAAACTGCAAGGCTGTTAACATGAGCTACAAGTTGTATCTTTTTTTTAATAACAGTGTTTGGTAAATTAGCTGTTAAATGTAATTATAAGATGTAAAATGACATAAAAGGACAAATCTATAATTGTAAATAAATGTTTGGAGGGTATATTAGTAATTTAAAGTTTTAACAGCTCATAGACATTTAAAAACTTCATGAATCAGCTTTTCATTTTGGAGCTATTTGTTTGAAATAAAAGCTTGTAGGTAATGCATCCAAACGAAGCTACTTAGTTTATAGGAGATTATTTTGTAACAAAAAGCTAATAGCTCCTCTAAACAGCCCCTGCCAAACAGGCGACAGGTTGCTGCTGTAAGCTGTTAATACCTTTCACACATGTAACAGGTTGATGCTGTAATTGGTATTCCATCACCCGATAACCCGGCAACCCGACCCGACTTAACCCGGCCCGATACCACCCGAACCCGATAACCCGATTATTTATCGGGTCGGGTTGCGGGTGACTTTTAAAAAAATCATAACCCGACACAACCCGACCCGACAAACCCGATAACCCGACCCGATAACACCCCTAATCACCATCACCAATAAGGGTGTTATCAGGTTTATCGGGTCGGGTTGAATTGAGTTTTGAATTTTCTAAAAGTGCCTCGTAACCTGACCAAATTAAGAATTAGGTTATCAGGTTTTGGGCAGGTTTCGGGTCAGGTGATTCGGGTTATCGGGTCACTTTTACTACCGGTACTTATTTGACTAAAGTGATCCATAATGATGAATTGCACACTATAATCCCGTATTTGAATACAATTTGACTTTTCATATATGAATTACACATTACTATTGGCTGAGCGTTTGGTAGTGAGTCTGGTACTCATGAGGTATCATAACGAGCTTGCTTCGCAAATCCTATGTGGCTTGCTCGCCACCTCTCGCCACCCTTAGCCATGACACCATCATCCTTCGCCACTCCCTCCCTCGCCACCCCAAAGACATGAAAAACGACAAAAACTTTAACAGTGAGTGTGTTGTGTGTGTGAGTGTGTGTTTATAAAATTAAAGGTGAGTGGGGCCCAAGTGAAGAGGTTTGGGTTAGTTGTGAATAGGGGGTATTTTTAAGTGGGTGTGTTGAAGTGATGTGGCACATGTGGGACCCAAGTGAAGAGGTGTGGCTTAGCCACGATACCTCATGCTCCACATCATAGTTCCATATTTGACTATTGATACCAAGGTTGTCAAAATCGCGATCCTGCTCGTAGGATCGTACGATCCTACACACAAAAAACGATCAGGATCTTAACAAGATCGTAATCCAGGTAGGATCGCAGCAGGATCGTAGGATCGCGTGTAGGATCGTAGGATCGGATCGGATCGTATAGGATCGCCTATTTTTTTTTATTATTTTTTTATATATATATATATATACTTATTAAGTATAAGCTCATGTCTTAAAGGCCAATGGCTAAGAATTTTTCAAAAAAGTTATTATTTTGGTGTTGTTGATTAATTGTCTCTTGCAAGATTAATGAGTATAAAATCATTATGTTTTTATGAACTATTTAGAAATAGTTTAGATGTGTCTTTTTGGGTTTATTATGAAAAACAATTTTGTGCTTTGTAAAATGTCAGAAGTTTGTTTTTAAAGTAAATTATCTACATACTTGACCCAATTTTGTTCATATTTTATTTTATGTTACATATAAAAGCATGAATATTCTAATTTAATTTATTTGGTCATCAAGAAAAAAAAATTCATTAATATTATCCGAATATTCTAATTTAATTTATTTGGTCATCAAGAAAAAAATTTGTGGTGCCCTCTATTATAAATTATATCGTTTCATTTTCAGATACAATCCTTTTATTTTTTTGCATTAATCTATATATTGTAACAAAAAAGTTACAGAATCACGTGCTAATAAATTAACATTATCTTTTTGCATAAATGTTATCATGAAAAACCTATAATAAAAAAACATTAAAACAAGAAGTAGGTGCACCGTGCACGTATGTAGTAACTTTGTGCAAGTATGCATTGCAATATATCTAATATTCTATTACTACGGTACTTGAACATATAACATTTTTTTTTATCATCCATTTAGATTCGTTTATCATATGAAATATTATATAGAAATATAAAACTATAACCCCTATACAAAAATATATAATACATTTTCATAGGATCTTACGATCCCGATCCGATCCTACGATTACGATCTTGCAAAGCCAAAAACGATCCTAGGTAGGATCCCGATCCTGACACCTTGATTGATACTGTTAGTCTTTTTATATAATTATAATTCCATATTTGACTAGTGGTTCTATTAGTCATTTTATATAAACATTCACACTTGAACTCAAACCAAACGCACCAAAAATGATTTTCGGGCTGACACGATAACATTAAATATCTAACATTCGCTCGACCCGATAAAACTATCGGGTTCGAGTCAAAACAACCCGACAAGATTTTTTAACCCAACCCGATAAGCCTTATTGGGTTCGGGTTCGGGTTAGATTAACCCGACCCTACTAACACTGCGTTTAACTTTCATTTCTACTGATGCTACTAGTCACCAACTTTTCATGTTTAGTGGCCTACTTTTAACTTTCATTTCTATCAGAGCTCTAGGCATCATACCATTGCTAGTCCCTGATCTTTTGTAGAACCTCTTCTGATTAACTAGCAGAGCCCTATCATTGAATTTAGTGGTTAGGTCGGGAGATACATTTGGCTGCTCCTAGTATCGCCCTCTACATCATAGTCACCATCCTGAACCTACATATTGGAGTTTGAAAATAAAGCAGTTGACATGGAGGCATGAACATGAACATTTTTAGTTTCATGTTCATAGATTTGATCTACCAGGTCCTCCTCATAGTTATCTTTGCGAAAAGAGTGGCTAGGCTATCATTTTTTATAGTATTATTGGCTCTCTGAGTTTGATTCAAACTTAGCCGTTTTCTAGGCAAGCTATTAATAAACGTGGCATTTACTTCAGCTTAGTGAATTTCAACTCCCTTGTTTTCAATGTCATCCATCAAGATTTTCAGCCTTGTGTAAGTTTGTGCAACTTTCTTGCCATCAATTGCCTTAAAGGCATTGAATTTCAATCTTAAGGCTGCAATCTTGATGTCTCTTGTTTCAGAGGGTCCCTCATGACCTAGGATTAGGTCAATCCACATTTCTTTCGCAGTTTTGCACCTGATGACAAATTTCATAATGTCATTAGAAAGACATGAGATAATAATACTTTTCAGTCTTTTATCTTGGTTGGCACGTATCCTATCATCAGGTGTCCATTGATTTTGAAGCTTTCCCGAAAAGTTTTTAGGAGTGGATGCAGATGATTTTGGAATGTATGTACCATTTTCCAAGATTTCAAGAAGAAAAGGTTCCAGTCCATCAAGATAGACAAGAAACCTATCTTTCCAGTTTGGACGATCGTCCACTTCTAGTAAAGGAACATAATTAACATGAGCTCCTCCTCTTGAATTTAGGAGTTGTGGAAGGTCATTGTTTGGTATATTTGCATTTTTGTTGAAGTTTAAATTTGGACCATCAATATTTCCAACAAAATCATCAATATTTTCATTGTTTGCAATCATGGTTGGATTTTGGTTTCAAAATATTTTGACAAGATTTAGTATTGAGCACTTATTTAAATATTTTATAACCAAAACTTGCTCTAATACCAATTGTTGTTCTCAAATCCTTGATTGTTTTACATGAAACTACAATAAATTAGTTTAAAATATGCAAACACAAGATATAACTTTTCAATGTATAATTCTTTATTTGAATGAATCAAAGAATTACAAAGTGTTATGCGAAAAAACACTTAATTAAATGACAATGTATTTGCTCTCCAAAACAAGCAAACTTAAACTATGTAAAAGTTTGCAAGTAAACTCTAGGGTATCTGATAGTATCAGAGACTAAGACGAGTTTAATGTTGGAGTAAATGCACTTCAATAATTTCACAATACGTGTGGAAGTTATAACATTTACTCCAAAGACATTCACTTATATAGGCAGTACGAGGATGTTTGTGACTGGTGTTGATGCATAATCTGGCGCGGACTGGATTCAACGACTCTCCTTGGGCCGTTAGTCGTCTTCTCGAGTCCTAGTAGACCTGTCAACAAAGAGAACCCGTTAGGAGTGGACCCGAGGCCGTAGCCCCGGGGTCCACCTCCGACGGTCAAGTTAGTATGCAATGTAGCATCTCAAAGTTAGGGTTAGAGATAACCTGTCATGTATTTATAGTGGATGGATTAGGGTTTAGGCGTAGAGTGGGCCGCATCTGCCGGGCCTGACCCATTCCTGGCCCATTCCGGACCATACGTCTACAAGCCCCCCAAGTCTAGTATGAGATAGCGCATGGCTATGTTATGCTAGACTTAAGTTATGTTCATGGCCGCGTAGGTGAAAGTGGATCCCATATGCTGCATCCTGGGTGAGGGCGTACCTTTTGTACCAGTAGCGACGTAGCATAGTGCGACAGAAGACGTGCTTCTGTAGCAGAAATGCGCGCTGTGCGCGACAAAGAAGTGTGACAGAAGACGTGCTTCTGTAGCAGAAGTGCGCGCTGTGCGCGACAAAGAAGTGCGACAGAAGATGTGCTTCTGTAGCAGAAGTGCGCGCTGTGCGCGACAAAGAGGTGCGATAGAAGACGTGCTTCTGTGCGCATTACATCCGTCTTTACAACCAACAGAGGACGTCTCCCCTGCGGCAAGATGGTGCGAATATTTAAATCCGTCTTTGTACCGGGCTTGCAATACCTCTCACATACGATCTGCTTCCAAATATACATGCGTGACGCGTACGGAAACAGTGGTAGTATATACCCTGGTAGCCCCCCAAGTTTGGTGGTGCTACTCGTGTAGGAGCATTAAACTTATGTAATCTGCGAAAAACACTGAATGCAAAGATTAAAAGTATATGCCACGAATCGCAGCATATAAAACCTAATGAATTGAAACAATAGACAGCACATAGCATGAATAATATATAATAGAAGTGGTAGTGCGCACCCGTCGTGGGATGCGTACCGACGAAATAATTAATTATGTTTTTTTTTTATAAAATAAAAACTCGGATGGATGTACCGTGACCGCGACTAATAGACGCAGATGGATTTATCGTAACCGCATAGACTCGAACGTTTGTGGATGATCGCAGATGTATATACCACGACCTTTGTCCAATGCGCATCATGGCGATTGACTAGCATCGTGGTGTTCGCGCGTACGCGTTCTCTGCGAAGATGTCTGAACGCACGACCTAATGCGAGTAGATTTATCATGACTGCGTTGTTCGAGCGCGAACAAGCGTACCAACCGTAAAAACAGTATCTGCGCGAATTAATTCGCGGCAAAAAAATAAAATAGCTCCGATCGTGCGGATATTTTCTTAGGTCCAATCGTGCGGACTAAAAGATAAAATAGGTCCGATCGTGCGGACTTTTCTTTTCTAGTATCTTATGTAAAGAAAATCATGAATCGTATACATGTTATATTAGATTATTTATATAATAAATACATTCACGTGAAGGAATATTATGATGTTTATTCACTGCATCGTCACGTGGAGTATTAAAGCATGGATACTTTAAAGCATGCACGACAATCGATTATATTAATTGCGAATGATATTTTAAATCAATCGATTATAGGGATTTAGAGTTACCGACTTTAGAAATTGATTTATGCTTTTCGGTAATATGAGAACACGAAACATAGTTTATTCGGGGTCCCACGGATGGCGCCAACTTGTTGATGCATAATCTGGCGCGGACTGGATTCAACGACTCTCCTTGGGCCGTTAGTCGTCTTCTCGAGTCCTAGTAGACCTGTCAACAAAGAGAACCCGTTAGGAGTGGACCCGAGGTCGTAGCCCCGGGGTCCACCTCCGACGGTCAAGTTAGTATGCAATGTAGCATCTCAAAGTTAGGGTTAGAGATAACCTGTCATGTATTTATAGTTGATGGATTAGGGTTTAGGCGTAGAGTGGGCCGCATCTGCCGGGCCTGACCCATTCCTGGCCCAGTCCGGACCATACGTCCACAACTGGGGTTGTTGAAACTTACCAATCATTTAATAGATTAGTACATCTTCCATTAAATGATTCCATTCTTGGAAACATAACAATCATACTTTTTTAAACAGTTCTGCCAATTGTTCACTCTTTTTGTCCAACTCGTATTTGCTTGACTTTTCTTCAAAGATACACTTTATCATGCTCTTTTAAAAAGTTGAAAAGTCCCCGCCTAAATATCTTAAAGAGATATTATCAAGCTATGCTCTGTTGGTTTATCGGCAGATAGATTCATCAGGGTATTCCTTGATGAACCTTCTACCTTCAGCTTCAATTCCTTCTACATACTAGCTGATTCCGCAACAGCTATTTAGTATATCTTCAAGTAAGCTTCTACATCTTTGACGATGTCTCTGACTTGCACTTTGTTGAGGTTGCTCATTGATTTCATTATCAGCAAGTCTTCTTTACTTAGACTAATTTATGTTTAAATCTAGTCAGAGACCATTGGAGATTAAATTGACCCAACATATATCATGTTGAATGATCATATGCATGTTAAGAAACAATTTGGGTATGTTAATGGGTAGTGTTAAACCCTTTTTATTAATTGCATTGAAGAAATGTTAAGGGTTTATAATGATTCTTGTTTAGGAATCAAATGACCTTGGTATTGGTGTTCTTGATAGGTTAGCCATGGAGTTGAGGTAAGTAATTTGGTTAAAACATGTTGATATATTGATTTTATCATATTGTGTTATATGTGAATGTTGTGGTAAGTATATAGAAGGCATGGATTAAGAGGCATAAAACAAGTGCTAGTATTAAGCTAGTTAGATAAACTAGGTAAGGTGAGTTTGTTTGTCTAGTGTTTATGGATTAACTATGTTATGAGATGGATTAATGTTTGTATTACTTGATAAATTGATTTAGTGGTATGTATGCAAGTATAAGTTGGTAGTCATGTGAACTAGTTATGAAATGTGTGTAATGCAAGTGTAACTAAAATGTATATGATAATTTGTTATCGCCAGTTACTTACTAAGTGTAAAGCTTACATGTTAGTTGATAAATGTTTTGTAGGTTTATGTGGACAAGTTGGTCTTAGAAAAAGGCATTAAGATGTGAAGCGAGGGTCGAAAGAGCTTGACGTTATGTTTAGGCAATTAGTATTAGAATGCCATGCTACAAACAAGTTAAACCCCCATCGAGTCCTTGTAAAATAATGAGTCAATTGGGTATTCAAACATCATTTTGAGTCAAAAGTCCAGTATGTGGTATGGATTTAAATATGTTGCATTCAACGTTTTAAAATGGGTCAAAAAGAGTGTTTGGCACAAGGACAAACGTCATCTTGAGTCAAACGGGTTGATATTTGTATGAATTCATGTATGATGTTTATTTCTAGTTTTAAATTATGATTGAAATGAGTTTTTTAGGTTCCATATGTTTTTGATAAGTTGAAATATGGTTTTTAGCATAAAAAATAGTTCTGAGGTATTTCGGCATGTAAGTATGTTAGGAATTAGAAATTCCCGGTATTAAAGAGTCGGTCACCTCAAGTATATGTAATCGTTAGAAAGCTCGTAGTCGTAGTTATTTTAAGTTAAGTAGTTATTTAGTTAAGTAACACCGTGGAGGACGGACGGGTCTTTACCCACTGTATGCCTGATCCACAGCCCAAAGTGTGGCGATTTGTGTAAGACTATAAATACTCTCTACCTTCCAAGGTAGAGAGTTGGAGCTCATAATAATATCTTTCACTTTCTCTCACTAAGTTCCCTAAACCTCTAACTTTCTCTCTCTAGAATTCCATCTTATACGCCACCTTGTGTTATGGTTTGATGTGTATGTGAAAAGTTATATCTTACAATTGGTATCAAGAGCCATGGTTAGATCATATCTTGCACATCTTTGGATTTATAGTGGTTTTTAGGTGGTTTTTGAGTTTGAAAAAGTTTAGTGGTTTTTGCATCATTTGGTTGATTTCTTGTGTTAAAGTTTGAATTTTGTTGGTACTTTTATGTTTAGAATCATCAAAAGTGTTTAGGTTTTCATTTGGTAAGCTTGAATCATCTTGGTTGGGTTGTTTTTGGATTGAAAAGTGAAGTTTATTTGGTTTTTCAAGCTAGCGACTTAGCTCTCGGATTTTTTTCTTGGTAGCGACTTGCTTCACAAAATTGTAGCGAGTTACAGTGTTAAAGCTAGCGAGTTAGAGCTAGCGAGTTAAAGGAC
>BPTQ01000001.1:133390541-133565948 GCA_019973895.1 Chrysanthemum seticuspe | reverse complement strand
TCTCATAAATATCAGAATGTGTTTAGCGGTGTGAAACCCGACACCTAGTCCGTATGTCACCCATTTCTGGGCAGGCAGGAGGTGCCACAATGAATTGATTTATTGATGAATTGAATTTTATTGATGCTGATGCTCGAAAGATTGCTAATGTATATGAACTCCACTGGCTGAGAAATTATGGCCCTTAAAGATTAAGGATTGTTAGAGGGGGATTCCCTCCAGTGGAGTTATTACGTGGTTTTAATGTATCTTATGTTTATCTAAAATGTAATTGTGAACTAGAACATAAGAACTAATTCAGGAAACGAGGATTCGAGCATCAGTAACTTAGAAGTGTAACGTACAAACCAATAAGGTTCACCTCCAGAAAATGACTAGGTGCACTACTATTAAAACTCGGTAGTAAACTCTAGTAGTCGTTAGTTGTTAGAGACTCTGTAGGTAACACCACAACACTGAAACCCTGGCTGTACGAGTGTAAGACCTAGTACTATAGAAGAGTAGTCTGATGAGAAGATATCATGATCCAGAATGTGAGCATGTCGGTCCCAAAGTCACAACACCACAATGGATGTCTCAGAGATTGTTGATTGCTGATGATCTCAAATGATGGCTCAAAATTATCATCACGTGGATCAGTAAAAGACCTCCACTTGGAATAACCAAACATGCAATGTGAAGATTCAATGACTACGAGCTTAGGAGCAAAGGACTTAATCAAGAATACAAGATCAAGTGTTAATGTAAAATCTATTTGTATTCTATGTAATTTTGGTGCATTATTGAGGTGACCTCCCTTAGGGGGAGATTGTTAGGAATTAGAAATTCCCGGTATTAAAGAGTCGGTCACCTCAAGTATATGTAATCGTTAGAAAGCTCGTAGTCGTAGTTATTTTAAGTTAAGTAGTTATTTAGTTAAGTAACACCGTGGAGGACGGACGGGTCTTTACCCACTGTATGCCTGATCCACAGCCCAAAGTGTGGCGATTTGTGTAAGACTATAAATACTCTCTACCTTCCAAGGTAGAGAGTTGGAGCTCATAATAATATCTTTCACTTTCTCTCACTAAGTTCCCTAAACCTCTAACTTTCTCTCTCTAGAATTCCATCTTATACGCCACCTTGTGTTATGGTTTGATGTGTATGTGAAAAGTTATATCTTACAAAGTAGGCCGGTTTTGTTAATAAAACCGGTTGTTTTCTGGAAATTAAAAAAAAAAAAAAAACAAATGAAATTTCTCGAGTTTGGTTTGGGGCGTTTCACAACAACCATTGTCACCAACAACCGTTACTACCACCAACGTTAGCAACCACCGTAACCATCAACATGCACCACCACCTTCACTAGAAACAACCACCACCACCAAAAAATGTATAACCCACCAAAAAACACCACCACCAAAAAAATCTGAAAGAATAATGTGTTTGAGTAATTTTGTGTGTCTGTGAAGTTATGATTTTGAAACAACCTCATATAGCCTATTTCACGTTAATTGGAGCAAAATTTTCCAACATTGATGAGTGTCTAAATACTCATCATTTTTGTACAAAATAAACTGCAAAATCATCTGAAAACACTCAGAAACACATCAAAATGATCAAAATATCACAAATCAGTGTTTTATGTGTTTTAAATGCAAAAATATCAAAATCAGATGAAAAACATATCAAATTTGCAAAAATTGCAGTTTCAGTCCCCCAAGTTTCTAAAATTGTCAAAAATAGTCCCTGAGTAAAAATTTCAAAAGAAAAGTCACCAAAGGTCCTTTTTAAATCATAACTTGTCAAATTTAGTCCTTTGGTGAAAAATATCAAAAGTTTGAGAAAATTACAAAAATGGTCCTCCAAGTTTGAAAAATGGCAAAATTGGCCCCCGGAAAATTGGAAAATGGCAAAATTGGTCCTTATACTTTTGAAGCTTGTCAATTTCAACCCTTGGAGAAACTTTGCTTAATTGGCAGGATTAGTCCTTTGATTTTCAGATTTGGCACTTTTAATCCCTATAATATTAAACCTTATACCCTTTTTTGGCCCCCTGTCAAAACTGCTTGTGACCCTGCCACCCTTGACCCTTTGCATTTTTGAACCCCCTGGTTTTAATTATCCACCAGTCAACCCACTTGGTCAAACCACCCTTTTGGCGCCAACTGCTTTCTCCCCCACTTGATAGCCTGCAAATCCCAACCAACACTCCACCACCTCACCTTATCTCCTTCCCTGTCTCCCCCCACCTCCACACAACTCCAAACACATTAAATGCACCTCCTAACCCTTCACTCAATCTCACACAGGTTAAAAACATTTTTTCCCGCCAAAAACAAGGAAGGGCCAAGATTACTCAAAAGTGATCCAAGGGTCAGAATTTATGGTGGGATATGTCCAGATATGTGAGAGAGACTACTGGAAGTATAAAAGGAAGCAGGAGGAAACAAGATGGGCAGTAGTTAGTTAGTTTTATCTAAATGTATGTCGTTTTTTTACTTATCTTGTCTTAACTAGTTTTCAATTGTATTTTCTAATTAATTTGTATCAAACAAAGTTGTTTAAGTGTATTGCAATTAATATCAAGTTTCAATTTAAGCTTCTGTTTACATTTGATATCTTGTCTCAACTGTTGAAATTTCCCAAATTAAAATCTGTTTTATAAGCTTTAGTTCCTGTTTGTTTAAACTCTCATAAGCTTCACAAAGCTTATGTGAGCTTGTTGAGTGTTTCAATGTGTTCAATTCCCAGTTTTACATAAAAAGTCAACAAAAGTCAAACAAAAGTCAAAAATCAAAAGTCACCCTATTTCATGTTAATCTCTGGTTTTAATTTGTTAAATTGATGAGTTTAAATGTGTTTTGTGTAGTTGGATTAAGATTGAGCTCAGTTTCATTATAATTTCAGTGTTTTAATGCATTTTGTAGTTATAAAGGGGTGTTTGTTTTGCTTGTTTAAACTGTTCTAGAGGTCTGATAATGCAGTAGATTAGTTGCTTTAAGCTAGTTATATGTTATTGATGTCATTCCTGTCCTTGGTTTGCCATCATTTGCACTTTTAGTCAAAATTTTGAGTCCACTGCTCCTACCTTCAAAACTGTTAGAATCAGTAGTTAGAAATCTCACACATAGGCTTAGAAGTTGATACTCTAGCTTGTGAAAGTCTTATTGCATTAAATTACATTGAATTCAGTCCTAGGTTTGCATCTAAATCTCACAAAAGTCAAAATACTATTCTGTTCTTTAAAAGTCAAAAGTAGTCTAAAATCAGTTTTTGGCAGAACTTGCAGCCTATGCTCAGTGTTCATTTTAGCTTATTAAGGTCTCAAATTTGGTCATATTGCAGTAGGCTAGGTGGTCTTCAAGACCCTTTATCTGTTTTTCCTTTAAGCTTGTCTGATAAGCTCATAGATAAGCTCAAACTAGCACCTGCCTGTTATATATGTTCTGTTCAGCAGTCACTGTCCCTTTGGTCACTTTTTGTTTGCTCTCTAGCTTCCTTAATACTTGTCCTTATTTGATGAAAATTTGGGTAAATGATCTCTGGTTGGTGGTGTTTAGAACCCTACCTTTGGTTTTCAGTTTAGCTTATTGAATAAGCCAGTGCAAGTGCTTAAACTTAGGACCATTTTCACTGTTTTGGTATTGTAGCAGTTAGCTTAATTCTTTATACTCTGCTTATTAGGTGTCTAGAGTAGTTGAATTTAGTTGCCTCAGGGTAGTTTTAGTATAATGTAGCTTATGTATTCAGTTGGTAGCTTTTGAACTCCATTTGCTTAATAAAGTGCTTATTTCAATAAGCACTTCCAATTCAGTTGCATAATCCTCCAAACAAGCCCCTGTTTTTCTAATTTTCCTAGCTCCCTAATATCATTTTAGACTTTTCCTGCAATTTTCAGATTTTTCCAAGTTCATTTGCTATTTTTCTTAATTTAAAATAGTTTTTAAGCATTTTTAAATAGCTTTTAATACAAATAATTAAGAAAAGCTTCAAAAAAATAATTTTTCAATTTTCTTAAGTTTAGATAAATATAAAAAGCCAAAAACATATTTTTCCATATTTTTCTTAGTTAAATTTGTATTTTTAAATATTTTAATTAGTTTTTAATAGTTTAAAATCCATAAAAAATAGAAAAATTATCAGAAAAATACAAAAATAGTTTTGAAAATTCTAGTTTGATATTGTAGACTTTTCCATTTCATAATTTTATTTTTCTAGTTTTATTTCCTAATTTCTTGTATTTTAGGTAATTATTAATTAGTTAAAATTAGTTTTTAATTAATAATAATTAGATAATTAGTGATAAAAATAATTTTCTTTTTCCATAAATTTTATTTTATCATTAGGATTGTAAAAATGTATTTTTCATATTTTTAGGACCTGTATTCCTTAGTTTTCACTTTTTATTTTGTACGTCGCGTAGATTTTAATTTCAGTTTTATAAAAACAAAAAGAACAAAAACATAATTTTAATTTCAGTGATAGCGTTTATTTAATAGATTTTATCTTTTTATTTTCCTTTAATTTGCATTTAAGCCGTTTTTATTTGTGGCTTTTTTCGTAGTTATAATCTAATCAAATCTCTGTATCCATTCAAATCTTCTCGATCACTATACGTTTGATAATCCATTGCACAGCTCGCTGGGACATAACGACCCGGGGAGACCCTATACTCCTCAGATCTTCATTGCATCTGTGCTTAAGCTGTTTTAAGTTTCTTGCTTGCGTGAGAAAACTTGACGGTTTTGCGCAGATCAAACATGTCATTCAAATTGATCATTAGAAGGGATTCTCCTCCTTCCCAATGCTATTTTTCCCCCTGACCCACTCTTTCGCACCGTCTCATTCATGAAACCCTTGTCGAGTTACAATAGAAATTAGGGGACAAGATTGCCACATGTTGCGCTTAGGGAGGTTCCTAGTGCATTTCACACCTCACTCTTTTGAGGTCACGAAACGAAACCATTGTGTAAATAGGTAATCGGTTGAAAAGGTGTCTTAATCTTATAACACAATTCCCAAAGTGTCCATCTAGGTAACTTTCGGTTTAATTAAAATATCAATTAATCACATTTTTTTTCGTTTTTGGTTCGGGTTTTTTATAATAAAATAGGTGATTGAGAATTATCTCTCGCTAGAAAATATTATTCTTTAAATAGTTTCTTTCTCGTAAACTAAATATATCTTTTTATAACTTGTTTACTTTTACATCTTCGCATCAAATACTGTAATATTCCCATACGAATACCATCATAATTAGAGTAAATTGCAAAAATCGTTTATATCGCTTGGCCAAATTGCAGGTTCATTCTTAACCTTTCGAAAATGCAGACATCATTTTTATGAGAAACTTTGGGTTACAGTTTTTGACAAGGGTATTTTAGTTATTTTACTTTGGGTTGGATAAAGTGGTTAACACCCTTACCTCCGGAGACAGAGGTCAAGGGTTCGATCCTCACCGCTTGCAAGGCCGGATGTCCTTTTTTATATTAGGTAGAACCGGCCTCTCTACCTTAAGTAAGGATAAGACTGTCTACAACTCAAAGTTTTTCACATAAACAGTGTCTGTAATTTCAAAAAAGTTAAGGACTAAAACTGTAATTTGGGCAAAACACAAATACATGATTTTTGTAATTTACTCTCACAATTATAATTCAGTCGGAACTCAAAGTACTTGTTTTCCTACAATAAAAAGTCCAACAAATACTTTACTTGAACAAAGAGAAAAAGAAACATTATTATTACTTTCTTGTTCATGATTTCATCACTTCTCACCTAATACAAATAAAACCAAAATCATAAACCCTTTAAACACACCAAAAACAATTTTTTTTTTTATAAAAACTTGATGATATAATTTTATAAAAATCTTGATCATATTATGTATAGATCTGGAAGTGCAGCAATAATGGCATGGAACATATTTAAGTTTTGTACAGCATTAAGAGGACTAGGTTCAATAATGATCTTATTAGTTCTTGGTGTTGTTGGTGTTTCTTATTATGCTGTTGTTTTGTCTATTTATGGCCCTGCTTTGTTTGCTTCTGGTGTTGGTGCTCTTGATTCATTCATTGCACTAGTTGTCTTGATCCTGTTTCATATTCTGGTAAGAAAATTTTTTTATTTTATTTTTTGGTTTTTGATGTGTTTTAAATAATGGGTTTGTGTTAAATTGTTGGATTATGGGTTTTTGTTGGGTGATTTTAGGTGATATAATGATAAAGATGTGTGCTTTTGGTTGTTAGTGTGTTCTTGATGCTAGTTTTAGTGATATTTAATTTGGGTATGTGCTAAAGGTGATGTTTTTAGTTAAATTTGATGTTATTACTAAATTGGGCTTGTTATTGATTGTTGGATTATAGGTTTTCTTGGGGTATAATTTGTGTAATTAGTACTAAATTTAGTGAATGACTAGGGTTGGTTGACTTTGTGTTAGTGATTATAATTTGAATTGAATGGTTTTGTTATAATGGGTTTTTGTTTATTTGTTGGATTATGGATTTTTATTGGGAGATTTTAGCTGGTTAGTTTATAAAGGTGTGAGCTTTTGGTGAAATTGGATGGTTTTGTGTTTAAGTGCTGGATTATGCATTATAAAGCTATGAGCTTTTGTTTAATTTAGTGGAATTTGATTAGGGTATGTCATAAAGATAATGTATTTATCGTATTTGAGTTTTGATGTTTTTGTTAAAGCTGGTCTGTTCTTAATTGTGGGATTATAGGTTTTTTTGGGGGGTTTGTTTTGTGTATATAGTACTAAATCTAGTGAAGTAAACTGAGGTTGACTTTGTGTAAGTGATTGTAATTTGAATGGTTGATACATTGATACCCAATTTGGGAAATTTTAGCTGCTTATAAGTATTTGTGAGCTTTTGTTTGTGTATCTGTTGACGAATTTAGTTTTGGTGCAAGTTCATTTAGGTATGTGCTAATTGCTAAAGATCATGTTTTTGTAAGGTATCATATGAATATTGTCTGTATGTTGGAGTCACAATTTCGTGTAAGGAGTAAATATAGATGACTAGATGTACCTTTAGCTAAAGTTTACTTGATGCTAGTGGAAATAAGCTTGAACAGGATTAATAATGGATATAGTTCTCTGTCTTGAGTTTAAGCAACTTATTATCTGATTATGCTTCTTCAAGCTACACTGGTAATCACTTTCAAAGCCCTATCCAAACCCCTCCCTACATATTAGGGCTAATTTTGTGGATCTATAGTCCTGATTAGGCCGCTTGTAGCTATCATCATTCATACCATTTGCCTGTTATTTCTTACTTTGGTAAACATTTGGCTGTAAATTATTGCTTTTACTAAAATGGGGTTTTACTTCTGAAGGTTGTAGATTGTATTTTTAATGTGTGCGTTCTTTTAGTTCTAATTGTCAATTTTAACTATTGAATGTATGCTACTGATATTGAACGAGTATATAACGGTTTTTAGAAGTTGGGCAGATTATATTAATTTTTTGCCTTTACGATAATTATTAACTAATGTTGCTATGCTCCCCTTGTTTCATTCTGGTATCGTAAGATACCTACTCTATTTTTCGCCTAATTATTATACTTACAGTAATAACTTTGTTAATGCAGTTGGGGATGCTATTGTGGAGTTATTTCTCTGTGGTTTTCACGGACCCTGGTGGTGTACCACCTAATTATAGACCAATGGTAGACGTGGAAAGAGGGGATTCTGAATCAGAATTCAGCTCATTGGCCACACCTGATCCAACGAATACGAGAATCCGTTATTGTAGAAAGTGTAACCAAGTAAAACCTCCTCGTTGTCACCATTGTTCTGTCTGTAAGTCCAATTCATCCTTATTTATATATCTTTATTTATTTCTTTGTTAGTATAAAGTCCATTTTATTATGCAGAAAGATAGTTTTTTATTGTAATGCTAGATACTAATTTACAATAAGAAAGCCTGTTTAGGGCAATCAAACATCATGATAAACTGAAAAGTTGAAAATACCAGAGATCAGTGAAAATAGTAAAAGTGCGACTCTTTTTTTGAGGATTTTTGGTTACTTGTTCTCACATTGCAAGAGCGAGAGCCTTGCCTCGTGACTTTTAAGTATTTTGATTACTTTTTATCATAGGAGATTATCATGATGACATGATACAACTGTGTATTCATATTCACCCTTTCTTATCTCAAAGTTGATAAAAATTTATATTTTTGTTTGTTTAGGTGGAAGGTGTGTGCTAAAAATGGACCATCACTGTGTATGGGTTGTTAATTGTGTTGGTGCATTAAACTACAAGTACTTTCTTCTCTTCTTGGTATGTCCTCTACTTTCTCTTCTACTGCAACTTCCAAGCAGTTTATCAGCAATTAATACACTTCACAGAGCCGAATGATGAAATCTTATGTATTCCCGTTCATTAAAAAAATGCATTTTAGAAGACCCGAAAAACCACACCTAATGTTGGCAAATCTTATGATGAAATCTTTTTTTTTTGTGTGTGTGTGTGTGTGTCATTTTATATTTCAGTTTCCTAAATAATCATAAGCTGGCAAATATCTGATCATTAAAACTTTGAACTCTAGAAGCGCATCTGAACACTATATTTTACAACCCTTTTTGTTACAATTGATTAATAGATTCTGACTCTGTACATACAAACACTCTTTTACTACTATTTGGCAATACTTTTTTTTTTCTTCCCGCAAAGGTAACTATTCTGCAATACTGGTTATAATTGGACCTACCATTCGAGTACTTCTTTGGTTTTCACGTAGTTATGCTTATTGGAATAGTATTTATGGTGTTTTATCTTTGCAATAAATTTTGATGAACAATGTTGTTTGATGCAGTTCTATACGCTTCTCGAGACAACTCTTGTAACTTTATCGTTGTTACCATATTTCATTACATTCTTCAGTGACGGAGAGATTGCCGGGTCCCCCAGCACTCTAGCAACCACTTTTCTCGCCTTTGGTATGATCTTTTGAAGTCTTATACTTACAAATTTTAACCCTTGTGCTAGCTCTCTGCTCAATATTTTTAACTTTTGTTTTATCTTTTTACAGTTTTGAACTTGGCTTTTGCTTTAAGTGTTTTTGGGTTCTTAATTATGCACATATCGCTAGTGTCGGGTAATACTACAACAATTGAGGTATCATTTTCTTGTCTCTATATGTTTGAATACAAATTTACCCTGAGTTCTGTTTTTTGAATCAAAATCTTGTTTGCATCAGGCATACGAGAAGAAGACGAGTCCAAAATGGCGATATGATCTTGGCCGCAAGAGGAACTTTGAGCAGGTATCATATGTTGTATATAATGCTCTTTTGTGCTTCATGTTTTGGGGGAACCTAATAAATTCTTGATTTATATACACTCAATTGGTAATATTACAATTGTACATTTAAGTACGGGAGCATGTAGTGACTCGGTAATCACACACACATAAGTAATCATAGGAATACAACTAAGATCTTGTGTATGTGTGATTTGCCAATCCTTAAGTTCTTGTTCCCTGCAATTGATGTTTGATATAGGATATCATAATACAGTTGTGCCATGTGCATTTGAAACTGAGTAAGTGATATTGGATAATTAGCTCTAATAGAACGTCCTACAGTAGTATGGAGATAGCGTTTGAATGCGCTCTTGGTGTGTGAAGTTGTGATGACCAGATAACAAATTATTGGCACTTTCATTATAATATGTGTTTTTATTGTTTTGTTTTTTAATCTGAATGTTTTGTGAATATACAGGTATTCGGAACTGTTGAGAAATACTGGTTTATTCCAGCTTACAGCGAGGAAGATCTGCGGAGAATGCCAGCCCTACAAGGTCTTGAGTATCCCTCAAAGCCAGATTTGGACTCCCAAGAATTCTAAACCCCCAGTTGGAAATAAAACATTTTTCTTCGTATATTAACATGAACCCTGAAGCCACCTGACATAACTAAAACATGTTACAACTGATTTTGGGTGTCGCCATTTTGAGAAGCAGCACTTACTGAGACAAAATACGAAGGTGTTCATGGAAGCAGATGAAGCAAAATTCGGTACTTCAGATTAGTTTGGGTTCATGAAGTTATTGTTAGTTGTATTTACAGTTCACACGAGATGTACATTATATAGCGTTTTCATGACTTGACCAATGTAACAGTCAACTAGTTCTCGCAATGTTATGATGTTTTACGTAGTATCGGTGTAGAATTTAAAGTTTGTAGAAATATAGCATTGCATGATTATAGAGCTTAGAAACCAAAGAGCTTAACTTTTGATAACATAACAATCATTAAAATAAAATTTAAGCTATACGGTATGAGTTGAAAAACACGATCTGCATATTCTCGCACATGCATAATCACGCATGCGACTTGAACTTGCAAGCTATATTAGTTAGTAGGGTTGTAAACGAACTGAACGATCAGTGTACATTTCATAAACCGTTCGGTAAAAAGTTCGTTTATTTATTAAATGAACGAACGTAAACAATATTTTAAATTCGTTTAGTTAAATGAACGAATAAGAACAAAAGTCGCGTCCGTTCATTTATGTTCGTGAACGTCTGATTATGTTAATGTTCGTTTACGTTCATTTATTTATTATGTTCATATATTTAATTGTATAATTTTAAAAATGGTTTGTTTAAACAAAAAAACGTTTATAAAACAATGTATTGTGCATAATTAAATAAAGTTTATGGTTGTTGTCTATGTTCATTTATGTTCGATCGTTTAGCGTTCGTTTAGTATTTTAATGAACGAACATAAACGAACATAAACACTCATTTTCTTAATAAACAAACATGAACAAGAAAATTCGCCTGTTTAAGCGTTCGTGTCCGTTTATTTGTCCGGTTAAAATTAAACGAACGAACATGAACAAGGCTTCTTTCGTATTCGTCTGGTTCGTTTACGACCCTATTAGTTAGCTTAGTGCGATACCAAAATGATATTACTAAAGATGTGCAAGTATTTGCTTGGTTAGAAAAAAAACATTTGATGATAAGAAATTGGTAAATTATCATAGTATCATCTTACAAAATCAGATAGTTAACTTATACAGATTGCAAAACATGGTTTTCAAATTTCCGTAAGTGCAAAATAAAAATATCGTGTTTTCTAACACGCAATTTGTCTCAAACTTTTCTGTTGCAAATAATTTTTGTCTTAGCAAAATACACCTTCTAACTTACTAGCAGGTACCGCGCACCTGCGCGGTACCTTGTAATTAACAATTTTGGCGATTATTGTTTCTGGATTACACGTCTTACCTGACAATGACTTTATGTATGACGAGAATTTTTTGTTTTATTAACTTTTACATTCAGTTCTCGAGTTATGTTTTGAGAGGAAAGGAGCGAAAATTGAAAGTTTTTTGTGTTCTTTAGTTTTTTTAAGAGGGGAAAGAGAAGCAGAAAGGAAGATGAGATGAAGTTTAGTTAAAAAAATCTTACTCCCATTTTTGGAAGGAAAAGGAAAGCATATATTGTGTAAAGACTAATTATAGCCATTTTAAATAATTTGACATTAACAACTAAAAGGTATACATGTAATTTAAATAAGTTATTTTCTTTTTCCTCCCACCTCAATAACATAATTTATTATTACTTTCCTTTTCCATTCCTTTATCTCAAGAATATATCAACTAACACTTCATTTCCTTTTTCCTTTCACATTTTTTTCTATTTTCCTTCACTCAAAACTCGAAAACTGAGTGTTAAGAAATGTCAAACTATATCATACAAAAATAGTATAATATTCGCGTAATGTTACAACAATATAGAGACGATAATCGATAAGATTATGAAGATAACTGATTAAAATGCTTGACAACATCATATGGTCATAAGTAGCTAATAGATTGTGCGATAACTCCATCATATCACATTGCCCACTGGGCATTTGTTTAGGCGCAATTAATGAAGACAAAATTTCCTTTTAAATCAAAATATGCATTTAATGAACGTTTATTCATCTCTAAAATTACCATAATTGATCATATTTTGATATTAATTAACTTTAACCTTCTTTATATACGTAGCTAAACAAATGCCCAGTGGGCAGGGTTTAGCAAAACCCTTAAAATATATACATCTGAATCAGAATTTTTATTTTTATATATTTACATCATATTGAATTTTAAAAAGTATTTGTATCATCTCAATAAATTAATTTACAAATATACACCTTGTTCCTTATATTTGTCTCGAAATAAACTCGTACCATTTTTTATTTTTTATTATTATTTTTTTTTATATAAGATCCGTATTAGCTGGTTTTAAAAGGCAATTTTCACGATTTAATAATATTTATTTAGAGGTTTTTAATTTATTTTCCATTTTGAAATTCTATTGACATATATGTGTTTTTGCATTAACATGTGTGATAATTAAAAATTACAATAAATCTGGTATTAAAATTTTGTGAAAGTGTTAATATTGAAAGCATTTTTAAGGTGTACATTGTGTATTGATACTTGTATCTAGAGGTGTCAAAACGGGCGGGCCGGGCGGGCACGGGCTGCGAGCTAAACGGGCTATGGGTTAAACGGGCACGGACTAAATGGGCACGGGCTAAACGGGCACGGATTAAACGGACGCATGTTATAAGAATCGCTTTAGAAAAGACCCAAAATGACGAAATAAATTCCTCAAACGTAATCTCATTTATATTTAAAAAAATAAATATATTATATCCATAAGTTTTTCTTTAAAAACAATTGTAATGTTCTCAAATTGATAGAAAATATGTGTGCCCGTTTGTGCTCATTTAACTTTTAAATATGCAATATATGCCCATTTAAAAAAAAAGAACGACTAAATGTTGCCAAATCTTTTAAAAATTTGCCCAAATTAACCATTTTTTTTTTTAGCACAAATTGCTACATCTACTTGTATCAACTTAAACAACTTATTAACGGCATTTTTAAAAAATAAAAAAGAGAAAGTGCATCATGCTTTATATTAAATTGATTTGCACATTGATTTTTTTATTAAGACACTCTTTTTATCTTTTAAGTAGTTGTGTACAAAACTCACACCCTGTTTTATTTGATTGTACCGTAAAGTGTGCAAATTTATAAATTAAGTATGCAAATCACTTCTTATTATATACAGTTTAGACAACTATGATCGTTTTATTGTTTAACTAAAACTCATATTGTCTAATATTATTGTAGCTCGTGTTTTGTGTTTATGTTTAATTTGTGAAAGGCTTATTATTTTTTTTTTTTATTATTTTTTTTAAGTTGCAGCAATGTCCAAGAAAGGTAGGAAGAAGAAAGGGTTTTGGTTTGTTTTTATTTTATAATATTTTCACTTTAAACATTGTTTTCATATATATTTACATTATAAGTCCTTGAGGTCGTTAACCTTACACAGTTAGTCCCTATTATGTTTACAATGTGAGTCCATTAGTTAATTTTCTTACACTTTTAGTCTTAAAGATGTATAAAATTTGATATAAATGTATAAAGTGAAACGCGTTGTTTTAGTAAAAGAAAAATAATTAAAATTGTGGGGTCCAGAAGTGTCTCATGGCACCAGATTTTGGTGTTATAAGACATAGGAGTGTTTTTTTGTGGTGTCATAGATTCTGATATTATAGGAAAAGGTGCTGAGGTGATAGCACTTCACCCACGACACAACAAAACGACACCGATGGGTACCCAATGCTCTAAGCACTGGACCTCTACATTGTTTAATTCACCGGATTGATATCTCCACTCAGTAGGCCACAACCAATTACCATTATCCATCATTTCTGCAACCTTCATGTAAAATCTTGCTCCATATATACTTTTAAAAGGAATTGTAGTACTCAGTGGTCCAAATTATGTCATTTACCATGCCAAAAATCAGTATTTCTCCAATAATTTCATGTTAAGTATAACCCCTTACTTTGCTTCTCAGATCTAACATAACTTTCCAAATACCACTATTTGAATACTCAGGAATTACTTCCCAAAAACTTTTACCTTTCAACTTTACTAAATTTACCCATTAGACCCAAAGACTATATTTCTTTTAAAACAAAACCCAATTGACTTTTAGGACTATTACTTTCCATGCCATTTTTTCTTAGTTCTCCATGAGACCATAAAAACCTTTTAATGCCTTCTCAATCTCTTCCACAGTTGACTTAGGAATCAAAAAGACAGATGCCAGTAGATGTGCATTGATGACAAGACTAAAGCTATAAGTTGCAACCTCCCTATATAAGAAAGGGCTTTATTCTTTCAATCATTTACCCTCTTCTTTACTTTTTCTACCAACTGCATGCATTCTATTATCCTAATATTTTTTGTTATTCATGGCACTCCCAAATACTAGTACAAAGCTAATATCTTTTGTTATTAATGGCACTCCTAAATACTAGTACAAAGCTAATTTACCCAAAAGGTCTGGTAATTTTGCTTTTTTTCTTTTTTGTGGGTTTTGTGTTTATGTTTTATGTGTGTGCTTGTTTTGTTTATTTGTGTTCGTGTTTGGTTTGTGAAAGTTTTTTTTTTCTTGTTTATAAGTTGTAGCAAAGGGAAAGAAAATGAGGAAAAAGAAAGGGTTTTGTTTGTTTTTATTTTATTTTACAACTTTTTCACTTTAAACATTGTTTTTAGAGAATTTTTTTTTAAATAAACACTACTTTCATCTTTATCAAAATAAACCATCTAAACTCGTTTTTACCAAAATCTACACTTTGGGCGAGCAAACATGGGGCGAGCAAGCATTTGCTCTTCATATTCATTGTCTTGTAGCGAGGCGGAGAGCAATTGAAAGGGAGAGCAAAACATTTGCTCTCCATGTTCTTTGTCTTTTAGCGAGACAGAGAGCAATTGGAAGAGAGAGTAAAGAATTTGCTCTCCATGTTCTTTGTCATGTAGCGAGGCGGAGAGCAATTGGGATGGAGAACAAAACATTTGATCTCCATGTTCTTTGTCTTGTAGCGAGGATATGTGGGTGAAATGAATTGGAGAGCAAATGGTTTGCTCGCCCAAATGGTTTGCTTGCCAAAAGTGTCGATTTTGGTAAACTCCTTTGAAAGTGTTTCTTTTTGTAATTGAGTGTGAGAAGTGTTTGTTGTGGTAATTGATTTTTGTTTTTATATATGTTTACATTATAAGTCCTTCACGCTGTTATTCTTACACCGTTAGTCCTTATTACGTTTAAAATGTTAATTCTTTGGTTACTTTTCTTACATTTTTAGACCTAAAATGTATAAATTTTTGTTTAAATATATAAAATGAAGCGCGCTATTTATTTGAATAAAACACTATGGGTTCAGGGGTGTTCCATGGCACCAGATTCTGGTATTATAGGAGGGAGAGGTGTTTTGTGTGCTGTGATAAATTCTTGTGTTACGGGAAAAAGTGCTAAGATGACAACACTTTATCCACGACACCATATGACGACACGAATGAGTACCCAATGTGTAAATACAAATAAACCATAAAAACGTTTATTTATATTTTACGATCTTCTAATGTTTTGTCGATAACAAACGTAAACTCATTTTAACGAAATATATAAAATACGTAAAAGCTTTGAGCCAATACTTTACTAACACACTTTTACTAAACATATTAAAACCATCAAAACATGTTTAGTTAGATAAGTTATATAAAACCAAAGACATTTTTATAAAACACTTACAAGTAATATTGTTTACTTACATTTTATAAAAATGTATATGTACTTTGTATATGTTGTAATGGGTAAATAATGGGTAAAAACAAAAGTCCATAACCCATGACCCATGATCCATTGACTAGGTACAATGAATCTTGTTGTGTAAGAACCAAAGTCCATAACCAATACCCATGGAGCATGATCCATAACCCATGACCCATTACATGACATCATGCATGAAGTCATGTTGGATATTATCCATGATCCATGACCCAAAGTCCATGACCCATGACCCAATATCCATAACCCATTGACTAGGTACTTTTCATCTTGTTGGGTATCCATAAGCCAAAGTCCATGACCCATGGTCCAAAATTCATAACCCATAACCTGGTTTGCAACCAAAATCCAGACTAAACTGACCCAGTAGCCAGATCCCAGGATTTGCACTAGCCGGATCCCTTTGGTAAGGAATCCGCGGGAACCATGGGACAGTATGCATATTTTGCCTATAAATAGTGAGTCATTTCTCTCTTGCTCACTACCACTCTCAGATATACTTTCTCTCTATATTCTAACCTCTCTAACCACAGATCCAAAGGATCATTCTATGTAGTTTTATCTTTGTGTGATTCTCTAGGTTCCTCTTAAAGGCGAGATCACCACCTCTTGAAGACGTGCAAGCTCAAGGTCATGAGTTGCTAAGCTTCGTCATCATCAAGACCACTGAAGTGCATCTTGTTGATAGTTCTTTCCTCCCTCCATAGAAGTGTCGTGTTGAAGGCATTAGTGAATGGTGCCAAAGGTGTACAGTCGATATGGTGCGTCGATATACAAGTTGTGTAGTTTGGGTTAAAGGATGTTGATATCCTTTCTAGTGTTGTAAAAAGGAGTGTGTCTCATTTGGGTATTTGTGTTGTGGTGTAGTGTTGGTTAGTAGTTCCTCCTTTGTAATGGAACTCGGTATCTAGCCTTGTACCGGATAAAGTATAGGCGACGTTGTGATAGGTTTGGTTCTACCTCGTGGAAGAACTCGGTGTCTAGCCATGTACCGGAGAAAGAGTAGGCGACATTGTGAAGGATTCTCTGCCACATTGTAACACCCCCCGTGATCATAATGACAGCGGAAGACTAATCGGGGTATTACTCGAATGGAGATCATAGTCAAAAATCATAGAAAACGACTCGAAAGAGGCGTTTTGTTAAAAATAGTTATCATTCATCGAAAAATCATTGTTGTTACAAAATATTCCAAATTGTTCAAATGTTTCCCCAAAATATTGAGCATGAGTTTGAAAGAAATGACAACTTTATGTTTACACCGCAAGGAAAGGTCTTGGTATGCCCGCTCCGTGCCTTGAACATAATCTTCATTGATTACCTGAGATAACATGCTTAAAAAGGTCAACAATAATATTGAGTGGAATCCATAGGTTTAAATTAAAGTTGAACACAAGAATATGAACATGATAATTGTAAACTAACAATATCATAAAGAAAATCACAGATTATTATGCGCTAAGCTCATGCAACCAAGACTTAACTGCATACACTGAATTACTGGTGTACGTAAGTTTTGTACGCTATAGGATTTCACAAACACACTAAACCATGATCAAAGTTGGGCGTTCAAGTATGTTTAGAGAGAGAAAGTTCTAGAGAGAGAAAGGGAAGAGAGTTGGGAACTATGTGAAAACAAAGAAAAATGGTATTGAAGCTCCAACCCTCTACCTTGGGAGGTAGAGGGTATTTATAGTTTCTTACAAACAAACGCCACCTACGGGCTGTGGATCAGGCATACAGTGGGTAAAGACCCGTCTGTCCTCCACGGTGTTACAAAACAAACTACTTAATAATATAACCATACTACGACTACGAGCTTTCTAATGAATACATATACTTGAGGTGACCGACTCTTTAATGACTGAATTTTCTAATTCCTAACAATCTCCCCCTAAGGGAGGTCACCTCAATTTACAATGAATACAAACAGATATTACATTAGATTGCTCTAGGTTTCTTGATTAAGTTCTTTGCTTAGTAGCTCGTAGTCTTTGATTCTTCATGTTTTGCATGTTAGGATAATTCAAGTGGAGGTCTTTAACTGATCCACGTGATGATGAGTTTTGAGCCATCATTGAGATCATCAGCTAACATAAATCTTTGATACTTCCATTTTCGTGTTGGTATTATGTGATGTTGTGACCATTGGACCGACATGCTCACACTTTCTGGATCATGACATCTATTCATCAGAGTAGCGGAAGCTTTTATTGAATCATGATATTGGCAGCAGCGTAGCAGAAGCATGGAGTGAAAATATCAGAGTCATTGATGCACTAATCATGATTTCTTTAGAACTGAATGTGTTGTGTGAGCATGCGGCTATGGATTGACTGCTTCATTCTGATCAGCTGCAAACGTCGAGGTGTACCTGCATAAAACAGTTAGCAATAAAGCATATGAAAGTGTCTTTGATCACTTTCATTGAATTGAGGTACACGGCCCATGGTTCCCCGTTGATCAGTACAAGTACTGCCTGTGATCAGGTATAATTCCGAAGAATTTCCTTGACAGGGTTTCGCAGCTGCTCTAGCTGTTCTCAAACTGGAACGTCTCAAAGAAGACAACACAGAGTGAGTGAACCAGCGAAATAAGATTCACTGATTGATGAAAAGAGATTTGAAAAACAATCGTGTACTGCTCAATGGAAATTGTTTTTGCAATACAATGAAGGTTTTAATGAAAATCAATTATCAATCATAAACACCTTTTATTTTGAGAAATAATTACACAGTCGATGTGCAAAATAAAAGAGATTTTGGGCACAACGACCGGTTTTTCAAAGGTATCCGTTAATCCATAACCTGAACCAGGATTGATTCAAAAGATTGAATCGCCCCATTGTTTCTGTTCAGTTGTCACATGGTTGATCTATTGAATAGATCTCACATGCCACCTACCAGGAGCTTGTTTGATGTTGGCTCCAGAAGGCTTTCCATCTTCATTGTGAATATGTTTGCATATCACTCAGATGTTCTGGCAATACCACAAGGATAATGCGTATGACTCATAAGATATAATCTCTCTGTCCACATTGTGTGAAATAGAGAGTCTTCATTGAAAGTGTCCTAATGATATTTATAGATGATCTCGTGGCTCTAGACTCAATTGTGCATATTTGGTTCCTATGCCGGAGACTAGGGAGAGGGTCTCCTTTTTCAATATCAACAATCTCTAAGAGAAGGTCGATAGATAATGTCGGTTCCCCGTGAGAATGAAACAAGCCCTTTTAAGAGGAACTTGAGTAGCTTGGGAAGTTTAGTGCAGTGCGTCACTGGGTCCATGATGTCTTGTCTTCAATACCAGTGTTACCTTAGTAAACACCAGTAGCATATGTATTGAACCCGATTACTGCTCTAAGGTTGAATTATTGGAGGGCTATTTCTTTTCACCCTTTTCACATTCATTTCTTTTTCATTCTTCAACCCCTTCAGTGCTTACCGAGACTTCATTACTAGAACCTTGTTGGGTTTATTCCAGTACTAGCTCTGTCTCAGTCCGCACTCTTCCCATATCTCACTTTTCTCCTTTTTTTCATCATACCTACGGACTCTACACTATCTAGTGGATTGTCCCTGGGTAGATCCCTCCGGCACTGGCGGGATCGTGGGAACGAATACCTAACCTAACCATCCTTATAACACCATGCATAAAATAAATTGGTCGGTCTTTTGGTATTGTTCTTTCCTTCTCGAAACCAATTGAAAAATCATTTGGAAAATCAATCAAGGTACTTGTGATATAAAATCAAAACATTTTGTACCTTAATTGTTTTGATCATTGTAGAAATTCTCCCCCTCAACATGTGCATATGATATTGAAATTGTTTGGAACATGGAGGCAAGAGTTCTTTGAAATAATTTCTTTAAAATAATTTCTTGATCACAATTTCCTTAGAAAAAGCCTTTTGATTTTCTTTGGTAAATTCTCTCCCTCAATATGTGCATAGGATGTTTGAAATCATTTTATCACATAGAGGCAAGAGTTCTTTTGAAGTACATCCACGATTAAAAAAGCCAATATAAACCATTAGCTCCCCCTCAATATGTGCATCGATATACGAAAGAGTTTGGCACATATTAGAGAGAACCTGCACTTTGAATCAAAACGATCATCATTTATCAAATTTCATTATTAAATCACAAATTCTCCCCCGATCAAAAATATCAAACCCTTTGAGATTTTGGATCCCAAGTGATTTAATACGGTTTGGAAAATATGGGAGAATATGTGCCTGATTTAAAAGCTCATCTTGTTTTTGGATAAATCATCCTCCTCAACATGTGCATTGTGTATTTGAAATCGTTTGGCACATGGAGGCAGGAGTGCCTATAAAGGACTAAAACCAATTCCATTAAAACAGATTTGAGATTTAAATCACTATCTCTCCCCCGATCAAAAATTTCAAACCTTTTGAGATTTGTGATCCCAATTGATTTAAATCATTTAAAAGATTTTGGGGAAAGACGTGGCAAAATTTGATTTTGAAAAATGACAGATAAAGAACAGATTAAGACATTAAAGATTGTTAGTGTCAGGTATGATTGTGTTTAAGAGATCTTTAAGTAAAATAAAACAATTTCATAATCAAACAAGAACAGAAAAAATCATACCATGACATAACATTAAATCTTTAGATCACCACTTATTTTGTATAAACCGGACTTTTTGATGAAATATCGTTTGAAAATATTTTAATTTAAATCACTCTTCCCCTCAATCGATGACCGTAGTCGATGATTGAGTGACTTAAGTTTTGATACAATGAAGTCCGGTGATTTTCAAAATTTAGTCCAATTAATTTTCAAAACAATATTTTCCATTTTCAAAACAATTTATTCAAATTTTTTTAAAATTGTTTAAAAATGGTACACTATTAACCTGCACAAAGATACGTTAGGTGGTTGAGAAGCTTCCGTTGTTGCTGTAGGGCTTGGAAGAAAACCGTCTGCAGATGCAGTGAAACTTCTTCTTACGTTGCATTTTGAATGCCAACTGAGGTCAAATTAAGCTCCATTTCTTCAATCACTTAGAAGAAAACCATTTGCTGATGCAGTGAGACCTCTTACGTTGCATTTATGCCAACTCTCCATTGAAGTCCAATTAAGCTCCGTTTCTTCATTTGTCAACCCAAGAAATAGTTACTCTTTCCTTTCGGCATCCAATCATCTTCATTAGTGGGATCCGGATCGGGAACATTCTTATATCCATGTGATGAGTCTCTAAATACTCATCATTTTTGTACCATTTAGACTGCAAAATCATCTGAAAACACTCAAAAATGCTTTAAAATGATCAAAATATCACAAATCAGTGTTTTATGTGTTTTAAATGCAAAAATATCAAAATCAGATGAAAAACGTATCAAATTTGCAAAAATGGCAGTTTTAGTCCCCCAAGTTTCAAAAATTGTCAAAAACAGTCCCTGGTAAATCAAAACAAAGAAAAATGTCATTTAAGGTCCATGGGATTCTAAAGTTGTCAAAACAAACCCTTGAAATGTAAAATTTGCAAAATTACAACTTTGGTCCCTAAAATTTGAAAAATGTCATGTTTAGTCCTTGGACTTTTCAAAAATGGCAAATATGGTCCTTATATTATTTGAGATTGTCAAAACCAAACCTTGGACTACATTTTCAGATTTACAGTTTTGGTCCCTGGAGATTCGAATTGTACACTTTTAGTCCCTAAATTACACCTTGGGTCCTAAACTAATCCTAAAACACAAACCAAGTCCAATACACAATCCCTAGGCCCAAATCCAATCTTATACCAGCTGGCCCAATCCTTTTACCCATCCTACCCAACCCCGTTTGTATTAAGACCCGGTCAAACAAGCTAATATCTGGTCAAACCCAAGCCAACGCGCCAAAAACACTATCCCTCCCACTTGATGCCTGAAATCACTCACCCACCATTCCCACTCCTCAACCTATCACCCTCCTTGTCCCCCCACCTCAACACAATAACAAAAACCATTAAATGCTCATTCCACCCTTTCACTCAACCTATCCACCTGTTAAAATCCTTTTGGCGCCAAAATGATCAAATGGCTAAAATTGCATCTAGTCATCCAATGGTCCTAAATTGATGTGGGATTAGCTCTGAAGTCAAAGGGGAGCAGTTTGGCATATAAAAGTGGAAAAGAGATGCAAGAGAGGGCAGTAGCTAGTTTTTAAGTTTTTCTTTTAAATATCGTTTTTAAAATTAATGTTGTAGTTTAATTAAATTGTTGTAATTTCTGTGTATCTGTATTTCCTTTAAGTTAAAAAACAACTTTGTATTGTACCTTGGAGCATAAATTCAAGTTTCCTTATAAATTTCAAGTTTTCATTCACTGTTGAAAAAGCTATCTTCAAATTCTTGTGTTAAAGCTTCCTAGTAGCTTTGTGTTAGCTTAAATAAGTTTCTTTGAGCTTGTCATAGCTTCTTGCAAACTGATAAGTTATCTCCAAGCAAAATTGCTTGTTGGTCAACAAAAGTCAACTGGGATTCAAATTTGGTGTGGTAATGAACAATGGGTGTTGCAGAAGCTTATTTGGGTTAAATTCAGTTAGGGTAGAGCAGGTTTGGATTTGGTTTTGGTTAGCAACATAGCTGGACACAAGTGAGTATCTGTTTTTTTTTTTTTTAAGTTTCAAGTCATATAGCAGTTTTTGCTTGTACATGTATCTGTGGTCACTCTTGGTTTTAATGTGTTTATTTAGTTGTATTAAGCATGATTAAGCCCTGTTTGATCATTGGAATTGGCTAGTTTAGTGGTGTTCTCATTTTAAGCTTAAAACAGTAAGTTAAGAGGGTGTTTGGATTGACTGATTTATCTGTCATAGTGGTCTATTCAGCAGTTAAGTCCTAGTGGTTCATGCTTATTAAGTTTATTTGAGTTCATTTGGGTCTTAGTTTAGGTCTACATTAGCACAAAGTCAACTTTTCACCTTAATCCATCTCCACAGTTCACTGTTGGAGCTTTTACAAATCCAAGTCTTATTTTGTGTTTCAATTTCATAAATACAACTTACTGTGATCTCATTTAACCATAATACATCATTATCAGTCTTTAAATCAAGATCAAAGTCCAAGTTAGTCAACTTTTCCATATTGCTTTAAAAGTCAAAGTCATGAAAATCTGTTTTTCAGCCTAACTAGAAAGATTTTTAGTGAACTCATATTTGGATCAATTTCAGTAATACTTGTGGTTTTAGAAAGCCCTACTGCTCTAGTTTCTTTTTGTTATTTTTTCATATTTTTGTGATTTTTCTACAAGCTTCAAAATAAGCTTCTCTTTTGGCCTCAACTGCCCTGCTCCAAAACTCAGCTTATGCTGAGTTTTTCTCAGCTTTTGCAGAGCTTGTAAAGGGCTCATTTGAGCTCACCCAAGTCTGCATTTTGGTTCATTAGTAGTCACCCAGGTCTTCTCCATGTTCCAAGTTTTGTTTTCCTATTTCTAGCTTATTTGGTTGCTTATTTGGTGGCTGCAAGAGGGCACCCCTTTCACTGTTTTTGGCCATAAACTCATTAACATCAAATCTGTAATAGCTTGTATTCAGTAGCTGTAGCTTGTTGGTTATTGTTCCATTTCAGTTATTTTAGCTTATTGTAGCTTCCCTATCAGTTTGGTACCTTTTAGTGTTGTTTTAGCTTATCAAAGTGCTTATTTTATAAGCACTTCCTAATCAGTTTGATAATCTTCCAAACAAGCCCTTGTTTTTCTATTTTTCCTATCTTCTATATATTATTTTAAGCATTTCCTGAATTTTTCAGATTTTTCCTAGCTTGTTTGGTATTTTTCTTGATTTTAATTAGTTTTTAAGTATTTTTAAATAGCATTTAATACAAATAATTAAGAAAAGCTTCAAAAAAATAATTTTTAATTTTTCTTAAGTTTAGATAAATATAAATAGCCTAAAAAGTATTTTTCTATAATTTTCTTAGTTTAAAAAGTATTTTTTAGCATTTTAATTAGTTTTAAATAGTTTTAAATTAATAATAAATACATAAAAAGTCTAAAAAATATATTTTCTGTTTTAAAATTAGTTTTATCATATTTTAGATTTTTCTAAGTCTTAACTTTATTTTTCTAGTCTTATTTCATATTTTCTTTTATTTTTGAGTATTATTAAATAGTTTAAAATAGTTTTTAATTAATAATAATTAAATAAATAGTGTTAAAAATAATTTTCTTTTTATATTAATTTTCTTTTATCATTAGGTTTGTAAAAATGTATTTTTCATATTTTTAGGATTTATATTGTATAAGTTTCACGTTTTATTTTGTACGTTTACGTATTTTTAATATTAAACGTAAGTTTTTCGTTTTAAGTTTTAAACGTTCATCACTTTAAAAATAGTGATAGCGTTTATTTAATATTTTTTATCTTTTTAATTTTCTTAATTTGCATTTAAGTCGCTTTTATTTATTAACTTTTTCTGTAGTGTAATTATCCTTTTCAAATCCTTTCTGATCGCTATCATTAGTGATCATTCTATCGTCTGAATCAGTGTTTAACACACCATTGAGTCTCCGTGGGACTTAACGACCCGGAAATTCCCTATATTCTCTGATCTTCATTTGCATTTGTGTCTGAGCTGTTTTAAGTCTGTTTAGACTTGACTGTTTTGCGCAGATCACCATGATATCTGCATACGTTAGTGAACATACATACAAATATATGGTGGTCGACATCACCCAATCAGCAATCGACTAATAAAAGTCAATTCAACATATCAATCAGTTCATATAAAGCATGGGAATAATGTGTTTATCAAACTCTAATCATCTAATCCTAGCAATCATATCATAGGCACCTAGTCCTTCAACATAGGTTAACATCATTTTTAATTAAGCATATAGGATAATTAGATAATCTCGTTAGATGATATAGATTTGAAAAACATTCTCCCCCTCAATCAATGACTCATTTTATGAAAAGGTTAAAAGCGCTGAAGTCATTGATTGAGTTTTCAATTTTTTACGAAAAACTCTGAATATGATTGATTTTTCAAGCAACTCATTTTCCACCATTTAGTTAAAACAAATATTTTTCTGAAGAGTTTTTGAAGGAAAAATATTTGAGTAGGAACAGCAGTCCTTCGACATACTTTCCTCATTTTGTTTTAGGATAAGTGCACGAAATATTTGAAAATTGTTTAGCGCAACACTTTCCATCCTTGAAGAACGGGTTGCTATCTGAAATAATAGCAAGCCATAGTTTAAGCGCGGGTCACAGTCTGAAATAACTGCAAGCCATTATTTGAAGTGCGGGTTACAGTTTGAAATAACTGTAAGCCACCATTTTTCTCCGCCTTTTTTTTAAGCAAAAACTATGTGCATTCGAAGAACATCTAAAAACCCGTGACATTCTTTGAATGTCAACACAAAGTCCGTAGATGATATCGAATAAGGAAAAATATGACAAAATAACAATATTTTTGGAATTTTTCAAGATATTCTAATTTTTATGGATTTTGAGAATTTTATATTTTTATATTTTCTTTTTGAAGGATTTTTCAAGTTTTGTATTTTGCTTTTTGAATAAATATATGCAAGAGATAGATGAGGGAAACCTTTTACTCATCTTCTTCCTCTTGAAGACGTTTGAGTGTTTCTGGTTGTAGACTCTTTAGACCAAGACGCGGAAGGATGAACTCAAAACGTTCTCTAGGAAGAGCTTTGGTGAAGATGTCTGCTAATTGGTATTCAGTCCTCACAAAATAGAGTTCCACCACACCTTTTTCCACTTGTTCCCTGATGAAATGATGTCGAATGTCGATATGCTTTGCTCTTGAGTGTTGAACGTTTTTGCATGAGAGAGCAATATCACTTTTATTATCACAGTACAGAGGGATTTTGTTGAATTCAAAGCCATAGTCAGTTAATTGAGATCTCATCCAAAGGATTTGAGCACAACAGGATGACATGGCTATGTATTCAGCCTCTGTAGAGGAAATAGAAGTACTCATTTGCTTCTTTGACGACCAGCTCACAAGCTTATCACCCAAAAACTGAGCACCTCCAGACGTAATTTGACGAGTATCTTGACACCCTGCATGATCTGCATCTGCATATGTTGTTAGTGACATACCGGTGTCCTTCGGGTACCAAAGTCCCATATTGATGGTTCCTTGGAGGTACCGAAAGACCCATTTAACCGCTTCAAGGTGCTTTTTGGTAGGCTTAGCCTGGTATCTAGCACACATGCATACAGCGAACAGAATATCAGGTCTACTGGCTGTGAGGTACATCAGGGATCCGATCATGCTACGATATTTTGTTTGGTCTACCATGATCCCTGAGTGGTCCTCATCCAGTTTATTACGCTCAATCATGGGAGTGTCAACAGGGTCACTAGAATCAAATCCAAATTTCTTTAAAATCTCATTTGCATATTTAGATTGATTTATAAAAATGCCTCTGGGACTTTGTGAAATTTGTAATCCCAAGAAAAATGACATTTGTCCCATCATAGACATTTGAAATTTGGAACCCATTTCATTAGAAAAACGATCACATTCATTGGGATCAGTCGAGGCAAAGATGATATCATCAACATAAATTTGAACGTGAATTAAATGTTTGCCTGACTTCCTGGTGAACAACGTTGGATCAACTGCTCCTTTGCTGAATCCGGTAGATAGAAGAAACTTTGATAGCGTATCGTACCATGCCCTTGGAGCTTGCTTTAAACCGTAAAGAGCCTTCTTCAAATGATAAACGTGAGTAGGATGCTCTGTATTCACAAAGCCTTTAGGTTGGCTGACGTAGACGACTTCTTTAAGATCTCCGTTAAGAAACGCCGTCTTTACATCCATCTGATAGACTACCATGTTCTTACTAGCAACATTAGCCAAGAAGATTCTGATTGCCTCGATACGAGCAACAGGAGCAAATGATTCTTCAAAGTCAATACCTTCCTCCTGACGGTATCCTTTTGCAACCAATCTAGCTTTATTATTTAATACATCGCCATGCTCATCAAGCTTCACTTTGAAGATCCACTTTAGAGCAATGATCATAGCACAATCTGGAGCAGGTACTAATTCCCATACATCAAGTCAATCAAACTCATGAATTTCTTCTTGCATGGCATTGAACCAGCTATCTTCATTCATGGCAGTTTTAACATCTTTTTGTTCGACCTTAGAGAGTATGGAGTTGAAGAAGCACCATAAGGCATCGGTTGCAAGTTGTTTCCGTGTTGATACTGGACAAGAGGGGTTTCCAATGATGTTGTCCAATGGATGATCATGAGTCCGTTTCCTAAGGTGTTCATGTGGTTGTTGTTGAGGAACTGAAGTAGCTGAGTCGATTTCTCCTGATGAAGATGGTTCTGATAATGATTCAGGAGCAAATATATTTTCAGACGGAGCATCTTCAGGAGTAGCAAAGGGATTAACTTCATCATTGATGCCGGAAACAATTCCATGATGTACATTCGAAAATTGATGATTTGTTGATGAGACAGAGTGATCAGCAGCAGGCGCTTCTTGACTTAATGATATTGAAGCTGAAGGGTTGACTTCATTCACAGGAATAGGAGCAGCCTCTGTTGATGGATTTGACATTTCATCAGCATTTGGTTCATAGTGTTCATCGAACATTAGATCAAACAATTTCCTTAAATCATCTTCAGATGGAGGTACATATGAAGTTGCTGGAGAGGAAATTGGTACAAGAGATGAACCAATGGGACTGTTTTGAAGTGCGGGTCCAGAACTGGATTGTCCAGGAGCCATTTGACCGGTCAGCTCATCGAACGTAACGTGAATTGTTTCCATGATATTTCGAGTTCTCTTATTGTAGATTCGGTAACCCTTCTTGTTTGGTGCATAACCAACAAAAATTCCAATATCTGCCTTTGCTCTTAATTTACCTAGATCTTGACCGTCATTCGTTGGATAGCACAAAGCACCAAACACACGAAGGTAGGAGAGATCAGGTTTTCGTTTATGAACAAGTTCATATGGAGTTTTTCCATGAGAGGTATGAATAAGGGAACGATTTTGGGTATAGCAAGCAGTGGCAATGGCTTCAGCCCATAGAAACATTGGAACCTTTGAATAAATTAGCATTGTTCTTGCGGCTTCCACAAGAGTTCGATTTCGTCTTTCAACTACACCGTTCTGTTGAGGAGTTCGTGGAACACTTCTTTGATGACTGATTCCAACACTTTCATAAAACTGAATTAAGTCTTTGTTAACAAACTCTGTGCCATTGTCTGTTCGAATAATTCTGACTGTATTGTTGAGTCGAACCTGAAGCTGTTTGATTAGTTTGATGATGACATATGGAGTTTCATCCTTAGTCCTCAAAAACTTTACCCAAGTAAATCGAGAGTAGTCGTCAACAACTACTAGAATGTATTTCTTCCCATTTATGGTTTGCACTCTTATTGGTCCGCACAGATCCATATGAAGGGTATGAAGAACTTCCATTACTGAGTTTGTGGGTTTTGGTTTGTGGGCATATTTCGTGCTTTTACCCAATTGGCAAGCTGAACAAAGATGATGTTTTTCATATTTCACTCTGGGTAAGCCTCTGACAAGATCCTTTCTGGAAAGGTTATTAATGGTGCCGAAGTTCAAATGATTGAGACGATGATGCCATAACCATGACTTTATTTTTGAAGCCTTTGACAACAAGCAGATTGGAGAAGACTTCATCATGTCTTCGATAGAGATGGTGTATAGGTTAGAACCACGAGTACCTCTTAATAATTCTACACCATCAAGTTCTCTAACGAAGCAAGTATGTTTTCTAAAGGCCACTTCAACATCGGAATCACAGAATTGACCAACAGAGAACAAATTATGACCAAGACCTTCCACATAATATACCCTGGAGATTATACTTTTGCCAACTACATAATCACCATAACCCATAATAGCACCAAAATGATCATTCCCGAATCTAACAGTTCCGATGAATTTACTCACGAAGTTCATGAGCCGCGACCGGTCTCCAGTCATATGCTTGGACCAGCCTGAGTCCAGGTACCACAAAACGATTTGAACGATCTGCAGTTGAACACAGACAAGAATGGATAACTGGATAATTGGGAACCCCATGCAATAATGGGTTCCACTTGGTTAGTAACAGTGATTGGAACACCCACATCAGAGATAGAAGCAATGGAATCATTAGGAATAGATGTAGTGCTGGTGTCTGTATTTGACCTATTCAAAGTATGTTCACTTCTTAAGAGAATAGTTCTACCAGTAGGCATCCATTTTCTAGAGGGCATTGTCTTAGCAGAAAAAGGTATCCATTGATAACCTATCTTTCTAAATGTTCTTCCTGTGGGTTTCCACTGTTTCTAACTTTCTTTCGTCTTTGCCTTTTAGCCTTCTTAGCATGATTTTTAGCATTAACAATTTTAACTGGGCATTTGACAGCATTAGACAAAACATTCACACCACATTCATGATTAGCAACAGAATTCAAGCAGACATCATTACATGATTTGCAGATAGAATCAGAATTCGAATTAATTACAGTACGCTTATAGCTAATACTAGAATCAACACGATTCGTTTTATTTAACTCAGACATAGTGTTCTTAGGGTGATCTTCTACTCTTTTCCAATGCACATTCTTAGCTTGCAAGGTCCTATCATTCCTTGTATTGCCTTGAGACTTTGACCTTCTCGCTTTAATGTCACTGATTACTCCTGTAGAGGCAATGGGAACATTAGTTGGTTTTGCTACTTTTTGCATTTCCTGTTTAGATGTGCTGGGATGTGAACTATTTGAAGGCGCACTGAAGTTCACTTTCTTAACACTAGAGGTGTTGGGATCTGAACTACTAGAAGGCATACTAGAGTTCACATTCATAACATTGGGCATTGAATGAGTTGTATACTTGGCACTAGGCATAGAACAAGGTATCAAGGGATTGACTTGCTCACCTAAGGTTTTAGGGCATATTGTAATTAAGCATTCTAGAAGCTCTTGAGATCGTTTGGCATATAAGCATGCATGGCCAATTGCATTATCAAGTGGTTTCTCTAACTTATCCTCTTCTATAATCTCACGGAGACATTCTAGGCTGTCCTTAAGGTATGAGAAATATGTTTGAATAGCAAGTTTGTTATTCCTAAGACGAGGAGGAACATATTTCACAGACAAAGCATATTTATTACAGACATGCACCTTTGAAGCACCATTCTCCCCATTTGTCATTGGCATTTTCCCTTTTACCTGACTCTTAAGATTCTCAATTTCCTTTTGCAATGAAGTTATTTTTTCATTATTTTTGTTACAAGTGACTTTTATTGTCTCAAATAACTCATTGAAATGACGTTTAACCTTTTCATTTTCTTCTAGAAAACTCTCATTTTCCTTTTGTAAAGCATTAACCAAGTTTTGAAGATGAAAATTTTGAGAATTCCGAGAATCTAAAGGAGGAAGCATTTGGAAGCCAGTCACATTGTTCATTTCACCCTTTAATTGAGAAATTTGGGCTTTCAACTTTCTGATCGTGTTACAGTGAGCTTGAATCTGTTCATCACGTTTGTTTATTTCAAAAACTGCATCAAACTCTGGAACATCTGAGGATATCTTGATGTTTGACGTTTTAACATTTTCTTTGAGATGTTGATATTTTAGTTGTAAATCAAAATGTTCAACTTCTAGTTTAGAAAAATGTTTTACCAAAGTATCGTGATCATCCTGTTCAATTTTCTCACTTAGTTTAGAGTTTTTGATTTCAAGCTCAATGACACGATCATGGGATATTTTCAAAGCAACAGATAATTCATGAAATTGAGAAGCAGTAATGGAAAAATTAGTGGCAGTATAGAACACATCTTGAGAGATACATTCAGAAATCAGATTCTCATTTAAGGTATGCAAGTTCTTCCTCTCAATTTCATTATATTTTAATGCTCGCTCATAGTCACTAACCTCAACAATCATTGCATCAAATTCCTTTTCCATTCCTTTAATATCTGTATCTATCCCCTTTTTAAGACTCTCAAATTGGTCTTTTAGTTGTTTAAAGAAGGGCATGACCTCAGTTAAATAACATTCTTTTGTTTGCTCAAAACCCATTTCCTCTTCAGTTATCCCAGTGGGTGTGATCCTTTTCTTACAAGTTTTCTCAAAGTCAACAAATAATTGAAATATAACATATTGACTGATTAAGGTCTTGCTCTTAGTGGCAATAGTTCTTGGAACTAGATGCATTGGTGTATTTGGAGGATACACAGTCGCTGAAGGCATTTTCCTAAGGGGAGGGTTTGTAACAACAAGAGTCTCTGCTTTTTACTTATCTAAATCCTTTTTCCAGAACACTTGTTCGGGAGTTAACAACGTTTGAGGCTTAAACTTGTTCAAGGAAATTCAGTTTTCCTTCTTGTAATCATGGGGTTTGATCGTTATGTTATTCTTTTTACATTCAGGATCTTCTAGCTTCTTATTCATTTTCTCGCTAGATGCATCATCTAATTTTCTATCTTCCTCAGTGCACTCAATGCAACTAGGTGTTTGTCTAGGTTTAAGAATCTCATTGCCATCATAGATAACACTTTGGGCTGCTTTTGCTGTCTTACCATACTCAGGGTTGGATTCCTTTATAATGGGTACACTATGCTTATCGCTGAGAACTCTATGCTTCGTGATCATGTGAGCAGTCTGAATTGTATTCCCTTGTACGTACAACTTATTTTCGAGCTTGTTTTTCAAGGTTTTTAGATTTGAAAACTCATTCAAAAGTTTTGATTCCTTAGCACTGAATTCTTGCTTAAGCATTTTAACATTTTCTTGAAGTTCTTGTTTTTGCTTAGCAGTTTTAGAAAGCTTTTCTTGTAAGTAGTTTAACTCTTGTTTTAATACCTCTTCTCTAAACTTACTTTTTCTAATAGTTGTACGCATTTGGTCATCCATTTCCTGCTCACGGGTGGTTAATTCAAACTTAGCACATTGTTCATAAATGGCCACTCGTTCTTTATAGGCATTAAGTTCAGAGATAACAGGATCATCAGGGGCACATGCAGTGTATTCATAAAAAACATAGTCATCATTGACTGCAGAAGATGCATCACTTGGTACAATCTCACTTTCACTTTGTTTCACATATTGATCATATGGGACAACATTGATATTACCCATATTTTCAATATTTGACTCAATAGTTTCAGTTGATTGTACTTTGTCATGTATCTTTTGCACATCAGCATCATCGTATAGTTTTAATACCTCAGAAATGATTTTGTCTTTGGATGGAACAGCTTGTGGTGATGAAGAGACTTTGGAAGGGACCATTGGAGAAATGCTAGCCATGAAAATTGTTTGTGCAGTAGGTTCATCATCAACGTCAGAGTCGAATGCATCACAATCAGCGACTTGAAAGGCATTCTGATGATTGTGGCCTATTTCCTGAATTGGCTGCTCATCCACATCTGCATCATATGTCTTGGCATTTCCCTCAGCAAGAAACAACAACTCCTCTTCATCCAAAGCTGCACCATTATCCTGAGCTTGCACAAGCAACATCTTATCCCTAAAGTACTCTGCATTCTGAGGGCGTTTTGGCGATGTGCAGTTCCTTGCAATATGTCCCTTAGCACCACAGTTGTAACACTTGATCAGCTTTGCTTGTCCTTGATTTCCATTCCTTCCCCTATTCTGATTTGCCACATATCCTCTACCAGCTCCACCTCTCCCTTGTTCATACTGCCTTTCTTGAACTGGTTGAACCATAACCTTCCCATCTCTGACAGTGGCTTGATTGTGTGGATTAGATGCTGTTCTGAGGTTGTTGTTGGTGTGTGGGAGAGAGTTCATGTTTTGACTAATCATGAGAGCCAGTTGATTAATGAAGTTTCCCACGTGTGCATCAGCATCAACTTGTTTGAACATTGGATCGGGAATGAGTTTGTGATTAACATTACCCATGGGTATAACTTGAGATGCTTTGGTGGTAATTCCAATGTTTGAGTAGAAGGCAGTTGAATCATTTGATGAGCTTGTCTCTCCCTGGTTGGTTTTGAATTGCTCCAGAATCCTTTTCTCAAACATAGCATGCCTCTCATTCTGAAGAAGGAAAGCATAGAGTTGCTCATAGTTTGTATTCTTCAATCCTTTGGTTAGTTTCACAGAGGTGACAAACTTGTGCCATTCAGGATTCATGTTGTTCACAAACTTTGAGTTCAGCTGAATGTTTGGCATAGTCATTCTGATGTTCCTCATGTCATTAACAAGCTTGTGGAATCTCACGTAATACTCATAGACACTCTCATCTGGTTTCATCTTGAAGTGCTCAAATTCATCATAGAGTTGTGATTCTCTGTCTTCCATAGTTAATTCAGAACCAGAAAGAAGCATCTTGACATTATCCCATACAACATTTGCTTCAGTGTTGTGATTAATAAGCTTGTAGATGTCTTTTGGAAGACCTTGAAGTATAATGTTAGAAGCCCTGATATCTGCATCGAATCTCTTTTTCTCCTTATCATTGAGCTCATCATACGTCTTTGGTTTGTCTATTCCATAGATCATTGTTCCATCTGCAGCTGTATCAATTAAGTCTCTAGTAGTCTCAATCTGATAAGGTCCTTCATCGATTGACTTGAGAATGTTGACTCCGTTTTCTTTTCCCAAACAGTACAATCGGAGTCGTTGTGCCCATGAGTCATAATCAGTTCTGTCAAGCATAGGTGGACGTGTATCTGACCCTGCTGCTTGAACGTCCTCCGCTACGGAAGAAACATTAGTAGGAACGATGTTTTCCATGATTACAAGTTCTACGGGATTTTACTATTCTTTGATTAAACCGGGAAATTGATTCTTTCACGGGATTTTACTAAACCAAAAGAACAACCGTAAGAATGTGTCACGAAGAAGTAACAAGTCTAAATAGACAAGTAACTAAACACTCAACTCGCTTAGTTATCAACTCGCTAAACAACCAACTCGCTCAAAGAATCAAATCGCTTAAGGAATCAACTCGCTAAATAGCCAAGTCGCATTAGTATCAACTCGCAACACACTCAACTCGCTTAGTGAAACAAGTCGCTAAATAGCCAACTCACCTTAGTACCAACTCGCAACACAATCAACTCGCTTAATGAAACAAGTCGCTTTAATAATCAACTCGCTTAATAGCAAGTCGCAAACAGACACAACTCGCTTAACCACCAAGTCGCTTAAAAGCTTAACTCGCTAAATAGCCAAGTCGCATATAACAACTCGCATCCAGTAACAAAGCAACTCGCTTCGAAGAAATGTATATCCGAGACTCAACTCGCTTAGTACAAAGTTAAAAAATAACCACTTTATCAATCAAAAACAACCAAACCACAATGATTTAAGCCTTCCAATTCAAAACTTAAACACATATGATGATCCTAAACACAAAAGTACAAGCAAAATTCAAACTTTAACACTAGAATTTGTCCAAATGATTCAAACTCTTCTAAACACTTAATACCCTAAAAACCTTATGAAATCCACCAAAACAAAGAGCATGAAAGATGAGTGATCAAACCATGGCTCTGATATCATTTGTACGATATAGGATTTCACAAACACACTAAACCATGATCAAAGTGGGGCGTTCAAGTATGTTTAGAGAGAGAAAGTTCTAGAGAGAGAAAGGGAAGAGAGTTGGGAACTATGTGAAAACAAAGAAAAATGGTATTGAAGCTCCAAACCTCTACCTTGGGAGGTAGAGGGTATTTATAGTTTCTTACAAACAGGTAAAGACCCGTCCGTCCTCCACGGTGTTACGAAACAAACTACTTAATAATATAACCAGACTACGACTACGAGCTTTCTAATGAATACATATACTTGAGGTGACCGACTCTTTAATGACTGAATTTTCTAATTCCTAACAAGTTTCCCCCAAAGGAGGTAATAGCCAATTACCTAATGCAATTCAAATATGGTGCGCCCCGGTTATTTCCTATAACCAAGACGGGGTCGTTACTCCCCATAGTACTATTCACGATATTTGCGTTCACTCACGGTGACTAATGGTTCATGATACAGGGGACTTATGGCTAAATACTTAGGCAATTCCAATAATCAAGAAGCGAGCACTTATGAAAAACCTTGTGTTCTAGTTTAGAGCATGTATCTCTCTCGCGGGGTTTGCAAATAAAAATAAAAAAGCGAGACTATAAACTCACCTTGATGATAATGAACAAGCACAATAAGGTCAAGCACGATGTAGCGGAGGTTCCAAACCAAAACATAAAAATGAGATGGCGAGTCTCAGAATACGATAAACCTTTGGTTCGCGACCAAAATAATAGAGCATTGAATATACTTATTCAATAGATCATTGAATTATCCAATTCAATAGGGTGTTGTGCGTGCTTAACATTTTAAGTTAAATTTACGTGCTACATCGACTTAGGTTGATATTTATCAAAGATCCTCACTTACGCATAAGTGAAATGTTCCCCGTTGTGATCTTGTGGAAATAATGACGTTATGGAGTATTTTAATTCGTTTATACTCCATGTGTGTTATTACCGAATTACGGTTTATATAATTATTCTTTTATAACTATATATATATATATATATATATATATATATATATATATATATATATATATCTATATTATATATAACAGGAGGCATTTGGCATTAATGCCACCTTAATGCCAAATAATCAAATTTCATGCAACATAAGCATTTGTTGTCCAACTAAGCAATATTTTTATCCACCTAAGCAATAATTTTTTTAATTTAATTTGTTATTTTGTAAATTTCGGATTTTATTTAATTATTTTTGATTTTTTTTTAAATGAGCCTTGCAAGGATTGAACCTTGGTTGGTTGGTTGAATAACAAGTGTGTTTACCAGTTAGGCAACAAGTTATTTTAATAATTATGTTGCATATTATAATCTATAAATGCCTATAAAGGCATGTAATTAATATTGAGTTTTTCCTTTATTTATGGCAATTATATTAGAAGATTAACACCCTCAATGCCAATACATATCTTTAAACTTAAATTTATTTCACGGAGTTTTTTTTATTCCTAAAAACCTAATACCACTCATTCAGCTTTTTTTCAAAAACCCTAAGATCCTTATGTTGAGCATATTTGATTTGAACCTTTTAGCTATGTAACACTTTGACTAATAATTATACATACTTCTGAAAAAGAAGTTTGCTTGTCCAATACTAAATTTGCTTTTATATTGTACCCGAATTGGCCGATTCGTAGGTAAATTTATCAGTTTATATAATTTTTATCTGAAATAGTGCATCAACTGTTTCTTATTGAATTTGTTGCCATATTTTTAGAATAGTTGATTTTTTCTCAGAAGATATAGCTTATGCAGTTGAAGATACTATCACCAGCAAGGTTAAAGAAGCTGTGATACAACTAGATTCAGTTATCCAATCACTTCCAAAACAAGTCATATGAATGCAATATTTTCTTAAGCGTATTAGCTGTTTGATTATCTCCTAACAGGATTCTTAGGTTAAAAACATAACAAAACAAACGATTTGTATTCTTCGATTGTGTGTGTTGTAGGAGTATGTGAATTAGGGATTCTTTGCATTCATATTCTGCATATGCGTTTGTATGCTTGAATTGTACTTTTGAAAGTTCGATATCTATAATAAATATTTTGGTAACAGAAGAAGATTGTTGGTCCATATTCAGGTTAGGCTTTGGCAATAACAATGGATTCAATGAAGTAGGAATGTGGATCCATGAAGTGGGCAGGTGACACTTTCGCTCTTTATTTATTTTGCATGTGAGTTTATAATGCTTTCCATCTCAAATTCAATATCCGTAACTTATCAAATCCATTAGCCTACTTATAAAATATTGAATTTGACACAAAATGGTTCTTATTGTTTTGTGAATATAATATATTTTTTTTCATTAAAATTCAAATCTGACATTGTTTTTGATGTTATACTTCAAAATTTACTTGGAGTCTACTATAAACTTTCATTTAGTTTATTTGTCACATTATGGTTAGAAGTTAAGTTATCATAGGAACCCTTGTGACGGTAGGTGGAGCCATGGTCATGACCCTTGTCAATGGACCACCAATCCCATTGCCATGGACCAATGTGAGCACGGTTCACCACTCTCAAGCACCTTCCACAGTATCTCAAGATCACCATATCAAAGGAGCAGTCATGATCACTGCTGGCTGCTTGTGTTGGGAGAGCTTTTACATCCTTTAGGTAACCATCTAAAATTTGATTTTACAAGATAATGATGCATTGGTGTATTCGTTATGGCAACAATTTATTATCAAGTAGTAGTGTGTGTAATAACCCAATGAAGATGGTAGCAATCTCAGTTCATGAAGATGTTCTTAACTCAGCGTCATTAGTGTACTTCAACGTAGGTTCTCAGTACACCAAAGGAATATGTATCTGTTTATAAACAATTATATTTCCAGGACATCTTTTCAATATAAAATTAGCGAGGTAAATGTGATTATAAACATCATCCAGTAATATCGCAGTGCTGATAAGAAAATGTTTGGTACTTCCTTTTATTTTGTTGTTTTAGGCAAAACAAATTTCTTGGATCGTTGATAACTTACCAGATCAGAAGCTATTGAACACTTCTGGATGGAGATTTATAATCCCAAAGCTGTTTAAAAAATTCCCAAATGATGGCATGAGCTTGAATTTTACGATATTGTGACCTCCGACCATAAAAGTTAAAAATGAGGGTATTGTTGCTACAGTTAATTTGGATGTTTTCATTAATGTCGTGGATGTTGGCAAAGTTATTCCAGTAGCTTGCATAACAATGGTATGTTATTATGGACTATTTGCAATGGTGTAATAAACTTTGGAACGTTGTACGATTTGCCATTAGCAAACTTGGGGATGATTATACCCCTCCATCAAAGATAGTCCCAGAGAACATGCCTTTTAGTTTCCAATGGATACTTTCTGCTCTAAACAAAGCTATATCAAAAGTTATATCATCCTTGGATTCTTGCGAGCTCTCTGATGCATCGAGTGCCTTATAAAAAAGGGTTGATTTTATGTGATTGTTATTGGAGTTTTGGAAAGTTGTTAGGGGGTTTAATGAGATGTTGTGTATGGTGTAGTTATGGGAGATGAAGACGATGCAAGCTGGAGCTCTACTTGGTCCCATTGACAGATATGCTGTTGTCAATATGGCTCCCCCTGGGGCTCCGGTCCATGATCTTAATGTACCGTATGAAGGGCATGAAGAGTTTGAGACACCTACAACTGATTTACTTTTTCCTCCGGTGAGTCAGCTATGTCTTATTTGTTTTGTTGTCATATTTACCTTCAAATTGATTATATATAGACTTAATTGGATTTTCATATTCCCCTTTTAGCTGATGCACATGTAGTTTTCTAATCTTATCATACCGAATAAGTACACACATCTTCAAGCTAGACAATTATAAGTACATTGTAGCTGCTGGAAATGGGTGTTTGGGAATTGGGATTACTTATTAAAATATTCTATTTGCTTATTGCCTTCTGTTAAAACAGATTGCTTTTTCAAACTGTTTACGTACTTATCTGCAAGTGACTGAACAGCTTGGGGTTGCTTATTCTGGGACACTTATTTCAAAAGCATAGAGAATTTAGCACATCTAATAAGATGCATAAACATAACTGTGGTTATATCATTGGGAAGAGGTTTTCGTGTTTTAGATTGATATAGGCACTAGGCAGCTGCATTTATTTGCACATAAAATGTTATGCAGACCATTATATAAATTACATTCACATCTTTATTGTTTTAACATGGGATCGTATCTGCAGACACCATTGCAAACGCCTTTGCCTGGTCAAACACCATTACCAGGAACAACCTCAACACCATTACCAGGGACAATGGATACTCCTTACAGTATAACTACTGTGGGTACTCCCATCACCCCAAATGATTATCCTCGAGCAATTGGAAACGGAACTTCAGGGAACCCATCTGGGAGGCCTAGCCCACACATGGTAATACTTCCTTACTGATAATTCCAATAGTTATGCTAACTGCTAAGTTTATTTTTAGCAAGCGTTCCCTATTACGTAAATATTATTTCATATAATTTTGGTTCTTCATGTGGGTTTCATATATTTTTTCACGATTAACGTTATTCATTTGATTGTACATCAACCACCATCTACTTGGTTGATCAAAAGGCCCCGTGTTGATGTTAATCCTGGTAAGTTAACTTATCGCAAACTTATGCATGTATCAGTTCATGTATATTTATTATTTTTACCATATACTAAATATTGCAGTTTACCAAGAAGAGCGTGAGGAGGCTGACATAGAAGTGGTCCAACAACCCTTGACTCAAGTTACAATAGTGATGTTATTGTTTGCTTAATATTGTTCTGAGTTATATCTCTTTAATTTATAAAAGGCGAAGACTGATTGTGTCCCGTTTATCAACTTTGTCATTATACTGCATAATCTTGACCACAGCCACTTCCTTGCTAATATGGGTTTTAGTAAAGAATATTCACATTAGTGGAAATATATACGTGGTGTTGGATATGTAAATAATGGATTAAAGGTAGATTCCACTGTTTGCATTCTTTTTGCAATACATTCTGTTTGAGAAATAGATCATCCCACAAACAGCTTCTCCTGAAATGAGCAGATACTTGTAGATTTAAATGATATGTGCACCTGAAGAAACTCTGCCTATTAAGTGGAAATATATATTTCATTCTATATATATAATAAAAAAGATGAAAGTGAGTATCTCTTTTGTAACAAAAGAGATACATGGTAGGTGACATTTACGTTGAAGTCATCAAACCTTACTTTATTGGTCACAATGCATCACTATCATCTGCAAAGGCTCATGCACAGGATACACTATATGTGTGTTTAGATAATGGGTTAAGGTTACTCCATCCTTTTATGACGTATGTTACTGAGGAATTGTGGCAACGACTTCCAAAGCATTATACACGAGAAAATTCCATTATGATAAGCGAGTACCCGATAGTTATGGAGGTGAGATTTTGACCAATTTCGATATGCCTTATATCATTCTGAGTAATATTTACTTGGCACTTGTCAGATCAAATCAAGGCAAGATGTTACTTATATTTTTGTTGTTATACTTTTTGCAGTAATGTGGTGTTGTACGTGTTTTCAAGTAACTAGACATCGAATGCCCAAGTGATGAAGATGACTTCATAGAGGTGAGGTCAGAATGGCAAATGTTGAATGATCGACACAGACAAAGAGAAAAATAAATCAAGGCAAAGTCACATGTTACAAAGGTTTCTTTTTATATATCAATTACATTGAAAGTTTTATTTTCCATTCATGTTTGATAATGCTTACATTTTATTTTAATTTATCAGCAACCACGGAAGCTGCACTCTTCTTTTCAAGGTTCTGTAGTTTCTACCGGTTCAAATAAAATCTCTGCATCATACGTTGTCGAAGCATCAAGCAACATCCGTTCTGAGGGATGAGGCATGGTGAACAAGGAACAAATAATGGTTTCTCAACTATTGGCTCCAATCGGTACAACTGCTGTGGACACCGATGCCCATACTGGGATAAGATCGCATACTAGCAAGTATATTTTCTCTCATGGGAACTGAAAATATCCTGAAATGGTATATAGAGCTGAAATTGTTAACCATGCATAATATTGTTCTACAGGACCCTCCAAAGAGGATCCATGTCTGCAATATCTGGTGCTGCTGAAGATCATGGCTCAAATATAATGTTTGAGGCTGAATAAAGGGTTGCTGATAATGTACAAACATCTTTGGGCGACTAGGGCAATGCACTAATGGATCAACAAGTGAAAACTTCACCTTTTTGGACAATTTATTTTGTCTCATCTGATATTATTTGTTGGCTTTTATTCTGATTTCTCTTACTGTTGAACAGATCTCAGTCTTTTGGGTTTTATGTAAGATAACTATGTGTATTTTAACTAATGTAGAACAAACTACAAGTCATTCCTTAAATCAGACACAACTTGATGTCACGATTCTTCTTGGTGTATGATGTTGTAACTTACACACCATCGATAGGTTAAGTGTAAAATTTCAATAATGCATGTACGTGTTTAGTTGTTAATTTTATGTGAAACCTTTTTTTATACTGATATCTATGACATGACCATAAATCACAAAATTGAAGGTATTATACTTAGAGCATGATATGTGCTGTTAACCTAGCTTATATTTGATTCAGTGACATTAATGAATTCCATCTGAATATGAAAGTTTTTTTTTGTTGTTTAAAAACTAAAGAGTGTTTTTTTTCATCAAAAAAATTGGAACCTAGGTTTGTTCACGAAGTAGCTGATTATCTGTTATTATTGTACGCCATTGGTTGTAGGTTTACAGTGATCTGACTTTCGATTATCTCAAAATGTTTCTCATTAATGTCCCAGTTGTTTTTGTTTCATTATGATTGTAAGTTACAGTCTACTTATTCTTTTATATTTCTGTTTATTGTTGATGCATTTAGTTCTCACTAACAATCTATTGCTTGGTTGGAACAGGTCACGGTGCGGGGGAGCAAGTGGTGATTAGTAACGTTGTGGTAGTGAGTCAAGATGGTTCGGGGAACTCTACGACAATTATTGATGCGTATAACTTTGCTCCTAATAATTCAGCATCTTTAGCGGGTTATTTTGTGGTTTATGTGACTGCTGTTTTTTATAAAGAGTATGTAAACATTCCTAAGAACAAGAAGTATTTGGTGATGTTTGGAGATGGTATTAATCAAACAGTAATCACTGTTAATCATAACGTAGCTATAGCTGATGGTTGGACTACATTCAGTAAGTTTTTCGTATATATAGTTGGCTTTGAAACTTACCATAAATACCAACCTACTACTCCTTATTTAACTTAATTTTGACTAACACTTGAAATCTTTGCAGTTGTGGTATGGCCTTACTTCGTGCCAGTCATCATAACGATAAGAAACACAGCCGGGTCAGTAAAACACCAAGCAGTAGCCTTACGCAGCGGGGTGATTTATCAACATTCTACAGCTACAATTTCGAAGGTTACCAAGACACATTATAGACACACTTCATACGTCAGTTCTACCGCGAATGTGATATTTATGGTACAGTAGACTTCATATTTTGAAACGCAACAACCATTTTCCGAAACTGTAATATATACCCACGAGTACTGATGTCCAATCAATTCAATAACATAACAGCACAAGGTAGAAATGACCCAGGTAAAAACACGAGTACCTCAATATAAAAATGTAATATTCGGCCTGCTGGTGATATAGCTTCAAGTTGCTACAATGTTCCAAAATGCCTTAGTCGTTTTTTTTCCTTTTTAAAAAAAAAATTAAAACTGGTAACCTGACAGGGTTTTCTTTTCATATATGTTTCACTGGAGTTCTTGGACATGCCTTTCATGTGAGGTACTTTTAATGCCCTATGACAATATTTTCTTCATTTTTCATTATTAGTTTACAATCTTTAATCATCTTTCTACTGATATGAATATGCTTTTTTTTCTTTCTAATACAGGTATGCCTAAAAAATAGTGATCCAAACAAGCTTATGTTTTGCAAACGGTGTGATGGTTCCTATCATTGTTACTGTCTACACACAAGGTATATCACAAGCCCTTCATTTCTCATGTTGAAGAGTATGGTAAAGAGATTGTATTGGTTTTTGTATTTTTTTAATTGTGCAGAATATTAGTAGTTATCTGTATTCATTCATTTTAAATTTGTTATAAATATATAACGATTTTTTCAACATGTCCACTTTTCGAGCCATTTTTTTACCAACCTTCTTTCGTTATAGAAAAATATGTCAACGATAATTATAAGTTAATCGATTATTCGAAGTAAAAATACTTATCAAACTCTTTAATTGATCTAAATACTCATTTTTACGAAGTCGTGATGAATTTATAAGTTTTCCAAACTTTTTCCTGAATTTACACTTTTTACCCTCAAGTTTCAAAATATATAAGTTTAGTCCCTCAACTATGGAGAAATGACACTTTATACCCCAAAAATACTTATGCTCCAAATTTTCCAGAAATGAGAGTTTTAGTCCCTACATGAAAAGTTACATTTTCCACCCAAAAATCATACGATTTGCAAGTATAGTCCTAATTTCATGTTTTTCGACTTATATTTCATTTGACCTTTTCAAAAGCTTATGTTAGCTTAGAATTAGCTTATTGCTTGTATTTTTTCTCATATTGGGCCGGGTAAAATGACATTGGGCTTCGATTTTCACGTATTGGATTTTGTTTGGTTTATAAAAATGAACGAGGTGTCGGGGAAGGTTTGTGAGGAGTTTCTAGTCGTTCTTGTTAGGTTACATGTTCACTTTAAGGCTCGCATGTTATTCCATGTGCACAAGTGAGTGTCGAGTGAGGTTACAAGGTAAATTTTACGTGACATACAAAAGAAAGTAAGGTGCCTAGGGTGTGTTAAGTGTTCAACGTGTGACATATATATGTACTAGAGTGAAAAACAATAGAAGAATCGAAATAGGTTTTAAAAGACTTACAACACTCGTATTAAGTAGAGATGAAAGCAATGAAATGAGCGAGTAGGGATATTATTGAGACCCCTTGTTCTCCTTATAACTACAACGAGTTACCCAAAGTCATCCTAGTTCCCTTGTTTTGTTACGCTTTCTTCTATCCTTCCTATTTCTCTCGAACAATTTCCCACAGTGGACGATTTCTTTGGTTACAAGTTGAGAGTAAATGTGAGTTGTGTGAAGTGCAAATGACCAAGAGATATGCTAGTTATAGGAGACACAAGCATGGTATTTTCATTATTTTAAGCTAGCTAGTTCTAGCTTTCTAAGTAAAGTTGAACATGGTTTTTGTTTGTATGGAGCATGCATGGCTTAGTTCCAAGAAGGGGGGGGGGGGCAACACTTGGTTTAGTCACTTCATTTGGAGCATAAAACCCTTTGGTTATGAAACTCAAATGGAGGGTCAATGCTTTAGGGTATTATTAAAATGGATTAGGATGGCTAAAGTATGGTGCTTTGTCTTTGTTTACTTTCACACGCCACTCAAGGATGTTGGGAGAGGGGGGATGAACTTGGCTTTGATCTTGACTCATGATACATTGTTGTGTTGGCTTTCGGTTCTCGACCGGTTACACAAAGGGAGGAACAAAATATTACTAAGGTAATTTAGTTGTGTGGTGTTTGGGCTTGGTAGGAAAAACGAGGCCCAAGTGATTCAAAGGGGGGTTGGGCTTGACTTGGATCAGACGTATATATATTAGGCCCAAGGTGGTGTAAGGTGAGGTTGGGCTTGGATCGGGTGTACATGAGGCCCAATGGTGAGTAATGGGTGGGCTTGGTGGGTTTCGGATGAGGCCCAATGAGAGTATAGCGGGAGTTGGGCTTAGGTGCAAGACGAGGCCCAATGAAATTGAGTGTGAGTTGGGCTTTTAGGCCCGGTCCAAGTTAAATATATTTTATTTTTATTTATTATGTATTTTTATATAATTTTATTTATATATATTAAATATTTAAGGATATCGGGATCGAGGAGAATTTTGTTCTGATCACAACGGTATAATTTTTGAACGCTTAAGTCGTGTTGATCATGCATATGCCAATTGATATGCAATTATGATGAGTGGAAAATTTCATGATGTTCTAAGTCGTGCTTTATTCATGATTAAGATGTTAATTACAATGAAATTTTCCGGGAGCTTACACACATTAAGGAGCTTGTGTTGTGTAGTGCTTAGAGATTCTCGAGTGGGGTACTCAGGGAGCAGGGCCGGATTTGATGGTGTGCGGGGTGCTCGACCGCACAGGGCCCCTAAATTTTGAGGGGCCTCATGATTTGTAACGACCAGTGGTGTTTTAGTTCGGCTTTTCACGTAACATAGATGAAAAGTGTAGTATAAACTTAACTTACGCTAAATTTGACGAATCTAAGTTAAACATCTACGTGTTTTTAACGATTTAAAAGTAAATGGCAGAAACAAGGGTTATGGATGTCATGCGGGTAAGGAAGAAGATATCATTGGGCAAATTTCGTTATGCATCCTATAGTTTCGGCACTTGACAGTTTTACTTTTTATTTCATAATATGTATAAATGGGTTATAAAATTAACATTTTCAATTAAGATTTTGGACAAGTTTAAGAAAAGTCCAATTTGTTTCTTAAGGTATAATATAGCTTATACATGCTATATAACTAAAGGCTTTATAGATGGTATACCATTATCAGTGCAATATATATAATTTCACTAAACATTGTTGTTTTAATGGACTTTTAATGATCTTTTTAGTTAGTACTTTTGCATATATAAATCTTTCATGTGACTAAAAAGGCCTAAATTTTGATGCAAGCACAGGGCCTCTAAAATTCACGGGTCGGCCCTGTCAGGGAGTGAAGTATGGCAAGGAAGGTGTCCTTGTAGCCGAACCACTATAAATACTTGTGTCGTGGTTTTGTTTTCCTTTACTCTTTATATCTTGCATTACTTACTTATATGTTCATCTATCAATATCCAACACACAATCTAAATAGATTGACATAAGTCGATTTAAATACTTTAAAACGAAGTTTTAATCGGTAAAACTATTCAACCCCCTTTCTAGTTTTTTACAATTGACATCAGAGCTTCGTTACCAAGTTTCTTAGAGTATATTGTACTTTAAAAACTTGATACGATCCATGTATATTTGAAAACTACAAAGAAGGAAATTTCTTAAAACAAAAATTCATGTTTTAAATTTTTTTTCTATATTTTATCAAATGTTGGATAGTGGTAGATCATTCTAACATTTTCTTTTGAGAAATCTTCATGCTAGGATTCTTTCAATGACTTTGCTCTATCCAAAGAAAAATGAAGTCAACACCCAAAGAAGAATCCAAAGTGTTCACAACTTGCTTTTACAAAATACGATTAAGTATTTTAAAAACTCATTAGTATTTCGCGTCTATGATTTTCAAAAATCATAAAAAGGATATATAGCAAAGGTATGTTCTCCTAATTACAATTAATTAATCTAAAAACATGCTAATTTCTTATAGATAAAATAATGGTATATGCTTCTATATTATGATAAGGAGTCTTATAATGTCCTTGCATATATTTAATACTATGTAAAGACTTGTAGATTTGGTGTCTAACTTCAATATCACAAATTCTCTAAAAAGTTGCTCTTCATCTCAAACACATCACCGGGAATAGTGTTCTTCCTTGATTTCCCTAAACATTATAAACTAGTCAATATACGTCTTTATCTCGAAAATAAATATTGCTAACCAAAAGTTTTGGTCCATCGTTCCTCGCATAGAGATATTGTTGTTGCATTAGTAATCTACATCAACATCGTCTATTGAATTCTCTATATCATGTTAAAATGGAATTTGATGTGATTCTTATTTTTTCTCTAGACTCATGGTTTACTCATAAAAAGAACCTCGTCAAATGTGTTTAGTAAACACGAAGACTCGTCAAACCTTGTATCACATCTATATAGATAAACTCTAAGGAATAAAGCAAAACCTTTGACAAAAATTGAAATCGAAAACTCCCGCGTCAAAATTATCGAACCCACTGATAACATCAAATAGTCCTGAATATTAAGTGTCATTTTCCTCCATTAATGCTCGTTATTTATATCATTCATATGGATTTACGCTTGTTTTCCATTGTTTTCCACTTTCAGGTAAATTACGAGCATTGGAGCTAAAAAGACGCGGAACTGGAAACATATCTAAAGATTTATCACAGTATGCTATTTTGAAGAAGTTACGGCGTAACTCGTCTCTCATATTACACCGTAACTATTGTGTGACTCAGTATGCCAACTTATCAGAAGGTTACGGCGTAACTCCTCCCAAACGTTACGACGTAACTACATTAGGTCAAAAGAGGTTCCACGCTGCTGATACTTACGCCGTAACTACTGCATCACTTACGACGTAACCGAGTTTATTGAAGACTACGGTGTAACCACTAATAAGGTTACGCCGTAACCAGCAGATCTAGTGCATTTTACGAAGGAATAGAAGGTTACGGCGTAACTCCTATATTGGTTACGCCGTAACCCAGATCTGGCCTATAAATACCCCACGAATTCCAACATTTCTAATCATCCCATTCCACACACAACACTCTGAGAACGTGGGAAAAAGCTCAAGGCAGGTCTAGGGGAGCATACGGAGCTGTTTCCAAGGGAGAAGTCACTCCACTACGATAAGCATTAGCGTTTTATATTTCTTTTACTTTCAATTCATGTATTTCGTACTTTTGAATATTGAATTGATTTGCATGATTAATATGAGCGGCTAAGCACCTTTTGGTGCTAGCCTAGTTATGATTCCTTAATTGTTTTGTTTGCGTTTACCTTTACTTCCGTACAATTATTTCTAAGTGTATGCATGCATAGTTCATTGGTAGCCACCCTTGGTTCGGTAGTTTTGAATGGCGGTAGAGGCCAATTGCCTAGGAGATATGACCAACTGACCCTAGGTGAGCGGACTGATACGGGAAGGGTAAGATATGACCAACTGACAACCATTTCTACTTGTGCGATTTGACCAACTGATCACCTATCGTTTGGATGAACTTAAGAATTGGGGGGTGTAGTGTCTAAGTTCCTAACGGTCGGGCACTCACTATTATGAATTTAGCATGTAGCGGTACTTAATGACTTGGCTTAGGGGACCAGGAACAACAGGACTTATGACGGTGCGCCTGATTTCTCCTGTGGTGGCATTTTTGCTGATAGGTTAGGGCGAATTGACCAAATGCTGTCCTCTCGACTTTGACCCCACCTGAAGTAATTGGAAGTAGGTAGACGTAAACATAACTAGCTAGGAGGATTAACTAGGTTAGCACCACTATTCCTCTATTGATTTCCCTTTACCATTTATCTGCTTTTATTTACTTTATTCTGCATTAGTAGTTTAATTGATTAAATTCCTATCGAAACCTTTATTAAATTTATGACACTAGACTTAGTAATAATCCAACACACATAGCTCTTGGGACGACCTCGGCTTTACCGATTACTACACTACACGCGACCGGGTACACTGCACGTTAGTGCACTAGGGTAGACCATATGTATAGCGAGACACTATAAATATTAAGACCTGGTCAGTAAAACCTGCATCAAGTTTTTGGCGCCGCTGCTGGGGAGTTATATTAGGATTGATATTAAGTCTTTAATTTCATTTTAAACTTCTCTCACGATCATATTTCAAGTTTTCAGGTACCATGGAAGTTGTTAACATCGATGACCTCACTCTTAAAGAATATTTGGCGTTGACAAGAGAAGAACAAGGACCAGGGATTGTTAGGCCAACTATAGCAGAAGATGCTCAATTCGAAATCAAACCTCAATTCATGAGGGAATTGCGTGCAAATCCCTTCTCTGGAAGCATCACCGATGATGCCCATGAACATATAGACAACGTCGAGTACATTGTCAGCCTATTCAAGATTCCCAGAGTCTCACACGATGCTATAATGTTACGAGTATTCCCTATTTCTCTTACGGGAGCTGCGAAAAGGTGGGTTGATCGATTACCTGCTGGGACGGTCAACACTTGGCCTATTTTAAAAAAGTGTTTCATTCAAAGATAATGTCCTCCATAAAAAACGGCTAAGCAATTGGAAGTAATCCATAACTTCAAGCAAGATGGTGATGAAACGTTATACCAATCTTGGGAAAGGTATAACGAATTGTTATACAAATGCCCTACTCATGATCTTAACGGCCAACAAAGGGTGAACGTCTTCTACAAGGGACTGAACATCTCATCGAAACAAATGATTGATTCTCAAGGGCCGATTCCTAGTATGACATCCACTCTGCCTTTAGAAACTATTCAAAAAATGGCAGACCACTCTCACAAATGGAACAATGGAGGAAGCAACCGAAGAATGATGATATGGAAGGCCTTGCAGCAATAAACAACAAATTGGAAAGCCTTGGAAGAAAAATGAAGAAGCTCAAGGAAAATGTTCATTTCATTCAAGTTGAGCGAAACGGGACTCCACCTTCTAAAGAATGTTCCTCCAACAAAGAAGTTAAAAGGACCGGAGAGGTTAACTATGGAAGAGAATTCCCTTTCAATAGGTACAATAACAGGCCTAGATATCGAGAAAAATCCCCTGGGTTCTACACAAGAATCAACAATAATCCTCCTAAACCTAGCCTTGAGGAAATAATGCACCTGCACATCGAAGAATCTACAAAAAAAGGAGATAGACTCAAGGAGTGGATGGTCAAAGTAAAGGAGGACACCAATATGAACCTACGTAACCAAGATGCTGCGATTGAGAACCTCGAAACACAAATTGGGCAATTGGCTAAAAACCTTGAAACAAGTAATGCTAAAGCCATTGCCTGCAAGGCCATATTTGCGCAAGATAAAGCAAAGAAAGAGCAGTGCACATCCTCTATCACTAATGATCTTTCCGGGATTAACTACCTAAGAGAGGATGATAAATCAGAAGATGACGAGGTCCTACCAAGCCAACTTCCTGAAAAACAACAATATCAGGAAAGTTTTCTTCTCCCATGCACTATTGGTAACATTAAGATTCTCGCATTAGCTGATTTAGGGGCCGGGGTAAACCTTATCTCTACTACTTTATTTGAAAAAATCAAACTTACCAATTTAAAAGAAACAACTATTATGATTGAAATGGCTGATTCCTCTAAGGTTGTACCGAGGGGAATTGTGAACAATGTGCTTTTAAAAATTGGAAAATTTTTCTTCCCTACCGATTTTGTGGTTATTGACATGGGAAAGCGGGTGACTTACAACTTAATTGTTGGAAGACCTTTTCTGGCCACTTGTAGAGCTCAGATTAAGGTTTTGAAATACAAATTTCTTTGGGAACTAAAAATGAACGAATAACTTTTAGTATAAAAGAGCATTTAAAACCAAAAATTGAAATTTCTATGAATGTTGACATTATTAATGTTCAATCGTAGGATCCCACTCTACACTCTAATCCTATTACTGATGATAGTAGAGAGAATATTGATAATTGTAAGCAGAAACAGGATGAAGTTGTCCAAAGCATTGAGGAAACTCCGGATCCAAACAAACATTTTTGCAACTCGATGTCAACCAAAGATAGCGAATCAATGACAACATGGCCACCGTTTACTCATCCTCAAAAATGTGAAAGAAAGGCTAATGAATGGATATACCCTCATAAGGGAGAGGAACATGATGTTGAGTTAGCATTAGAAGATTGGTACAAAATAAAATTTGGAAACTCAAAAATCATTAAGGGACTGGTTAAGCAGTATAAGTGCAATCATCTCACTGACACAATAGACGGTACAAGATCCAGCATCAGCATTACTAATAGTATTTTTACTGAAGATGATGACCGAGGAAAATCATGTGATAACTGGCTTTCACATAAGTTTGGAACAGATGGCATCAATAATTCTACAAGGAAAAAAAGGCTCGACAATTGGATGAATGAGTGCCAACGAATGGTGGAAGTGGGCCAAGTCCAAAGGCCCCCTTAGAAGCCCCGCAGCTCTGAGTCTAACTTAAAGACTCGGAAATAAAGAAAAGTGCTCTTTTGGGAGACAACCCGAATTATCCCTTTCTTTTGTTTTATTTCCATTCCTGTAGGGTTTTGTGTTTTCTAACTATTTTTGCAGGAAACGAGGAACTAATTGCAGCTGCAGTTGCTGATCTGAACAGAGTTACGGCGTAACTCATCTTGGTGATTACGTCGTAACCAACCTTTTAGCAGCAGAATTCTTGACGCATTACCAATTACGGCATAATACCATCTCAGTGGTTATGCCGTAACTACTCGCTTTGCAGCTCATTCCAGGTTTTGCCAGTTACGGCGTAACTCCCTCAAAAGAGTTACGACGTAACTCCCTCAAAAGAGTTACGACGTAACTTTCCTCTGCTTTACTTCTTTCATTTTAAAACACAATAACCTTGTATTAGTATTTTAAATGAACTTTGTGGGTGTGTTCCCTGTAAACCCTCACGAGACTTTACTCGTCCACTTGGGACACTAAGTGGTTTAAAAGGCTTGTTGCATTCGCTAAATGCAACCGTGATTCCTACGAAAGTGAGATAGGTTTGTTTTTCATTTTTCATTTTTTTCTTTTTAGAATTATGCTTGTCGGTATTGTGATTTCAGGGATTGAAGTTTGTTCATGATGCTTATACGAAGGCACGTCTCTTTTTCGTGGGCCTTCCTTCTTTATGGAGCAAATTTCAGGGAAGTTTTCGCTCTAATTCTACCTTTCTCTTCACCTTTATTTAATGCCTAGTACAAAAGGGACTTTGTACAATTCAAGTGGGGGGACGGGAGTAGAATTATCTCTTGAACTTTATTTCGCCCTTATTTTTCTAGTTTATTTTGAAAAATTATGCCATTTTTAAAATTTTGACATGTTTTTCTTAACCTAACTAGATTAGACCTTAGCCGAGCACATACAACCCTTGATATTATATGGTGAGATTAATCTTATCTGTTTCCAATATTTTACCCCAAATCCACCAAATTATGAGTGTGCCGGTAGCTTGTAAACTTTAGAACTTGGCCTTTGCATCATTTCGAGACCATAGACGAGGTATGTTGAGTTAGCTCGATGTATTTGGACTTTTCAGTTTTAGAAGGCAATATTATAGGAATATCACCCAAACAGCCTACCATTGTGTGTCTATCGATTAGTCACCTCGACTTCTCGACCCCCATGTGAAACCCTTTTGTTGCACTCACCTTTAGTGCAAGATACCCTTAGATACACCCTTCTGAGCCATTCCTTTCATTTTGTTCACCCAATATATTGTTTTGATACACCTTTACACCTTAGCCTACCCTGTAGTCTTTATTTGTGATTGGGAAGTCATCATTTGCCTAAGTTCAAGGTTCGAGTGGAAAGGTTCAGAAATCACGCTTTCATCGACAACATTTCTGAAGATCATTGAAGACCCCCCGAATTCCCATGGTTCATCTCAAGTGGGGGGATATTATGTTATGTTTAAAAATAAAAAAAAAAGTTGTTATGATTATGTAAAGTGCGATGTTATAAGCACTATAGTATGAGCTTTATTGATTAGTATCGAGGAGGACACCTCCGTCACATTTGAAGATTGGAGTTGGTAGTTATGCCAACAGTTGAAGAAAAGGTAATGTGCCCATCACGACGTCCTCTAATGACACATCTACCTTGCATTTCATGATCCGGTTTCTTGACTTCTAAGCTTGAACTTTGGGCGGACGGTAAGTGGTGATGACCTTGTTATAGATTTAGACTACCTGCTTGTTTTTCATTTTACACCAATTATATATCCCATGTCTTATCCTACCCTTTAGTCATGAAGCATGTCTAGGTGATGTAGCGAGCAATCTTTGGTGTCTTGGCCATGGATTTGGTCATGTATAATTGATTTTGTCTACTTCGCCGTGACATGTTATTAATGACGAATCACCCCTTAACCTTTGTCGTGTCTACCCATATTGCCTTCGAGAATTGTTTAGCCCTTAACTCTAGTGGTGGAGATTTGTGTAACCGCCAAGCTTATGATAGAATACATGCTATGACTGTGCGATGGAGTGATCACCCCGAAATTGACACTTAGAATAGTTGAGAGATTTGAGTGTTTGTTCCCCTTTCGTGAGGTGTTCGGCTTTGTTTTATTCTAGCATAAGGGATTTGTAAACTCATATTTTCCAGGTTATGGGAGATATCTTTTTAGGAATCTATCTAATAAGGTCTACTTGAGGGCAAGTAGAGTTCAAGTAGGGGGATATTTGATAACATCAAATAGTCCTGAATATTAAGTGTCAATTTCCCCCATTAATGCTCGTTATTTATATAATTTATGTGGATTTACGCTTGTTTTCCATTGTTTTCCACTTTCAGGTAAATTACGAGCATTGGAGCTAAAGAGACGCGAAACTGGAAACATATCTAAAGATTTATCACAGTATGCTATTTTGAAGAAGTTACGGCGTAACTCGTCTCTCACATTACGCCGTAACTATTGCGTGACTCAGTATGCCAACTTATCGGAAGGTTACGGCGTAACTCCTCCCAAAGGTTACGACGTAACTATATTAGGTCAAAAGAGGTTCCACGCTACTGATACTTACGCCGTAACTACTGCATCACTTACGACGTAACCGAGTTTATTGAAGACTACGGCGTAACCACTAATAAGGTTACGCCGTAACCAGCAGATCTAGTGCATTTTACGAAGGAATAGAAGGTTACATCGTAACTCCTATATTGGTTACGCAGTAACCCAGATCTGGCCTATAAATACCCCACGAATTCCAGCATTTCTAATCATCCCATTCCACACACAACACTCCGAGAATGTGGGAAAAAGCTCAAGGCAGGTCTAGGGGAGCATACGGAGCTGTTTCCAATGGAGAAGTCACTCCACTACGATAAGCATTAGCGTTTTATATTTATTTTACTTTCAATTCATGTATTTCGTACTTTTGAATATTGAATTGATTTGCATGATTAATATGAGCGGCTAAGCACCTTTTGGTGCTAGCCTAGTTATGATTCCTTAATTGTTTTGTTTGCGTTTACCTTTACTTCCGTACAATTATTTCTAAGTGTATGCATGCATAGTTCATTGGTAGCCACCCTTGGTTCGGTAGTTTTGAATGGCGTTAGAGGCCAATTGCCTAGGAGATATGACCAACTGACCCTAGGTGAGCGGACTGAGACGGGAGGGTAAGATATGACCAACTGACGACCCTTTCTACTTGTGCGATTTGACCAACTGATCACCTATCGTTTGGATGAACTTAAGAATTGGGGGGTGTAGTGTCTAAGTTCCTAACGGCCGGGCACTCACTATTATGAATCTAGCATGTATCGGTACTTAATGACTTGGCTTAGGGGACCAGGAACAACAGGACTTATGACGGTGCGCCTGATTTCTCCTGTGGTGGCATTTTTGCTGATAGGTTAGGGCGAATTGACCAAATGTTGTCCTCTCGACTTTGACCCCACCTGAAGTAATTGGAAGTAGGTAGACGTAGACATAACTAGCTAGGAGGATTAACTAGGTTAGCACCACTATTCCTCTATTGATTTCCCTTTACCATTTATCTGCTTTTATTTACTTTATTCTGCATTAGTAGTTTAATTGATTAAATTCCTATCGAGACCTTTATTAAATCTGTGACACTAGACTTAGTAATAATCCAACACACATAGCTCTTGGGACGACCTCGGCTTTACCGATTACTACACTACACGCGACCGGGGTACACTGCCCGTTAGTGCACTAGGGTAGACCATAGGTATAGCGAGACACTATAAATATTAAGACATGGTCAGTAAAACCTGCATCACCCACTAAAACTGTTTTCTTACTGAATAGTCGGATCCCTCGACTATAACTATCCGGATCCTTTTTTCAAGGGATTCGTGGGGACCGGCACATCAGCAAAACAGAATAAGTCTTTGATAATTCATTGTACACTCCCATCCTCCACTTTACTCTTTCATACACGACCTTAAACTCGGCACTATTGTTCCTATGAGCTTTCTCTTCATCAATCCAAGCAATCAAATCACTTGTGTTAGTTTTATCTTCACTGCATTGTGATTTCCATTCTCAAGTTCTTAGTTATACAATTTTAACATCTTTATATTTTTGATTCAAGTGATTTTGTCACAATTTGCTATCACATTGTTTTAATTAGCTATCTAAGATAACAAATCAAAGGACAAACATTGTTAATACAAATTAGAACTCGTAATGAATTCAAAAAGAAAGATGTTTTGAGCAAAATTGTGATGAACCTCAAAGAAGAACTCTTCTCAAAGTTAACACCACGTTGTGGTTTTATTGTTTAAGATCAATCATGCCTAGCTCCACACAACAAGATTATCAAGACACCACTTACTATATACAGATGCATCACCGTAAGGATGGTCTTAACCTTAAGGATCGAAAAGCCTTCAAAATGCTCCAAAAACGGTTATTTCATGAAGGACGTGTCATTGATCAATCTTTTCTCAATGGTACCGATATTCCCGAAGTCTTTTCTAGGATCAACTTTGAGTGTCTCCTCCATATCAACGAACAAATATGTCTCGTATTTGTCCTCGAGTTTTACAAAAGCGTTCGCATCATTAGAAATGATGATGGAACCATCTCTATTGCCTTTGTCATCAAAAATCACAACTACACCCTAACTCTTTCCGAGCTTGCCCGAATTCTCCGCATCCCATACCATGGTGTGTGTATGTATTCCAATGATTGGTCACTCGCCAAAATCAATGATATGGTTGATGATCATGAGGTCTATTTCACTCCTCTCCATGAACCCGCCACGGTAAGAGATGCCATATTCATCCAAAGAACCTCTCAAACCCGAGTCACTAGGAATTCAAAAGTCATCCACCGAGATCCCTTTCAAATGGAGCTTTTTGAGATGTTCCCACTTTATAAAAAATGGGAACAAATTCTTAGAGAAAATGTTATTTGCTTGGTTGGGAATAAGGATCACCCGAATGCATGTCTTGTGTACATGATTTATTGCCTCGTCAACGAAACTCCCTTCAACCTAGCATATTACATGGTCAAAAGGATGGCTAGTGTCTTTAGGACAGAGAAAATGGTTCTTCCATATGCTATGCTTCTAACCCGCCTAGCAAACTGTGTCTTTGCTTTGGAACCCTCTCCTTTGACAGATGATCACTTCTTTTGCAATCGGGTCATGGTACCTCTCACCGAGGAAAGAACATCAAGGTTCATGGTTGATGGGAAAAGGTCATCCACCTACCGACTCATCCGAGGAAACGAAAGGAGAAGCAAGCAACCCCGTCAACAGCTACCATCTCGACCCCGTCTCATACATTGATCAATTGCCCGACATTCCAAGTCCTTCCAAAGAATTTCAACAACCAAAGGAATGTTCAAATGCATTGCTCATTTCCTCATGGGGAAGAAGAAAAGGTGAAGATGAGATGGAAGTTTGGAGGTGATTTGTATGATCCTAATTTGAAACTTGTGATGTATGTCTTAAACAATGTTATTGTCATTTGGTAGAACTAAGTATTATACCGTAGTTTGTTGAAAACATGGATAACTTAATTTGGAACAACTGAATAGGAATTTTACCACTTTTGATATCGTATCAAAAGTTGGTCGTCATCCTAGTTACATGCCCATATATTGCTTTTACATGCCATGCTTGCTATGCTTTACTTACATACATGTATGCTTGCTGTAGAAATCATTAGTTTCAAAATTCGATACCTAGTGCAAAATTTTGCACACATTATGTTAAGGAAACTGTCCCAGATGCCGGATCCCTGGACTATAACTAGCCGGATCCCTCAAGTGAAGGATCCGTGGGATCCGGGTAGACAGAAGTGCAATTTTAGCATCCTTGCATCAAACCAACCTTCCATACCTTATTAGACCAATTAAACATGATACATTAAGATCACTTAAACCTTCTTTAGGCTCAGTAGATCTCACATTTACTCATGGATGATTTAGGATCACATTCAAGGTGTTTTTGATTTATCATTACTTCAAAACTCACCATCTTTCCGCTCCAATGTTTACACATTGTTCCTTTTATCTCAAAACACCTAGGTTGATATTTCTCTCAATTTTAGCAAATTGATTTTAGTCATCTTTACCTTAAAATGGTCTAACAATTAGTTTTTCATTTCTTGTGACTTTTAAGGAATTTTCTAAATTTTCCTTTGATCACCATCTGGCCTCTATGATCATTTTCCATCCTTAAAACTCTTAGTGTCATCCTTGATAACTCATTGGTGCTCATAAAAACTCCATAAAAGTCATCATTAGCTATCCTCACTCATTATGCTTGAACATTTAAGTCCTATACCATTTAAGATACCTGAGGAAACTTAATCACTCAAGGTGCTAGATCTTTCTAGAACCTCATCACTCTTTTTCTTGGCTTCTGAGCCGGATCCCTGAATTACAACTAGCCGGATCCCTCAAGTGAGGGATCCGTGGGAACCAGCTAGGGGTGGCAATTCGGGTCGGGTTCGGGTTGGCGGGTCAGAAAATCCCAACCCAAACCTGACCAATTTAAATCATTGGGTCAGCTATGTCAACCCTAACCTGTTTAGACATAACCCGAACCTAACCCGTTTAACCCGTATATATACTTGGGTTGGCGGATTAAATAGGTTACACGGGTTGAATATGTTAAACGGGTTGAATCGGTTAAGCGGGTTTCGGGTTGACACATTTAACCCTTTTTATATACAAAATTTAGCACATCACACGAGTTAAAAAGGTTAAACAGGTTGTCGACACCCGCATAATAAAATATAAATAATTTTAAGTTTATGAAAAAAAATCTTAAACGGGTTGGCGAGTCGACCCGCTTATTTTATTCCCAACCCGAACCTGACATGTTTAATAAACGGGTTAGATATGTCGACCCAAACCTGACCCGAAATCTATTTAGCACAACCCGAACCTATTAATTTTTGTGTCGGTTTCAGGTCGGATTTCGTGTCGGGTCAGAAATTGCCACCCCTAGAACCGGTTGCACAAACTGTCTAAATCTCACTTGATACATTCATTTCAAACTCTCTTTGATAATATAAACACCCCGCTCTGTCTTAAATGACTCCCTAGGACAGAACAACACTATAGTTGACTTTAGTGCATGCAATTTGAAGAACCTTAGTGGTTTAGGCTTTAATTCACTTACCTAGTTTCTTCCTTTATAAACCACTTGTGCTTGTGTTTCCAAATCACCATTCAAATACTCATTCTCAGTAGCTAAAACATTCTTTACTTCCAACTTTTCACCATAAGAAAGGCACCTAGTGGAACTTCATCAACCAAAGAACCTCCCAAGAAAATTTCTCGTGTTGTTTATGAAGTTTCCTCAACCGAGTCATCACCCATCAAAGCTTCTAACACTAGAGTTCCTCCCCAACAAACTTTACCACCCAAAGCTAGGAAAACCACTCGAATTAACATTCGACCTTGTAGCTTGGAGAAACCTTCGTCAAACACTATCGTACCTCCTAAACCAAACACTACCGTACCTTCTAAACCAAACACTCATATCTCCACCGAAGCAACTAAACTCTCACCTCTAGAGCCTAGAATACTCTCCTTCACCACACCTCTTTCATCTCCAAACCTTTACTCACTAGAAGACTTGCCTCCTAGGCCTTCTCATCCACCACCATTGCCCACATTCTCATCAATTGAGAAAATGACACCACAAAAACCTTCTCACCAAAACATTGGTGTAGGAACTTCACTAGCATCCATGTATCCCTCTCTTTCACCCTCAAATGATCCATTTTGGATTATGAGAAATCACCAAACTTAACAACCGGACCATATGGAAGTAGATACTTCTTTACCTCCACCACCAACTCATATATCACCACCTTCATCCTTAGTTGAACCACCTCCTACTTCATCAAGTTTACCTTCACAAATCCCTTCATCTTTTGTGGAACCTCCACCCTCCTCATCAAATTTACATCCAATCCCTCCATCCTTTGTGGAACCTCCACCTACTTCATCAAACCTTCCACCTCAAACCGCTCCATTCTTTCCTAGTCATGACAATGATTGTCTCCATTGTCAACATGTCCAAGGGTTAGTCCATGAAGTACGTGATGAATTGCGTTTCATGTTCTATCACCTTCTTGAACGATTTGATGAAGTCAACAAATCAAACTGTCCCTAAGTGATGTACTTTCCTCTAGTTTTAGGCGCATCTTTGAAATTGTTATGAACTTTACTTTAATACATGTTTGTATCATTTTCTTAGTTTTCGAGATATGTGTATCATTTCTCATGTTTTATTAAATGAAACTACATGTTTGTATGCTATATAGTTATGTGACTATGTTCGGTGCAACAATACATAACTCATTTGGACGTTTACGTCACTATTTATATCTACATTGCTGCCAATAAGTTGTAGGTACACGGTTCCCATGATTTTGCCTGGACGGATCCCTCAGATGAAGGATCCGACAGAACCGGTGGACAAATTACATTTTTGAGCTAACTTGAAGCTCATTTGCAGGAAACAATGCACCATATACTTGTTTTGTAGATTTTCAAAATACATATGAAGACTTTGACACCCTCAACAAGGGGGAGCTTTTCGTCAAAGCAAAACATTGCAAAACACTTGCAATACATTCACTTAGGCTTCCTAACTACTTGACGCCCTCATCAAAAAGGAGCACTCGTCAAGGGGGAACATGTCGTCAAAGTTAAAAACATTGCAAAATACTTGTACTACACTCGTTTAGTCTTCCTAATTACTTAACGCCCTTAACAAAGGGAAGCATCCGTCAAGGGGGAGCTAAGACGAGAATCTCCTTCTTACCTTACTACTTCTATTTACTTTTCTTTCTCTAACTCTTTCTCAATTTTTTTTACTTTTCACAAGTTTCTCTCAAAATGTTTTTCACTGTGTGTTAGTTTTTTTTGACGCTCTATTTTGTTTCGACAAAAAGGGCGAGATTGTTAATACAAATAAACCATAAAAACGTTTATTTATCTTTTACGATCTTCTAATGTTTTGTCAATAACAAACGTAAAATCATTTTAATGAAATAAATAAAATACGTAAAAGCTTTGAGCCAATAGTTTACTAACACACTTTTATTAAACATATTAAAACCATCAAAACATGTTTAGTTAGATAAGTTATATAAAACCAAAGACATTTTTATAAAACACTTACAAGTAATATTGTTTACTTACATTTTATAAAAATGTATATGTACTTTGTATATGTTGTAACGGGTAAATAATGGGTAAAAACCAGAGTCCATAACCCATGACCCATGATCCATTGACTAGGTACAATGAATCTTGTTGGGTAAGAAACAAAGGCCATAACCCATACCCATGGAGCATGATCCATAACCCATGACCTATTGCATGACATCATGCATGAAGTCATGTTGGATATTATCCATAATCCATGACCCAAAGTCCATGACCCATGACCCAAGATCCATAACCAATTGACTAGGTTCATTGTATCTTATTGGGTATCCATAAGCCAAAGTCCATGACCCATGGTCCATAACCCATAACCTGGTTTGCAACCCAAAATCTGGACTAAACTGACCCAGTAGCCGGATCCCAGGATTTGCACTATCCGGATCCCTTTAGTGAGGGATCCGCCGGAACCGTAGGACAGTAGGCATATTTTGCCTATAAATAGTGAACCATTTCTCTCTTGCTCACTACCACTCTTAGATATACTTTCTCTCTATATTCTAACCTCTCTAACCACAGATCCAAAGGATCATTCTATGTAGTTTTATCTTTGTGTGATTCTATAGGTTCTTCTTAAAGGCAAGATCACCACCTCTTGAAAACGTGCAAGCTCAAGGTCATGAATTGCTAAGCTTCGTCATCATCAAGACCACTGAAGTGCATCTTGTTGATAGTTCTTTCCTCCCTCGATAGAAGTGTCGTATTGAAGGCATTAGTGAATGGTGCCAAAGGTGTACAATCGATATGGTGCGTCGATGTACAAGTGATGCATTCACCGAGCTTTAAATTTGTATGCAAGAATTACCGGTTAACTAGGAACACATTCGGGCAAGTATACCCTAGTCAAGTTGTAGTATAGTATATGGTAAATCAAGGTCGTCCCAAGAGACTTGGTTGCACTACAAGTGTCGTTTGTTTGTTTAAGCAAGTAACAAGTAACAAGTTGATGGTTATGATTGTCACGGATCAAACCAACAAGAAAAGCATTATAAGAACAAGTAACAAGTTGATGGTTATGATTGTCACATATCAAACCAACAAGAAAAGCAATATAAGAACAATCAAGTATCAAAACATTCATCATTATTCCAATCAAACACAAAATCTCAATAATCATATCAATAACAAACATCTTTAAATAGAAAGGTAACAAGGTTTACCCAAAGTATGAATTACAATAGGCAAAGATGAAGGATTATAGCACTCCTTCAAGCCTCCAATCAACTACAATAGTTCTACCAAGCCGGAAAATGATGTCCAAACGCCTTCGACAACCCTTGAGCACACTACACGAATTTGGCAGAGGTTTGTGGTCTTTTGGGGAAGATAAGTTGGTGTAATTGGTGGAAATTCGTCCTAAAGGGTGGAGGCTTGAATTTCACACAAGTTGGGATAGGATAGTTGGTGGAAACTCGTCCTTAAGGGTGGAGGCTTGAGTTTCACACCTTTGGGGTGAAGATATTGAGAGTGGTTGTGTTCTCTCTAGGTGGAAATTCGTCCTTAAGGGTGGAGGCTTGAATTTCACACCTTTGGGGAAGGTAAGTTGAGAGAGGGATGTTGTTTTAGGTGGAAATTCATCCTTAAGGGTGGAGGATTGAATTTCACACCTAGAGATGGAGTGGTGGATGAAAGGGATGAGAAAGATGGAGAAGGGATGATGAAATGAGGTGCCAAATGGGTTCTATTTATACTACTACCAAGGCCTAGGGTATTCAATGCATTACTTGGAGGCCAAGGAGCTTGGAAGGGACTAGAAACCATTTAGGAAGGGACTAGAATCATTTGGAACACGTTTGGAGTCTTAACAATGAATAAATGGCTGAAACAGGACCTCCAACCGGATCCGGTTGAGCTCCAACCGAATCGGTTGGTCTTCTTGACATTTCTCCAACCGAATCGGTTACGGGTCTCGACCGATCGGTTGGAGCAAAATCACAAAAAGTCATAAACTGCAAAGTTGTAGATCTTTCTCTTAGCTTTCCGTGGCCGCGAACGGGAGGTCAAACGGAGTCCGTATGCAAAAGTTATGGCCAAAATGGTGAAGGTGTGTCGGGAACAACGAGTCTTCCAATATATCTTCGTTTAAGCTTCTTTTCTTCATTTCTTTCTCGTTTTCCTTCTTGAACTTTATTCTTGAGTCTTTGGACCACTAACTTGATGACTTTACTATCTCGAATATACTCCACAAGTCTTGCTTTTGTCGGGAATTCTTCGTATTTGGAGAAATCTTCGTGTTTTACTTCTTTTTCCGTCTTTTTCTCCACTTTCCTGTACTTGGCTACAAATGAACTAGCAAACGCACTTTGATACGATTAAGCATTAAAAGCATATGATAATAACCAAATAACACACATAAAATCACGGATAACGCTACTAAAAACATGCACAATTTGAGCGTTATCAACAAGTTGTGTAGTTTGGGTTAAAGGATGTTGATATCATTTATAGTGTTGTAAAAAGAAGTGTGTCTCATTTGGGTAGTTGTGTTGTGGTGTAGTGTTGGGTAGTACTTTCTCTTTTGTAATGGAACTCGGTATCTAGCCTTGTACCGGATAAAGTGTAGGCGACGTTGTGATAGGTTTGGTTCTACCTCGTGGAAGAACTCGGTGTCTAGCCTTGTACCGGATAAATAGTAGGCGACGTTGTGAAAGTTTCTCCACCACATTAATGAGCTTGTGTTGTGTAGTGCTTAGAAATTCTCGAGTGGGGTACTCGAGGAGTGGAGTAGGGCAAGGAAGGTGTCCCTGTAGCCGAACCACTATAAATACTCATGTCGTGGTTTTGTGTTCCTTTACTCTTTATATCTTGCATTACTTACTTATATGTTCATCTATCAATATCCAACACACAATCTAAATAGATTGACATAAGTCGGTCTAGATACTTTAAAACGAAGTTTTAATCGATAAAACTATTCGACCCCCATTCTAGTTTTTCACACAATGTTCTAAGCACCAGAACCTCTACATTGTTTAGTTCACTCAATTGATTTCTCCACTCAATAGGCCACAACCAATTACCATTATTCATCATATCTGCAACCTTCATACTCCATCCGTCCTAATTTATTTGTCCACTTTTGATTTTTTGAAGTATTATTTTTTAACTTTGACCTTAATTTTTTTTTTGTTATATAATATTTTTATGTAAAATATATGAATGAATTGTTTTTAAATGTATTTTCATTGCTATAATTTTAATCAAATATTATATAATACAAACGGAAATACTTAAGGTCAAAGTTAAAAAAAAAACTTTAAAAAATCAAAAGTGACAAATAAATTGAGAGAGATGGAGTATAAAATTTTGCTCTATATCTACTTTTACATGGAACTGTATTTGTATAACTAAGTGGACCCAAGTTATGCCATTTATCTTGCCAAAAATTTGTATTTCTTCCATTTCAAATTTTTGGCTATGTTTGGTGCGGAGCTTTTTTGAGTTTTTTGGGACGATGAGCGGTGAGCAATAAACATTTTGATTTTTATTGTTCGTTTAGCAAAAGAGCGGCGAGCTTTGCTATTTTTTAAGAATGCATATTTTTCCAATGCTTCTTTAAGAAGTTGTGAGATGTAGCTACTGCTACAGCTCACTGCTCCTGCTCACTGCTACTGCTCACTATTACTTTTATTAAACACACCCTTCATATCAAATATAACCCGTTACTTTGCTTCTCAGATCCAACATAGCTTTTCAAGTACCACTATTTGAATTCTCTAGATATACTTTCAAAAATTCTTACCTTTCAACTTTACTAAATTTACCTATTTGACCCAAAAACTGTATCTCTTTATAATGATGTTTGATATGTGTTTACATAATAAAGCTTCATTCATGAGCCCAACAGCTTTAAACCTAAACCTCCTTGACTTTTAGGACTGCAAATTACTTTTCATGCCACTTTTGCAGAGTTCTCCATGAGACCATAAAAAACCTTTTAATGCCTTCTCAATCTCTTTCGGAATCAAAAAGACTGATGCCCAATAAATATGCATTGATGATTGATGACAAGACTCAAACTATAAGTTGCAATCTACCTGCATAGGAAAGGGCTTATTCTTCCAATCATTTACCCCTGCTTGCATTCTATTATCCCAATATTTTTTGTTATTAATGGCACTCCCAAATACTAGTACAAAGCTAATTTAGACCAAAGCAAAAGTAAAGAAATGTAACACGACTTTTGATATAATTAAAATTTATAAACTGGAAAAATAAGCAAAAAGTAAACAATCACTTTACTGATGGAGCTTCACCCAAACACACAGGTATGTTAAAACCCTAACCGAACATCATCTGTTACTATTTAATATCAGCAATTACTGAATCGATCCATATTCTGTATCATCAAATAGATTATATGTTTAACTTTATGTTGGTTCAACATTTTGTACACTTTGGGGGGTTTTACTCTTATCTTATATTTTCAATAAGCAGTTTTTATACGGTGTACCCGCGCGTTATGACGACGGGTACCTTGAAATTGATATTTTCGGGGAATAATGGTTTTTTTTTTTTTTTTTATTATTTTAAGTCACAATAAACTATTGAAATTCTGGGTCCGTTGATAATTTCTTATCTAAGGCCACTTTCAACTTGTTTTTGTTCTTTTCTTATTTTGAAAGTTCGGAAATAATATAGTTACAATTTTTTTTAAGTGCGTGGGTTTAGATTGTATCATGTGGTAAAATGGTTGTATTTTTGAGTGAGGGGTTGATTTAAAAAGAGTATTAATTGTATGTGTTGAATTGATGTGTTTGTGCTTTAAATAATTGTAAATATTGTTTTCTTACTTGTAATGCGTAAAAGGTATTTATGGAAATCTTAAAATTGATTAGGGGGGAAGTGTTAAAATGTATGGGCTGTATTTGGCGAAGGGCTTATGGGGCTTGGGCTTTTAAAATAAGCCGGCTAATAAAATAAGTCTCGTTTGTCATGCGGGCTTATGAAATCATAAGCCCCTAAAAAAAGCTTAAAACTTTAGCCCCATAAAAGGGGCTAAAAACTTTAGCCTGAGGCTTTTGAACTATAAATTACTTATTTACCCACAAAAATATCAACATATACAAAAACTCATTTAATTATGTCCTTTTTAGTAATTTTGCAAAAATAAGCCTAAGCTTAAGCCTATTTGCCAAACAAATATACAAAAATATAAATTTCAACTTCGGCTTATAATATAAGCCCAAGCCCAAGCCCAAGCCCCTTGCGCCAAACATACCCGTTATAGGTTATATAGATAAGCTTTTATTTTAATCAGTGTTTGGATTAACTTATAATAAGACTAATTTGCAAAAACCGTCCCTATGGTATGTTCAAATCGCAGACGTAGTCCTTACTTTTTTGAATGCGGATATTGTCTCTGACCCAAAGTGAAATGACTAAAACGCCCTTGCATTCATTGAGACTTTATCATTTCACTTCGGGGCAGGGACAATATTTTCACCAAAAGTTTCCCACAAGACGACGCATGCACTTTCTAAAAGATAAGGATTGCGTCTGCAATTTAGACATATTACAAGGACGGTTTTTGCAGTTTACTCCTTATAATAATAAGTTAAGAGTAAATTGCAAAAACGGTCTATGTGGTTTGTCCAAATCAGAAGTCTAAAACTTTGAAAGTGCGGGAACCGTCTATGTGGGGAAACTCTTGGTTTGGATGTTGTTGCTTATCAACTTGAAATGATTAAAATACCCTTATTCAAGTTGAAGTAAGAGGGAAAGAAGACAAGGGTAAGTCATTTCAATTTGGCTACTCATAGGGACTACGACTGTACTTTTGATGTTTTAGCGGGACTATAAGCAAATGTGTTTGGATTAACAACTTATGATGGTATAGTGACCAACAAACATGGCAAATCGTCTTTTGTTATATCAGCCACGCAATAAACCCATGTTCTCCCAAACAAACCGGGTTTATAAACTTATTTGGGTATGCTTATATTATATATAGCCCAGTTTTTTCTAGCTTATGAGTTTAGTTTCCATCTTTAAGTCATAATAAGCTCATAAGTCAAAACAATAAGCTGGAGAGAAGGGTCTTATGAGATATAAGCCTAGTCAAATAAGCTAAAAAGTCCAAAATAAAGTTTTAACAAACATCCCCTTAATAAGCTTATCCAAACACTACAATAGTTTATTTATTTTTGCTAAATAAGCTAATAAGCCTAATAAAAATAAGCTAAACAAACACCACCTTTGTCATTCCTTACTACTGTATCAATTAGGCATTGACAAGTAATCAAAGATATGCATGATGGTCGAAGATTGTGACAATACTTGAGTCCAATTGCTTCACAAAACTGGTTAGAGTAGGAAGATTCTGACAAATATTTCAATATGCGAATTTTGCTGTCTGTTTGTGGGTCAGTTCAGCATGTGACAACTATTTCATTATGTGAATTTTGCTATCTGTTTGTGGGTCACTTATAGCAGCATCATGCTAGGTGTTAAGTCATAAACTTTTAGAATGTTATTAAGTTTAAAAGTAGCCATTGATGAATAAGAAGCTGAGAGTTTAGTACCCTAAGTTGGTAGAAAATTTGTGCAAAGTATGCTTAATTATCACTGAGCGTTTCTACAGTTTAGTTTTGGTGGTTGATTTTAGATGTCTGCCGAATATAGAGGGGCAATAAAGAGAATTGTGTAAGAGCTAGATGAAAAGTTAGACATGCTCAAACAATGACATTTTTATATATTGACATCACATCATATATAATTATGTAACCATCTGTATCAATCGTTTTTGCTTGAATTGCTAATTGAACTCTATGGAATTTGCAGCTTTTGGGGTCATGAAAGAAGATATGATAATGATGGTTTACCAACAATACTAAGAAGCAACAGTAAGACAAAGAGAAATGAATCTGGAGCCATTTGGTTGGATTCTTTATATATGAATGCATGTTTTATTCATCTGAAGTGAGAGAAAATGGATTATGAGAACGATAAGAAGAGAATGAATGTAGAAAGCGACCGGCTAAGCAGCTTGCCAGATGATCTTATCCATAAAATCCTGTCTTTTGTTGACACCATAGATGCTATTAAAACGAGTTGTTTGTCATCTAGATGGAGGTTTATCTGGACTACAATGCCATGTCTTAATTTTCCAAATGATGATTTCTTTACATTGCTTAAATTATCCAAATTTTTTAGTGGTCGCGATAATGAAAGGGAAGTGTCTTCAGTGAATCTCAGTTTTCGTGGAAAGTCTACTAAAGTGTTTGTTAAAAGAATTCTGAAGTATGCAATCTCTCACAATGTCCGACAACTGAATCTTAGATGCTTAATTGAGAGTGCTATTGAGTTTCCTCTTTCTCTCATTAGTTCTCTGAGTCTCAAACATCTGAGTTTGAAAATGGATAATAGCAATAGGACATTTAATCAGCGAGGTTCCATTGCTCTTACATCAATGTGGGAGGTCCCAGCTTTAACCACATTACATCTTGATGGAATCAAATTGTCTCATTACAATACTGATAACTTCAGTGGTCTCATCTCCAAGTGTGTGAACTTGAAGAATCTCACCTTACGTTACTGCCGAATGAGGGGATCGAATTTCAGTATTTGTCATTCACAACTTTGTAATCTCACGATTGTTCTTGTACCCCTGAATGTGGGAATTTTTAGTGTGGTTGCACCTCAACTCAAGAATCTCAGTATTAGACACTTACAAAGGGAGTTTCTTATTTCTGCACCTGACCTTGCGTACTTGCTGCTTGATGGTCATCATCATGTGAATTTCTCTGGAGATAATTTCAATTCTTTGGAGAAGGTGGATATCTGTATTAACCATCCATCTAAAAAAGAACCGCATAAACTTGTTGGTCTGCTTCAACGTCTCCACAGTGTCAAATCACTCACAGTTAACTTGGAAATTCTCGAGGTATATTGCTACTGATCCTTAATTTTTCATATAATATCAGAGAGAAGATATGTTTTATTATATGAGAAAGAGAGGGATATATTGTGTGTCAGGATCATGTGAGATATTTCACTTCCAGTAGAAACCTGAGAAAAACCCCTTAACACTCCTTCATGGTGAAGACACCCTCCACACCCTTATATTGCGTGAGATCTGCAACCTTCACATTGAATGTGCGTGAAGGTTGTTTCTCAGTTTTTACAATAAATGACTTTGGTCACGATATATTGGGTTGGGATTCGGCGTGAATGCCACCGTAAAGGTTCCCTTATGTGTGTATGGATATATTTTAATATGCATGTGTGCATACATATCCTTAATAATTTTCTTTTGGAAATTTTTTTGTAGGTTCTTTCTTCATGTGTGGAACTAATGTCTCATCAACATTCTCCATTTGCTAACTTAAAAACTTTGAAAATTTATCCAAAAAGGTTGGAATTTTGGCTAAAGAAGGAAGTAGATATTTCTGCTGAAGTCAAAAACTATCTGCTTGATAGTTCTCCAAGTGCCACTGTCACGATGGTTTCACGAGAGGTATTTGCAGATTCTTATCTCCATCTATCATATACTTACTCGCAGGGGCGGACTTATGTATGTAGTATGGGGTGGCGTTGGCTAGCCGAAAAAGTTGCGGTTTTGGTGTAATTTTTTTTAATTTTGACCTTTTTTCGAAAGTGCCCCCGCTTAAAACTCAAATCCCCCCACCTACATACTAAAACCCGAAATTCAACACTTTAAAACCTTATAAATCCTTTATCTCTAAGTAACAATACTCGATTTATCATTTCAAATCTAGTGTTTTCTTCCGCATTTTGTTGCTACCGTCAAAAAAATTTTTTTGCCCCACACATCGTATTTTCCTGGTTCCGCCACTACTTACTCGTTTAGGTAGTAAACACAATTATGGCATCAATTAATATAATAAGCTAGACTCTCTGCAATAAACCCAAGTTTGTGTTCTGAAAGTGTTTGTTCTACATTTCTATTGTGTGCATTTCAACCCTCTTCGGAAATCATATTAGTTTACGCTGGTTGAGTACCCGACGCTATGCTGTGGTGGTATTATAGAGGTGGTGGTCGATGTTGGTGGTTTTTTGGAGGCTTGAGGTTGGGTCATGCCATAGTTCTAATCGATATTGGTTGTCGGTTGTGGTTGTACGTGGTGGTTATCGATGGTACATGGTGGTTGTTAATAATACTCACGAGTGGTCGGTGTTGGTTAAATGATGGTCAACCGTTGAAAATATCACACACTCTTTAATAATTAATTAAAATATAACTCAATTTCAGAAGAGATATATATATATATATCGAGTACATCTCATGTGTGGATTGAGTGCCTTTTGTTATCCCTCTCCATCTGTAACAGTTTTAGCTGACTTCTTTTGATTTCCATGTTTTAATATCTAAAATGGTATTTATTACAGTAATATTTAGACATGATAGTTAAATGGTTTATATAGTAGTAATGTAGTATAGATGATTCATGATAGTTAGAAATTGTCAAGTTGATTTATATGGTTTCTATCCGCAAAATATGATTGCAAGAGTTATGCAAAATCGACGAAATCAAGCCAAAGATTATACCACTAATATCTTTTCCTATAAATTGTATTGCATCTTGCAGGAGATTAAAGCACAGAAGAATGCCATATCAGCAAAAAACTGTATGGCCGAATTACGGTTGCTTCTAGAGCAAGAAAATGCTGACATCGAGACCAGCAAGGATCATACAGAGCAAGAGAATGCGCCAGAGAGCCATAATGCAAAGATGCATGAGCAGCAGAACACACATGCTGAGAACCAAGTGCAGATTAAGGGAAACATCTCACATATCAATAGCCATTGGTACCGTTGGAAGGAGCAGATTAAGCAAAGGAAAAAGAAGATTAATGACATCATCTCAAAGTTGCAGGAAATTAGAAAATTGCTGACAGAGCTGCCTGCATTAACCAGAGCTGAGATGCAACCATGTTTTACTAGTCTGTGTGCAGAGGCTGCCATTGTCATGAGCAAAATAACATATTGCATGAAGGCCCAATTTGATGAGAATCAAAGTTGTTTAGATGTCGGCTTTCATGAACTTGCTACAACATTGCAGTCGTTTCCTTAGCAATTTGTAAGTTATTGATTTCTGTTATAGTCAGCAAGTGATAATTATAATCAAAATGCTGTCTATTGGTGGCATATTAACTTTTTGTTTTGATTTCAGGTCCTGCGTTTTTAGTTATTACCCTGATGGAATAGTCAACAACCTGATTATGCAACTGGGAAAGTAAACTACTCTGTAACAAACTTCTGGTACTTGTAAGACTCAACTACATGAAGGATATGGTCTTTGCTGCTATCATGGGAACTGTAAGAGTTTTTTGAAATCATGGATATTTCCCTGGAGAAAACTAAATTAAGAATGGGACTGGAAAAGATTTTTGGGTTATCTGTGTATGTGCTAACTACCTTTTGTTACCTAAACATTATTATGTAAATGACTTCGATGATCATATTATAATCACGATCTTAATCTTGTTAGATTTTTAGTTTTTCTCTGTCGGTGTATGCTAATAGTTAAAGTCCTCATCGGGTAGTTCATATCATTCAACCTGCAAGTATCTCTTTGATCAATGAGGCTATCGTTAGACGTAATTACTAAACATCTCCTAGTTTACTAAACTTCACCAATGACATCTCCTAGGTTACCAACATTCACTTTGAAACGTTTACCAAAATCACTAAATCAGTACACATAAATGTTGGATTCACACTTGAAACAAGCAATACACGAGGAAGACATTATAACTATTGTTTATGATTTGAGGACATTGTCGTCAAAAACTAGACTTTGGTGGTGTAGATGTCAACTTTTTGTGTCACAAAATCTTCTAAGATGTATGGTTCATTAAAAAAATGTGTGTCAAAAACTTAGGTTCCATTTCGCCGTGACTAGAATGAGTGTCCAATCCGGTTCGTGCTTGCAATTTCTGAAGGTCAGATCTTCTATGTTGTATAGGTTTATCGGTGGTGTACAAGTTTAGTGGCCTTTATTTTTATTTTATTTTTTTCTTCCTCCTGTTATCGTGGTTTGTTGTGGTGGTTGCTTCGGTTTAAAGCTACAATAGAGCATCCTCAATGAATAAAGGTACAATAGCTTTTTATTATTCTAGCAAGTCATTTAAAAAAGTTTTTTAGCATTGCAATGAAAGCTTTTTGAAAAGCTTTTAAGAAAGATTTGTTAAACTACAAGTCTTTCCTCAAAGTTTTATACATTAAATATGCATTAAATGCATTAAACGCAAAAAGTCATTTTGCATTGTGGATGCTTTTCTTATAAAATTTCCCCAACACTTTCAACTAAATTTGTCAAAGAAACAAAAAGGGCTAATGACATCAAAATGTATCATAGTTGTCACTTATACCTTCTATATGTATCGAACAATTTTTTTGCTATTTTGTGTACTAACTTTTTTTGTGTACTTTACGACCATTTTGCCCCTCCCGAGTTAATAAAAAGAGGGGCAAAATAGTCATAAAGTACACAAAAAAGCCCACAAAATCAAGTTTAGTACACAGAATAGCAAAAAAAATTGTTCGATACATATAAAAAAAATCATGACAACTATGATACATTTTGATGCCATTATCCAAACAAAAAAGATTTGATTCTTCATCTTTGTATATAAGGTTAAGACGTCGAAGTATCCATGTTCAGAGGTAATATGATGAAGTAACCTTTTCCTCGTAACCATTATCTTCGTTACCGTTACTGTTATCGTTTCCTGATTATCTCAAGACATTCGCTAAATGAAATTTGAACTAAGGATGAGCAAAAGAATCACATAACCGAACCAGAACCGAGAACCAAACCAGAACCGAACAAGACCATCAGTTCTTAGTTTCATCGGTTCGGGTCCACTGGTTCTTGGTTCCAAAACCGAATACCCTAAAAACTAAAACAAAGGGAATTTTAATAGACTAACTTTCATTCTATAAGAACCTAAAAAAGATACCCATCATCTTTAACTCAATTCGAACACAATAAACGCTAATTTGTCGTCAATTGAAATATCTATAAATCAATAATTAATCTAAGCTAATAATCTCAGAAAAATATTTAACATTCAAGACTTACATGAACAACTATCATAATCTTTTATACTATATTTATTTTAGGGCAAATCATTTCAAAATGTATTTAACTTACCATTTTTTATGATTGTATGTATCTATCTTTTTTTTTCACATTGTATCACTAAACCTCCATCGTTAGTCCTTTATGTGTACCCGTTGTCAAAAAACCCTGCATCGTTAGTCCTTTATACTAACGACCGTTAATAAATAACTTAAAATTTGGTTATCTTACGCTAAACTTGCATCGTTGGTCCTTTATACTAACGATCTTTAAAAAATAACTTCAAATTTGATTTTCTTACGTTTCCGTCCGCTTTTTTCATGTTTTCGTCCATTTTTACACTTTTTCGTTCGTTTTAACACGTCTTCGTCTGTTTTTACACGTTTTCATCCGTTTTTACATGTTTTCGTCCATTTTTGCACGTTTTCTTCTGTTTTTACACTTTCGTCCGTTTTAACATGTTTTCGTCCGTTTTAACACGTTTTCATTCGTTTCTACACGTTGTCATCTGTTTTTACACATTTTCGTCCGTTTTTTCACGTTTTTATCCGTTTTTACACTTTTTCACTCGTTTTTGCACGTTTTCATCTGTATTTACACGTTTTCGTCCGTTTTAACACGTTTTTGATCGTATTTGCACGTTTTCGTCCCTTTTTACACGTTTTCATCCGTTTAACACGTTTTCATCCGTTTTACACACGTTTTTATTTACACGTTTTCGTCCGTTTTCGTCTGTTCTTACACGTTTTCGTCTGTTTTTACACGTTTTCATCCGTTTTTACATGTTTTCATCCGTTTTTACACGTTTATGTCAGTATTTGCACGTTTTCATCCGTTTTTACACGTTTTCGTCCGGTTTAACACATTTTCATTCGTTTTAACACATTTTTTCACGTTTTCGTCCGATTTACAGGTTTTTATCCGTATTTACACATTTTCGTCAGTTTTTACCCGTTTTCATTCGTTTTAACACGTTTTCGTCTGTTCTTACACGTTTTCGTCACCTTTAACACGTTTTCGTCCGTTTTTTGACGATTTCATCCGTTTTTACATGTTTTCATCCGTTTTTACACTTTTTTGTCCGTATTTGCACGTTTTCTCGTCCTTTTTTACATGTTTTCATCCGGTTTATCACGTGAAAAAATGGACGATAATGTCTTAAAACGGATGAAAACGTGTTAAAACGAACGAAACGTGTTAAAACGGACGAAAACGTGTAAATACAGACGAAAACGTGCAAAAACAAATGAAATCTGTAAAAACGGATGAAAACGTAAAAAAATGGACGAAAAATTGTTAAAACGGACAAAAACGTGTTAAAACAGACGAAAACGTGTAAATACAGACGAAAACGTGCAAAAACGAATGAAAACGTGTAAAAACTTATAAACGGAAAAAAAATGTTTAAAAAATGGATGAAAATGTGTAGAAACGGATGGAAACGTGAAAAAGCGAACGAAAACGTGTTTAAACGGACGAAAACGTGTAAATACAGACGAAAACGTGCAAAAACGGATGAAAACGTGAAAAAACGTGTTAAAACGGACGAAAGTGTAAAATAGACGAAAACGTGCAAAAACGGATGAAAATGTGTAAAAACAAATGAAAACGCGTAAAAACGGATGAAAACATGAAAAAACAGACGAAAATGTGTTAATACGAACGAAAACGTGTAAAAACGGAAGAAAACGTGAAAAAAACGGACGAAAACGTAAGAAAATCAACTTTTAAGTTATTTTTTAACGATCGTCAGTATAAATGACCAACGATACAAGTTTAACGTAAGATAACCAAATTTTAGGTTATTTATTAACGGTCGTTAGTATAAAGGACTAACGATGCAGGGTTTTTTGGTAACGGGTACACAGAAAGGACTAACTATGGAGGTTTAGTGATACAATGTGAAAAAAAAAGATAGATACATACAACCATAGAAAAAGGCAAGTTAAATGCATTTTCAAGTGATTTGCCCTTTATTTTATTTTGTTGTGGTTATAAGATGTTCATAATTGATAGTGATGTGCTTATAGCATGTTTATGATTATGTTAATTTACCATATGTATTTACTTTAGTTGTTAAACGTTGTTGGTCTAACCATAAATGGGTACAAAAACATAAAAATGGATTTTTGGGTGCATTTATGTTGTTAGGCTAAAGGGAGTGGTCGTGAGGTGGGAATGGTCAGGCCTCACCTCACGAGTGAGACCCAAAACAGCAAACACCCCTCACGGCTCAAACCGTGCAACAAAGGTGAGCAGGTCATTTTTCGACATTTGTGCCAAATGTGTTATTTTTATTATTTTTAATTTAGTTTTTGAGTGTGTGTGAGGTATTTAGTGAGGTATATTTGTATAAACTGAATATTTTAATGAAAGATGAAGAGAATGTGACCAAAACGGGTGAAAGGTCAGAGAGAGTGAGGAGACGTGAGAGGAGAAAGAACGCTAATGTGGCGTTGATGTGGATAATTAGGGGGTGGTGACCACTTCCTTTGGTCTTATGCCATCCGGGGTGGTGGGTGAGCTACTCACAATTAGTGCCAAGTCACGAGTGACCACCAAAACGGAAGTCCAAGGTCACAACCAAATTGAATTTGAATGGTGAGTCGGTCACCATAGTGAGTGTGAAAAACTATGGGGCCCAGTTCCAAAAGTAAATGTTTTGTATTTGTTTTGTGAGTGTGTTTGGTATATTTAGCAAGATATATTTGTATAAAGTGGGTATTGTAATGAAAGATGAAGCGAAGGTGACCAAAACGGGGTGAAAGGTGAGAAAGGGTGAGGAGAAGTGACAGGAGAGAGAAAACTAATGTGGATGGTGAGGGAGTGGTGACCACTCCCTTTAGCTTTAGAGAACTTACATGAGGTATTTCAGATTTTCGGTTTACATGGGTATACTCGAAGAACCATAACCGGAACAGAGAGCTGAAACGAAACCAAAAATTAAATGCGATTCGGTTCTTGGTTCGCATTGTTTTGGAATTTCGGTTCTTAGATCCGTCGATTCTAGTTTTGGTTCTTATCTACTGCAAACCCATATCCATTCCTAATTTGAACCATAAGTTAACTATAGATGCCTTATCACTTCTTTTTCTATGTAAGGTTACTTTTGTCAAAATAACAACTGTAACTTACATTTCATGAAAAAGTTTGTGTCTCAATGATACCTCGCGATGTGTCTCCAATCAAATAGTTCCAGTCAGATAGTTATGAGTTCAAATCCTACTATCCTACACATGAAACTATTTGATTGGAGAGTTTCATAAATAACCATGTGAAAAAGATCTAGGGTATGTTTGACAAAAATAGATTGTGCTGGTGCTTGTGTTGTTGCTGTTGCTGAAAAAGATTATAAAAAGAAATTATTTTTATAAGCTACATAAAGTAACCTTTTATTTTAAGAGATTATGGAATGTTATTTTTTTTTTTTATAATTTCTTATAAATTATGTTAATACAAATAAACCATAAAAACGTTTATTTATATTTTAAGATCTTCTAATGTTTTATCGATAACAAATGTAAAATCATTTTAACGAAACAAATAAAATACGTAAAAGGTTTGAGCCAATAGTTTACTAACACACTTTTACTAAACATATTAAAACTATATCAAAACATGGTTAGTAAATAAGTTATATAAAACCAACGACATTTTATATAAACACTAAACAACTAATATTGTTTACATCTTATACAAATGCATATGTATAACAACTAGTGTTTACATAATATAGAAATGTACATATATACTTTGTATATATTGTAATGGGTAAAGTAATGGGTAAAAACCAAATTCCATGACCCATGACCCATGATCCATTGTCTAGGTACAATGAATGTTGTTGGGTAAAAATCAAAGTCCATAACCTATACCCATGAAGCATGATCCATAACCCATGACCCATTGCATGACATCATGCATGAAGTCATGTTGGGTATTATCCATGATCCATGACCCAAAGTCCATGACCCATGACCCAAGATCCATAACCGAATGACTAGGTACATTGCATCTTGTTGGGTATCCATAATCCATTACCCATAAACCATGGTTCATAACCCATAACCCGGTTTGCAACCCGAAATCCGGACTAAACTGACCCAGTAGCCGGATCCCTGGTTTTGCACTAGCCGGATCCCTCTAGGGAGGGATCCGTGGGACAGTAGACAAGTTTTTGTCTATAAATAGTGAACCATTTCTCTCTTGCTCACCACCACTTCACATATACTTTCTCCCAGTATTCTAACATCTCTAACCTCTGATCCAAAGGATCATTCTATATAGTTTTATGTTTGTGTGATTATCTAGGAGGGTGTTTGGGATTGCGTTTTTTACCAACTTATCTACTTATTGCGTTTCAAAGTTGGAGATAATTTAAAATGAAGTGTTTGGCAAACAAAAGTGATAATCACTTATTTGCGTTTCAAAAGGCCTAAAACGTGGTTTTGAAAAAGTGAGATGGGACATGCTTTTTGAAAACGTAGAGCTACAGTAAAGCTATAAAGCATGGGATGATATTTAAAGCATTTGACAATTTACAATAACACCCTCGATTTATAATATCTTCTCAATTTTAAATGTCTTTTTTGGTCATTTTGCATGTTACCTTTTTATAATAACACCCCAAAAACATAAGCAAATTCAAACACTATATTTCAAAAACACGTTTTGCAACAGCTGATTATCTAATTATCCATTTTCAAAACGCATAATCTATTTTCAATAAGCAATCCCAAACACCCCCTAGGTTCCTCTTGAAGACGTGCAAGCTCAAGTCATGAGTTGCTAAGCTTCGTCATCATCAAGACCACTGAAGTGTAACTTGTTGATAGTTCTTTCCTCCCTCCATAGAAGTGTTGTGTTGAAGGCATTAGTGAAAGGTGCCGAAGGGTCGTGTCGAAGGCATTAGTGAAAGGTGCCAAGGGTGTACATTCGATATGGTGCATCGATGTACAAGTTAGTTAGTTTGGGTTAAAGGATATTGTTATCCTTCTAGTGTTGTAACAAGGAGTGTGTCTCCTTTGGGGTAGTTGTGTCGTGGTGTAGTGTTGGGTAGTAGTTCCTCATTTGTAATGGAACTCGATATCTAGATTTGTACCGAATAAAGTGTAGGCGACGTTTGTAACACCCCTGAGATCTTAATGACAGCGGAAGACTAATCGGGGTGTTACTCGAATGGAGATCATAGTCAACAATTATAGAAAACGACTCGAAAGAGGCGTTTTATTAAAAATAGTTCATTCATCGAAGACTCATAGTTGTTACAACACATTGTAAATTGTTCAAGTGTTTTCCCAAAATAAAGAGCATGAGTTTGAAAGAAATGACAACTTTATGTTTACACCACAAGAAAGGTCTTGGTATGCCCCACTCCGTGCCTTGGACATAATCTTCACTGATTACCTGAGATAACATGCTTAAAAAGGTCAACACAAATGTTGAGTGAAGTTCATAGGTTTAAATAACAGTTGAACACAAGAATATGAGCATGATCATTGTAAACTAACAATATCATAAAGAAAAATCACATATTATTATGCGCTAAGCTCATGCAAAGACTCAACTGCATACACCAAATTACTGGTGTATGTAATAGTTTTCCCCAAAGGAGGTAATAGCCAATTACCTAATGCAATTCAAATATGGCGCGCCCCAGTTATTTCTATATAACCGAGACGGGGTCGTTACTCCCCATAGTACTATTCACTGTTAATACAAATAAGCCGTAAAAACGTTTATTTATATTTTACGATCTTCTAAAGTTTTGTCGATAACAAACGTAAAATCATTTTAACGAAACAAATAAAATACGTAAATAGTTTGAGCCAATAGTTTTCTAACACACTTACGTTTTCACATAAAACACTAAAACAAGTTTAAGTGATTTTATGATTTAGTAATACATATGTACAACAACTAGTGTTTACATATTGGGCAAAATATATACATAACTAGTATGTATTATAAAATGGGTAAAAACTACAACCCATGGAATATATCCATAACCCATGGTATTGACTCATACCCATTTGACTAGGTGCATTGCACTCATTAGATACATTGTGTCTAATAAAAGACCCATGGATCAACCCATGACCTATGACCCATAACCAAAATACCTATGGGTAAAGAGGAGCTTCCCACGGATCCCTAGTTTTACACTAGACAGATCCCTTAAGGGAGGGATCCGTGAGATCCGGGGAACAGTAGTATTTTCTCTCTATAAATAGTGAGTTATTTCTTCATTGCTTCTCACCCCTTTTCTCACATACTTTCTCCTTGAGTTAAAAACTCCCTAACCCCAGATCCAAGTGATCTATGTATGTAGTTTTGTTTTTGTGTGTTTCTCTAGGTTCCTCTTAAAGGCGAGATCACCACCTTTGAAGTCAAGCAAGCTCAAGTACATGAGTTGCCATACTTCCTCATCATCAAGACTACTGAAGTTATCTTGTTGATGGTTCTTTCTCTAAAGAGTGTAGTGTTGAAGACATTAGTGAAAGATGTCTCAAGTGTCAAGACGAAGACATTAGTGAAGGGTGTCGATCGTCCGTATTGTAAGCATTAGTGAAAGGTGCCTAGAAGTCAAGTTACAAGACATTAGTGAAGGGTGTCTTGAAGATCTAGAAAAAGGCATTAGTGAAAGGTGCCTAAGACGTACATTCGATATGGTGTGTTTCGATGTACAAGATAGATTAGTATTGGATCCAAGGACATTGATATCCTTGTTGATGTTGTAATAAGGAGTTGGGTCTCCTTTGGGATTAGGTGTTGTTTAGTGTTGGGTAGTAGTTCCTCCATTGTAATGGAACTCGGTATTTAGCCTAGTACCGGATAAAGTGTAGGCGACGTTGTGGTAGGTGTGGTTCACCTTGGTGTGAAAGAACCCGGTGGTTATCCTAGTACCGGAAAAAGAGTAGGCGACGTTGTGAAGGTTTCTCCACCATAAGGAGTCGGTGTTGTGTAGTGATTACGAACTCTCGAGTAGGTGAATCGGGGAGTGGAGTAGGGTAAGGAAGGTGTCCTTGTAGCCGAACCACTATAAATACTCGCGTTGTGGTTTTGTGCTTCTTACTCTTTATCTTTTTCATTACATTTTATATTTCTATATATTTGTTTATCAACATCCAACACACATCCAAATAGATTGACATAAGTTGATCTAAATGTTTTAAAACGAAGTTTTAATTGGTAAAACTATTCAACCCCCCTTCTAGTTTTCCACAATTGACATCAGAGCTTCGTTACCAAGTTTCTTAGAGTATATTGTACTTTAAAAACTTGATACGATCCATGGTTAATTGAAAACTACAAAGAATGTTTTTCACAAAAACAAACACCATGTCTTTTAAAACTCTTTGTTTGGATGTTGATTAGATGACAACATTTTTTTTATTATTTATTCTTCATTTAATTGCACAAATCCCCTTTGTCATGCTGCTTTGTTAAAGCTCATATCTACCAAGCCATAGGAATCGCTTGGTAACAAGAATACCTTCCCTAAGAAGGTATCTTAAACACAAAGGAGCCAGAATTGTCTACTGACATTTGTTGTGTCATTTGTAAAGACATTCCTAAGTGCATTAGAGGTATGACTTTCTACTTATCTCTAAATGACATTAGTTTGATAAATAAGTATGCTTACATAGGTATTTATATGATTATATTTTGTGCAAATACATGTATTAAATGTAGCTTCATTAGGAAGCCTTTCTCACATACGCGTTACTTTTTCGTCTAAAAGTCATGGTTTATAAAACTTGTTGTGGAAAACTAGAAGGGGGCGGTTGAATAGTTTTGCCGATTAAAACTTCCTTTTAAACTATTTAGATCGACTTATGTCAATCTATTTGGATGTGTGTGTTGGATGTTGATAAACAAACATATATAAGTATGTAATGAAAAGATAAGAGTAAGAAGCACAAAACCACAACGCGAGTATTTATAGTGGTTCGGCTACAGGGACACCTTCCTTGCCCTACTCCACTCCTCGAGTCACCTACTCGAGAGTTCGTAATCACTACACCAATCTCCTTATGGCGGAGAAGCCTTCACAAAGTCGCCTACCCTTTTTCCGGTGCTAGGCTAACCACCGTGTTCTTTCACTCCAAGGTGAACCACACCTACACAACGTCGCCTACCCTTTATAAGGTACTAGGCTAAGTACCTAGTTCTTTCACACCAAGGTGAACCACACCTACACAACGCCACCTACCCTTTATTAGGTACTAGGCTAAGCACCTAGTTCCATTGCAATGGAGGAACTACTACCCAACACTACACCAACGACTAATCCCAAAGGAGATCAACTCCTTTACAACATCATCAAGGATATCAATATCCTTGGATCTAGTACTAATCTATCTTGTACATCGAAACACACCATATCGAATGTACATCTAAGGCACTTTTCACTAATGCCTTTAACTAGATCTTCAAGACATCCTTCACTAATGTCTTGTGTCTTGACTTCTAAGCACCCTTCAATAATGCTTCTAGTCTTGACTTCTAAGCACCTACCACAAGTGCTTATGATATGGAAGATAGATACCCTTCACTAATATCTTCGTCTTGACACTTGAGACACCTTTCACAAATGTCTTCAACACTTCTTAAGAACTGAAAAACAATCATCAACAAGAAGACTTCAGTAGTCTTGATGATGAGGAAGCATGGCAACTCATGGACTTGAGCTTGCTTGACTTCAAAGGTGGTGATCTCGCCTTTAAGAGGAACCTAGAAGATCACACAAAAACAAAACTACAAACATAGATCTCTTGGATCTGAGGTTAGAGAGTTTTCAACTCTAGGGGAAAGTATGTTAGAAAGGGGTGAGCAATAATGAAGAAATGGCTCACTATTTATAGAGGAAAAATTCTACTGTTCCCCGGATCCCACGGATCCCTTCCACAAGGGATCCGTCTAGCGTAAAGCTAGGGATCCGTGGGACGCTCCTCTTTACCCATGGGTATTTTGGTTATGGGTCATGGGTCATGGGTTGATCCATGGGTCTTTAGCTAGATACAATGTATCTCTTGAGTGCAATGCACCTAGTCACATGGGTATGGGTCAAAACCATGGGTTATGGATATTATCCATATATGATATAAGCATGATGTCATGCAATGGGTTATGGGTCAAGCTCCATGGGTCATGAACTTTGGGTTGTACCCAACTACATTCAATGTATTTGGTCAATATGATACTTAAGTTTCTACCCATTTATATTACCCAATATACTACATACTAGTTATGTGTATATTTTACCCAAATATGTAAACACTAGTTGTTGTACATATGTAATATTAAATCATAAAATCATTTATACTTTTTTTAGTGTTTTATGTGAAAATGTGAATATGTTAGAAACTATTAGTTCAAACTATTTACGTATTTTATTTGTTTCGTTAAAATGATTTTACGTTTGTTATCGACAAAACATTAGAAGATCCTAAAATATAAATAAACGTTTTTACGGCTTATTTGTATTAACAATCTCCCCTTTTTTGTTGATGACAAAACATAAAATTAATTTAAGGAAAAGCTAAAATTTGTAAAAGTTTGAATTTGTAGTTTTTACTTTCTTCTCCCTCTTTTTGTCGAAACAAAAAGAGCTTCGAAAGGAAACTAACACATTGTTTTAGGAAAAACATATGAAGGAAATAAAAAGAAACAGAGAGCAAGTAACGGGAAAGGATCTCGTCTTAACTCCCCCTTGACGAGTCCATCCCTATGTAAAGGCGTCAAGAAAGTAATACTAAGCTAGTTTGTTTGCAACTAAGTTTGCAAAAGATTTCGTCTATGTGACGAATGTGCTCCCCCTTGATGATTGCAATTTTGCAAAGGGATGTCAAGAAATGTAATCCTAATATTGCAAGTAATTTGCAATGTATTGCTTTGACACAAAGCTCCCCTAGCTTTAGGGTGTCAAAATCTTCAAGTGTAAATTGAATAACTACAAAACAAAGGTTAGAAAGCAAGTATAATTCACAATTTCCTGAAAATGTGGTCCAAGTTAGTAGGAAAATAGTTTGATGTATCACGGTTCCCACGGTTCCCTCCTAGTAGGGATCCGTCTAGGCAAATTAAAGGGATCCGTCTGGCTGATGAATAAATTCAGCAAATGGTGGTATAATAAATAATGTTATCACCAAAGTAAGATATGAATAATCATATACTCAGAAATATAGCAAGTAGCATGTAATTTCTTTTAGTAAAACTAGAGTTATGATATACATGACTCTAAAAACTAAGAAAATAAACGATACATGACTAGGAATTTCTAGACCAACTAACGCTTGATACTAGGACACCACTAAAATCTTCTAGCTCAAGTTTGTTTAGGTTTAATCTCGTCAAAACGTTCGAGGAGGTGATAGAACATGACACGTTGGTCTTCTCGTACTTCATGTATCAAACTTTCAACATGTTGACAATGATAACAATCTTTTTCATGGCTAGGTAGTGGTGGTGGAAGAAATTAAATGGCTTGATGCAAAGGATCAAGTGAAGCGGCTTGTGGAGCCTCAAACGATGGAGGGATTGGTGGAGGAACATTTGAGAATGGCTCGACCGAGAATGATGGTGGTGGTAGAGAAGTGTCAACTTCCATATGGTCGGGTGGTTGACTTTGATGATTTCTCATAATCCAAATTGGATTATATGATGGAAACGGCGAAAAGGAAGCCGGAGCTAATGTTGACTCAACACCTTGATTTTGTACCATTATTCCTCCTAATGAGGAGAATGTTGTCGGCGGAGGCGGATGAGACGGCCTAGGAGGCAAATCCTCTAAATTTTAGAGGTGTGGTGATGATAGTGAAGATGTAAAAGATATAGCTCTAGGAACCAATGGTGATGGTTTAGTGGAGATGATATTGTTTGGCCTAGGAGGTATGGTGGTTATTGGCATAGGTAGTTTTGTGGGTACTATCCTTTTAGGAATTGGTTTGATTGGTTGAGAAGAGATCCTTGCATTTGTTGGCTTGACCGGAGATGATTCGGTTGAGGAAATTTCGTGTACAACACGAGCAATTTTCTTGGGTGGTTCTTTGGTGGATAAGTTACTACTTGGAGTTTTCCTCATGATGAGATGATTTCAAGAAGTTTGTAAGGGTTTCTTAAGTGCTGAAAATTAGGATGAAGGTGATGACTATGGAAGTCCTAACAATGTGGTTTATAAGGCAAGAGATTTGGCAAGTGCATTCAAGCCTTAAGCCACTAAAATTTATTGGAATGTGATGATTAACATGCACAAGAGTCAACTTCAGAGTTTGTACCGATCTAGGAACTCATTTAAGATGAGATGGAGTGTTTGAGTTAGAAAGATGAGCTTGAAATGATTGTTTTAGCAAGGTTTGACATAATCTGTCATCCGGATCCCACGGTTCCCTCCTTAGAGGAATACGTCTAGGCTAATCCTAGGGATCCGGCTCTCAGCAGCTATGAAAGGATAAAAATGATGTTTCTAATGTCTAAGATCTTTACCATCTTGAGGGTTTCAGTCCTCCTAAGTGTTTTAAATGAAGGGGTGCTTGAGTACTTGAAGGTAATGAGTAATGTAGCTAATGATTGCCTTTTATGGAAGAAATTGAAACTTTCATGAGTATCAATGAATGATCAAGGATGACACTAAGATGAGAGTGTCAATTGAAGCTAAATGATCCTAGAGATCAGATAGTGACTTAGATTAATGCTTTGGAGAATATCCTAACGGCTTAAGATGGAAAAACTAGAATTTGATCAATTTCGACCAATTTTGACGTAAGGATGATTATGATCAATTTTGCTATAAAAGATTTCCAACGTTTAGATATGAGGGATCATGTGAAAAGTGAAGTGTGAGCTTAAGAGCAGAAGAGTAATGGGTTAAAGTGAAACGATAGATCTACAAGCGTCTTTGAGTGTGACCTAGGTGAGTTATGTGTGAGTAGGAAGGATCTACTAATCTTGATAAGGACTTAATTTTCCTTAAGACACTATGTCAAGCTTAGTGTGAGGTGTTCTAAGGACATGTTTGAAATACAATGTTTGTAATTGCATTTTCTGTTTGCCGGATCCACGGTTCCCTAAGTGTAGGGATCCGTCTAGCACAAACTTTGGGATCCGTCTATCTGCTAAGCAGAACCTTTACTAAAGGTATGCAATGATCTTGACAATGCATTATATTCCAAGGTTAGTTTAAAGGAGTTCTAACACTAAGATATCAAATGTAAGATGTTTTATTTCATGAGAGGAATTGGATTACATTGATAAAGCACGAGTACAAAAGGATTGATCCTATTTGAAAGACTACTAAGTCCTTTGAGTGTTTTCGCTAGAAGGATCATCATGTTGTTGATGAGTGTTGGTGGAATCAAGAATGAAGAAAGTCTTCATGAGAGATATGTTTAGCGGTTCCATCATCTTGTTCACAAGTACGTACAACGGACTTTGAAATTGAGGATGAAAGTGCATAACGTTATGATAGAGGCGCGTCAAGAACATTCCATAAGGGATGAGTTTATTCTTGCAGCCTTGAAGATTTACAATTCGCCTTGCGAAGAAGTAGGCGAGATTGTATGGTTGTTGTGTTAGCAAACAATACAATATGTGAGCACAACAAGCGGGAAGAATTTCTTGATTTCCCCTAAGACTCCAAAAATTTTCACGTAGGATGAGTGTAAGGGGTTTGTACTCTTCTCGAATGTCCCGTGTGAAGATAATGTTTGGATCGGAGTAATATGGTCGAGGTTTGCATATTATGCGATTTAAATCTTCCGGGGAGGGTATGTGTGAACAATATGGGCTGTTTTCTTCACAAAAGTTGAAGAGAGAATCAAGAGACCAGTCTTCGGTGAAGGCACATTGTCCATGATTTGGAATCTAGAGGATGTGAGCAAAATGCCCAAGGGTTAAAGTAAACTTTTGGTTTTTGATATAAAACCAAAGAGATAGAGAGCGATCCTCGTTACGAACGAGTTCAACTTTACGGAAGAATTCCATTATGAACCTTGGACATATCTTCTCGTTGATTTCAAGAAGACATTCTAGTCCAATGGCTCGGAAGGAGGTATTGATACCTTCTTCGAATTGTAGAGAGGTGTCTACAATACGTCCTTCATGGAAGTGACGGTTTTCGAGATTATTGAACCCACGGACATGATTGCCAGGTGTGTTGGGCTCAAGGGAGATGTTCGGAGTGTAGACGCTAGTGAGTGAAAAATCAACCTCATATTCATGCGTCATAGTTGAACCTATAGAAATGATGAGTTAATAGAAAGTGATGTTTGTGGTCAACCAATGATTATCTAATGTTTTTACTAGATTTTTATTAACAATGGTTTTTAACAACAATGATACTTAACTCACTTATGCTTTTGACATTCAAGTGGACTATTACTTTTAGAAAGAAAGTGGTTTTTATTATGTATGAAAACTGTTGTCCAGATGTACGGTTCCCTTCCAAGAGGGATTCGGCTAGTATACTTGTCGGGATCCGTGGGTCTGTAGTAACAGAAACAGATTTGACAAAAACATAGGTTTTACAATTTTATCCCAAGATATGTTTTTTAGCCTAAATTTTCTTTTAGCATGCATACATGACTTCTAATATATTATGAAACATATAAATCAAAAGAAATGATAAACACATTATGATAAAAATAACCTAGATAAACTAGACTATTAATAATATTTCATTTCAATGCTAAGGATGATACAAAGGATTGGGTATATGATCCCAATGTAGATTAACAACACAAAGTATATGTCTCCGTATGAGAACTTCATCATAGGGAATACATGAGCAATGAGTGTTAAGGCGATGAGCACGAGAGCGATGTAAACCATGTTGATGGCGAGCCTTCTTGGTTTCGGATGAGATGAGATGGAGAAGAAGATGAAGTTTTGAATGAGAGGAAATTTTTGAAATTGGAAGATTTGAAAAAGTGAGGATTTGTTGGAATGAAAGACGGTTGGAGTTTTTATGGGGAAGGAGGAATTTTTGATATTTGTGTTTTTGTTTTCTTATTAGAAAGATATATTTTTAGGATTAAATAAAACACAAATTATATAATCCTCGACTTTAGACGAAAAGTAAACACGTAGGCAAGAAAAGCTTCCTAATGAAGCTACGGATAGGAAAACATACTTATTTATCAAGCTAATGTCATTTAGAGATAAGTAGAAAGTCATACCTCTAATGCACTTAGGAATGTCTTTACAAATGACACAACAAATGTCAGAAGACAATTCCGGCTCCTTTGTGCTTAAGATACCTTCTTAGGGAAAGTATTCTTGTTACCAAGCGATTCCTATGGCTTGGTAGGTATGAGCTTTGACTAATCAACATGACAGAGAAGATTAGTGCATTTAAATGGAAGATAAATAATGAGAAAAAAATGTTGTCATCTAATCAACATCCAAACAAAGAGTTTTAAAAGACATGGTGTTTGTTTTTATGAAAAACCTTCTTTGTAGTTTTCAATTAATCATGGATCGTATCAAGTTTTTAAAGTACAATATACTTCAAGAAACTTGGTAACGAAGCTCTGATGCCAATTGTGGAAAACTAGAAGGGGGGTTGAATAGTTTTGCCGATTAAAACTTCCTTTTAAACTATTTAGATCGACTTATGTCAATCTTATTGGATGTGTGTGTTGGATGTTGATAAACAAACATATATAAGTATGTAATGAAAAGATAAGAGTAAGAAGCACAAAACCACAACGCGAGTATTTATAGTGGTTCGGCTACAAGGACACCTTCCTTTCCCTACTCCACTCCCCGAGTCACCTACTCGAGAGTTCGTAATCACTACACCAATCTGCTTATGGCGGAGAAGCCTTCACAACGTCTCCTACCCTTTTTCCGGTGCTAGGCTAACCACCGGGTTCTTTCACTCCAAGGTGAACCACACCTACACAACGTCTCCTACCCTTTATAAGGTACTAGGCTAAGTGCCTAGTTCTTTCACACCAAGGTGAACCACACCTACACAACGTCGCCTACCCTTTATTAGGTACTAGGCTAAGCACCTAGTTCCATTGCAATGGAGGAACTACTACCCAACACTACACCAACGACTAATCCCAAAGGAGATCAACTCCTTTACAACATCATCAAGGATATCAATATCCTTGGATCTAGTACTAATCTATCTTGTACATCGAAACACACCATATCGAATGTACATCTAAGGCACTTTTCACTAATGCCTTTAACTAGATCTTCAAGACATCCTTCACTAATGTCTTGTGTCTTGACTTCTAAGCACCCTTCAATAATGCTTCTAGTCTTGACTTCTAAGCACCTACCACAAGTGCTTATGATATGGACGATAGATACCCTTCACTAATATCTTCGTCTTGACACTTGAGACACCTTTCACAAATCTCTTCAACACTTCTTAGGAAATGAAAAACAATCATCAACAAGAAGACTTCAGTAGTATTGATGATGAGGAAGCATGGCAACTCATGGACTTGAGCTTGCTTGACTTCAAAGGTGGTGATCTCGCCTTTAAGAGGAACCTAGAAGATCACACAAAAACAAAACTACAAACATAGATCTCTTGGATCTGAGGTTAGAGAGTTTTCAACTCTAGGGGAAAGTATGTTAGAAAGGGGTGAGCAATAATGAAGAAATGGCTCACTATTTATAGAGGAAAAATTCTACTGTTCCCCGGATCCCACGGATCCCTTCCACAAGGGATCCGTCTAGCGTAAAGCTAGGGATCCGTGGGACGCTCCTCTTTACCCATGGGTATTTTGGTTATGGGTCATGGGTCATGGGTTGATCCATGGGTCTTTAGCTAGATACAATGTATCTTTTGAGTGCAATGCACCTAGTCACATGGGTATGGGTCAAAACCATGGGTTATGGATATTATCCATATATGATATAAGCATGATGTCATACAATGGGTTATGGGTCAAGCTCCATGGGTCATGAACTTTGGGTTGTACCCAACTACATTCAATGTATTTGGTCAATGGGTTATGATACTTAAGTTTCTACCCATTTATATTACCCAATATACTACATACTAGTTATGTGTATATTTTACCCAAATATGTAAACACTAGTTGTTGTACATATGTAATATTAAATCATAAAATCACTTATACTTTTTTTAGTGTTTTATGTGAAAATGTGAATATGTTAGAAACTATTAGTTCAAACTATTTACGTATTTTATTTGTTTCGTTAAAATGATTTTACGTTTGTTATCGACAAAACATTAAAAGATCGTAAAATATAAATAAACATTTTTACGGCTTATTTGTATTAACACTTGTGTTTTATTTACTCCAAAAATCATATCCTTCCAATGAAGTTTAGTGGCTTAAGTCTTGAATGCACTTGCCAAATCCCTTACTTTATAAACCACATTGTTAGGACTCCTAAATTCATCATCTTCATCCTTATTTTCAGCACTTAGAAATCTTGCAAACCTCTTGAAATCATGAGGAAAGCTCCAAGTGGTAACTCATCCACCAAAGAACCACCCAAGAAAATTGCTCGTGTTGTACATGAAATTTATTCAACCGAATCATCTCCGATCAAGTCCACAAATGCAAGGATCTCTCCTCCACCAATCAAACCAATCCCTAAAAGGATAGTACCCACAAAATGACCTATGCCAAACACCACCATACCTCCTAAGCCAAACAATCCCATCTCCAGTAAACCATCACCATTGGTTCCTAGAGCTATCTCATTCACAACTCCACTATCATCACCACACCTCCACAATTTAGAAGATTTGCCTCCTAGGCCGTCTCATCCTCCTCCGCCGTCAACATTCTCCTCATTAGGAGGAATAATGGTACAAAATCAAGGTATTGAGTCAACACTAGCTCCGGTTTCCTTTTCGCCGTCACCATCAATTAATCCCATTTGGATTATGAAAAATTATCAAAGTCAACCATCCGATCATATGGAAGTTGACACTTCTCTACCACCACCATCATTTTTGGTCGAGCCATCTTCAAATGCGCCTCCACCAATCCCTCCATCGTTTGAGGCTCCTCAACCCGCTTCACTTGATCCTTCGCATCAAGCAATTTCTTTTCTTCCACCACCACTACCTTGCCATGACAAAGACTGTTATCATTGTCAACATGTTGAAAGTTTGATACAGGAAGTACGGGAAGATCAACGTTCATGTTCTATCACCTCCTCGAACGTTTCGACGAGATTAAACCTAAACAAACTTGAGCTAGAGGATTTTTGTGGTGTCCTAGTATCAAGCGTTACTTAAGCCTAGTAATTCCAAGTCATGTATTGCTTATTTTCTTAGTTTTTAAAGTCATGTATATCATACTTCTAGTTTTATTAAATAAAATTACATGCTACTTGCTATATTTCTGAGTATATGATTATGTTGTATAATACATATCTCACTTTGGTGTTAACATTATTTGTGATATCACCATTGCTGAATTTAGTCATCAGCCAGACGGATCCCTGAAATTTGCCTAGACGGATCCCTACAAGGAGAGAACCGTGGGATCCGTGAGACAAAAAAACTATTTTTTTCTAACTTGAGTCATATTTGCAGGAAATTATGCATTATACTTGTTTTCTAACCTTTGTTTTGTAGTTATTCAATTTACACATGAAGACTTTGACACCCTAAAGCTAGGGGAGCTTTGTGTCAAAGCAATGCATTGCAAAATCACTTGCAATATTAGGATTACATTTCATGATGTCCCTTTGCAAAGTTGCAATCATCAAGGGGGAGCATATTCGTCACATAGACGAAATCTTTTGCAAACTTAGTTGCAAATGAACTAGCTTAGTATTATTTCTCTTTACTTGACGCCCTCACATAGGGATGGACTCGTCAAGGGGGAGTCAAGAAGATAACCATTCCTGTCACTTGCTCTCTTTACTTTTTTTTTTCTCTTTTACATGTTTTTCTTAAAAACATTGTGTTAGCTTCTTTTCGACGCTCTTTTTGTTTCGACAAAAAGGGGGAGAAGAGAGTAAAAACTCCAAGTCGAACTTTTACGAATTTTAGTTTTTACTTAAAATAATTTTATGTTTTGTCATCAACAAAAAGGGGGAGATTGTTAATACAAATAAGCCGTAAAAACGTTTATTTATATTTTACGATCTTCTAATGTTTTGTCGATAACAAACGTAAAATCATTTTAACGAAACAAACAAAATACGTAAATAGTTTGAGCCAATAGTTTTCTAACTCACTTACGTTTTCACATAAAACACTAAAACAAGTATAAGTGATTTTATGATTTAGTAATACATATGTACAACAACTAGTGTTTACATATTGGGCAAAATATATACATAACTAGTATGTATTATAAAATGGGTAAAAACTACAACCCATGGAATATATCCATAACCCGTGGTATTGACTCATACCCATTTGACTAGGTGCATTGCACTCATTACCCATAACCAAAATACCCATGGGCAAAGAGGAGCGTCCCAGGATCCCTAGTTTTACACTAGACGGATCCCTTAAGGGAGGGATCCGTGGGATCCGGGGAACAATAGTATTTTCTCTCTATAAATAGTGAGCTATTTCTTCATTGCTTCTCACCCCTTTTCTCACATACTTTCTCCTTGAGTTAAAAACTCCCTAACCCCATATCTAAGTGATCTATGTATGTAGTTTTGTTTTTGTGTGATTCTATAGGTTCCTCTTAAAGGCGAGATCACCACCTTTGAAGTCAAGTAAGCTTAAGTCCATGAGTTGCCATACTTCCTCATCATCAAGACTACTGAAGTTATCTTGTTGATGGTTCTTTCTCTAAAGAGTGTAGTGTTGAAGATATTAGTGAAAGATGTCTCAAGTGTCAAGACGAAGACATTAGTGAAGGGTGTCGATCGTCCGTATTGTAGGCATTAGTGAAGGGTGCCTAGAAGTCAAGTCACAAGACATTAGTGAATGGTGTCTTGAAGATCTAGAAAAAGGCATTAGTGAAAGGTGCCTAAGATGTACATTCGATATGGTGTGTTTCGATGTACAAGATAGATTAGTATTGGATCCAAGGAAATTGATATCCTTGTTGATGTTGTAATAAGGAGTTGGGTCTCCTTTGGGATTAGGTGTTGTTTAGTGTTGGGTAGTAGTTCCTCCATTGTAATGGAACTCGGTATTTAGCCTAGTACCGGATAAAGTGTAGGCGACGTTGTGGTAGGTGTGGTTTACCTTGGTGTGAAAGAACCCGGTGGTTAGCCTAGTACCGGAAAAAGAGTAGGCGACGTTGTGAAGGTTTCTCCACCATAAGGAGTCGGTGTTGTGTAGTGATTACGAACTCTCGAGTAGGTGACTCGGGGAGTGGAGTAGGGTAAGGAAGGTGTCCTTGTAGCCGAACCACTATAAATACTCGCGTTGTGGTTTTGTGCTTCTTACTCTTTATCTTTTTCATTACATATTTATATTTCTATATGTTTGTTTATCAACATCCAACACACATCCAAATAGATTGAAATAAGTTGATCTAAATGTTTTAAAATGAAGTTTTAATTGGTAAAACTATTCAACCCCCCTTCTAGTTTTCCACATTCACGATATATGAGTTCACTCGCGGTGACTAATGGTTCATGATACATGGGACTTATGGCTAAATACTTAGGCAGTACCAATAATCAAGAAACGAACATTTATGAAAAACCTTGTGTTTTAGTTTAGAGCATGTATCTCCCTCGCGGGGTTTGCAAATAAAGTAAAAGCGAGGCTATGAACTCACCTTGATGATAATGAACAAGCACAATGTAGCGGAGGTTCTAAACCGAAACCTAAAAATGATGAGATGGCGAGTCTCAGATATGATAAACATTTTGGTTCGCGACAAAAATAATAGAGCATTGAATATTCTCAATAGATCATTGAATTGTCCAATTCAATAGTTTGTGTGCGTGCTTAGCGTTTTAAGTTATTTTACTTGCTACATTGCCTTAATTAATGATCCTCACTTACGCATAAGTGAAATGTTCCCCCATTGTGATCTCGTAAAAATGATAGTGTGGTGAGTATTTTAGCTTGTTTAGATCCCACGTGCGTTTTATCCGATAACATAATACTTTGAGAGTACTTATATGATCAAAATACTCATTTTTACGAAGTTACGTTAAATTCATAAGTTTTTCTAAACTTTTCTTGAATTTACACTTTTTACCCTTGAGTTTCAAAATGTACAAGTTTAGTCCCTCAAGTTTGAGAAATTGACACTTTCTGCCCGAAACTACTTTATATCAAAACTTTTCAGAAATGACAGTTTTAGTCCCTCAGTAAAAGCTGTTTTACGAAAATACCCCCAAGGTTATACTTTTACGCTTTTTACCTTAAAGTTTCCAATTTTACACTTTTAGCCCAAAAGTATTATTATAACTAGTTTCGACATTTGGCAAGATCAGTCCTTGTGGTTTTTATACATGTACATGCAACGTATATTTATACCCTTTTACTTTCAAAATAGTGCACGTTGGTCCCTCAACTTTTCATGCATGTTTTATTTATGTTTAAATCAACCCTAAACTTTTAAAAAGTTACGGTTTTAACCCAAAGTTCATACGCTTTGCAAATTAGATCTGAATTACCTTTTTAATATATGAAAACTTTACAAAACGCTTACAAGCTTATCCCAAGCTTATTTTTAGAGCTTATTAACTTATTTTACGCTTATTGGACCGGATCTTGGGCTTGTTGGACTTGGTTTGGGCTTAATGGGCTCGGATGTTGGGCTTTAGGCCCGTTTGGTTTTGCGTTAGATAATAAATTGAACGAGAGGTTCTAAGGGTTTTGCCAAGATTTTGTAACTTGTTTTTACTAGATATTCAAGTCGTGGCCATCTTAGAGTGTGAGTGAGTGTCGAGTGTTGATAATGCTAGGTACATAACGGGATGTAAGGTGTGTTTACAACTCTTTTCGTGCGATATACATGTAATTCAATTAGCTTAGGGACATTATAACATGCTAACGTGTGATATGTGAATGAAAACGAATGAAACAACATAGCATGAGTTAGGGAAGGACTTACTACACTCGAGTGAGTGGTGATGAAACGTGAGATAGGTGAATAAGACTACTACGAGAACCCTTGTTCTCCTTATAACCGGAGGTGATCAACCAAACTTTCCTAATCTCTTTGTTTTGCAACGTTTTCCTTTTCTTTTCCTTCGATACCCACTGTGAACGATTTGAAATGTAGTGAGAGAGTATTTGTGAGATACTTGTGAGGAGTTGTGGGTTTTGCTAGGTCTTGGAGGTTGGTTTTAAGGGAGAAGCAAGTAAGGTGTTAACATTATTTTATGCATGGTTCATCCAAGTTCCAAGGAAAAATTTAGCACATGTGTGATTGTTTGGGCGTGCGAGTGATGGCAGTTAGAGATGGGGGCACGAGTTCTTGCTTTAGTCGATTCAAAGGGACACAAAACCCATTGGGTAAGAAGGTCAACTTGGTCAAAGGGGATTAGAGTAGTATTTTGTTAGGACGTAGGGTGTTATATATTAGTTTTAGGGTGGCTTTGGCCATGTTTTGCCTCTTCTTCTCCTATGTCACACACAAACATGTGATAAAAAGGTAACATTGTTTATTAACTTTGTGTCATTTGGTTCCTTGTTTTGTTTCGGTTGTCCTCAAGAAACAAGCAACAACAATAATACTTGCCAAGACTTGAAATCAAACTAAGTGTGGATATTGGGTTTGGGGTGAGAACCGGTGGAGGCCCAAAGACAAGGAAAAAAAAGATTTGGCTTGGTGTGTGGGTCGAGTTGCAACTAGAGCCCAACGAGAATATGTGTGGGCTTAGGTTGGTTAGGATTAAACGTAAGCCCCGTTTAAGTTGTGGGCTTGACGAGGTAACGAGGCCCAAAGAAATGAAGTGGTGAGTTGGGCTTGAATCGAGGCCCACTAAGTTTCTAGGCCCAATCCGATATTAATATATTTTTATTTTTATTTATTTCGAAATTTTATAAAATTTTACATATATATTATGTATTTTAAGAATATCGGGATCGTGGAGAATTTTATTCTGATCACAACGGTATTTTTTATGAACGCTCAAGCTGCGTTGATCATGCATATGCCAAATGATATGCAAATGTGATGATTAGAAAATTTCATGATGATATAAATCGTGCTTTATTTCTGATTAAAGTCTTAAGTAAAATGAAATTTTTCGGGAGCTTACAACGTTGTGATATGTTTGGTTCTACCTCGTGGAAGAACCCGGTGTCTAGCCTTGTATCGGATAAAGAGTAAGCGACGTTGTGAAGGCTTCTCCGCCACATTAAGGAGCTTGTGTTGTGTAGTGCTTAGAACTCTCGAGTGGGGTACTCGGGGAGTGGAGTAGGTCAGGGAAGGTGTCCTTGTAGTCGAACCACTATAAATACTCGTGTCGTGGTTTTGTGTTCCTTTACTATTTATCTTTGCATTACTTACTTATATGCTTATCTAGTTATCTATCAATATCCAACACACATATCAAATAGATTGACATAAGTCGATCTAAATAGTTTAAAACGAAGTTTTAATCGGTAAAACTATTTAACCCCCCTTCTAGTTTTCCACAAGTTCTGTCTGTCAAACAAAAATTATTTTTTAGGTAGTTTATTTTTTGAAAAAATAAGCATAATCTCTCTATAATCTCATGTGTCAAACATAGCCCTATTTTGTGAGTTAGTTTGTATTTGATTTAAGAGAAAAAAAGTTAAATGAAAAAAATAATAATAATAACAATAAAAAACTTGCACTTCATGCAGTAAAACTAGTACGCATCCCAACCAATAACAACCTTAACTATCCTACCATCTTGTAACCAACCAAAAACACAACACAATCCAATGCAAACCTTAAACATCAACTCAAACCAACAACAACCATGGAACTCAACACACCAAACCCTCATTCACATCCCAAACATCAAAACCCAATCCGACATTAACCAAATCCATGCTAGATTACTCACAACTGGTCTCATCAAAAACCGTTATTTAACTACCAAACTAATCCTACATTGCACTTCATCTTCACAAACTCCACTTATCGAATTCGGGCGATACGTTTTTTTCGCATATTCGAGTACTCGAAAGACTTATAAAAAAGACCCTTTTGTGTGGAATGCTGTAATTAAGAGCTACTCGCATGGGGTTGATCCTAAAGAGGGTTTAAATGTTTTTAAGAAAATGATTGAGGGGGGTGTTTGTGTCGATAAATTTACGATATCGTTGGTTTTAAAAGCTATTTCGAGATATGGGTTTTGTAGAGATGGGGCAATGGTACATGGGTTTATGAAAAAGATTGGGTTTTGGGATGATTTGTATTTGAATAACTGTTTGATATGTATGTATGTGAGGTGTGGATGTGTTGAGTTTGCGCGTCAAGTGTTTGATGAAATGTCTGAGAGGGATTCGGTTAGTTTTAACGCAATGATTGATGGGTATGTTAAATGTGGGAAAGTGGAGTTAGCGCGTGAGTTGTTTGATAATGTGGCGTTGGGGGTGAGGAATTTGAGGTCTTGGAATTGTATGATTAGTGGTTATGGTGGTGTGGAGGACGGGTGGAAGATGGCGTGGGAGTTGTTTGAGGAGATGCCTGAGAGAGATTTGGTTTCGTGGAATTTGATGATTGGGTGTTGTGTGAAGAGTGGGAAGATTGATTTGGCGCGTGCGTTGTTTGATAGGATGCCGAAACGAGATGTTATCACTTGGGCTAAATTGATTGATGGGTATGCGAAGTTGGGTAGGATTGAGATTGCTAGACGGTTGTTTGATGAGATGCCTGAACGAGATGTGGTTTCGTGTAATGTGATGATGGCTGGATATGTGCGGAATGGAGTTTGTTTGGAAGCGTTAGAAGTGTTTCGTAATATGATGCGTGAGCGTAATCTCGCTCCTGATGATACCACTTTATCTATTGCTCTTTCTGCAATGGCACACTTAGGACACCGTGATGAAGGTGTTAGTGTACATATGTATATAAACAAAAACGGGTTTAAATTAGATGGAAAACTTGGGGTTTCACTTATAGACATGTACTCAAAATCAGGTAGCATAGAAACCGCTATACATGTTTTTGAAGACATAAAATATAAAAACGTCGATCACTGGAATGCCATGATTGGTGGTTTAGCTATCCATGGTTTCGGTAGAAAAGCTTTTGATATGTTCCTTGGCATGCAAAGACTCGGTATTAAACCGGATTCAATCACATTTATTAATGTACTAAATGCTTGTGCCCATTCTGGTTTGGTAAAAGAGGGTATCATGTGTTTTGAAATCATGACAAGATACCACAAGGTAGAGCCAGAAGTTCAACATTTTGGTTGCCTTGTTGACATGTTTGCACGTGCTGGACAGATAAAAGAGGCCTTAAACATCATTGAGGAAATGCCCGTTGAGCCAAACAATGTGTTGTGGCGTACTTTGCTTAGTGCGTGTAATAATCTTGAAGATAGAATAGAAACGACTAATATGAAACATGGGACCAAGATGGATTATTATGATTCGAGTTGTCATGTTTTGTTATCTAACATCTATGCTCGTTTTGGTATGTGGGACCGGGTTAGGGAGGTGAGGGGAATGATGAAAGAACGAAGACTTAAGAAAGTTGGTGGGCGTAGTTGGATAGAACTTGATGGAACGCTTCACGGATTCTTTGTAGGAGATGGATCTCATCCTCAAGTTGCGGAGATATATTCCGTGTTGGAAATTGGGTCTCCTCTGGAGTCTCGGGTTAATTCTTTAATGGTACAAACTAAACTCGAGCCTGCTTAGTTTCCAGTTGGTAGCCTAGTTTAAATAGATAGTTTTGCTGTATATATAAATTTAGGAATGTATAGTCACATCATACTGTTATCTGAAAGAATCCATCTCATAAACAATTCATACTGTTCATATGAACTCTAAAGTTCAAATTCAATGAATTTGTATCTTTCCATGACAAAATAACAAAATGCCTATCATTTTGGATATGGATCATATCCAAGCACTTCGAGTAATGGTCCAGCTCGAATCTGTACCTAGAATAGAAACAGGAGTACTTGTTGCATCATGGTATAAATGACTTGAACATAAGCTAAGATTGTATCCTTCAAGCATTCTGTGGAGCACCTTTTTTTCTGTTTTTATTGTCCAGGCTTATTTGAATTTCAAAGTTGTATGATCTCTAAGATATTTTAGTAATGTAAGGTTTACTAAACTAGCTATATGGTCAATTTATCAAGGATTCTTATATGGAAAGGAATGTGACGATTATGCGAATTGTTGTTTTTGTATGAAAATATAGTTTGTGAGTAGAAAAGTTACAGAAGTTAAACTAAATACCCTTTGGATTTGAAACTCAATTCACCTGACCTCTTATGTTTGCTAAACTTTTACATCAATTCCCGATTCTTGGGACAACGCAGATAAAATGCTGAGTAATTTGCTTCTCATCAAGAATAATATCATCATTTCATCTGATAACATCATCTGTCAGTATGTAACTCTGCATGTATAGTTTAGCAAGTGGTAAGATTACAAGCAACTATTATTCTCATCCAAATTAATCTGTATTTCTAACAACAGATATGAGATATAGATAATAGTAACTCCCATTGCTGAGATGGTCTTTGCTCTAGGGGTGAACCTAATCGAGTCGAGTCGGACTTTGGCAGGCCTCGGCTCGACTCTACCATAGTATGTTCGCCTGTTCGGCATGATAGCTCGAAGAGCCTTCATGTGGGACGCTCAATCTCGGGTCGAGAAAGACTTGTATTTAGCTAGAGTTCGGCTCGAAAAGCTTGATTTATTTTATATGATCTCTTTTTAACCAACTACTATTAGAATATAAGATAGGCTCGCTTTGATTTTTTTTTTTTTTTTTTTTTTTTTAACTAGGTTTTCAACTCGACATTGCGAGCCGACTAATCCCAGGGCGACTACCCTTTTTGGATAGTCCGGAATCGTTTATGGGCTCGAGCTCGAGGCTCAAAACTCGAATCGAATGAGCTCTAGTTACTCGACGAAAGCTCGGTTTGATTGAACCCTTCAAATCAGACAGGCTTAAGACGAATTGTGATATTATGTCGATAACATCAGGTAAATATTTTGTAGTAGCTTTTTCTATATGATTTAAAACATTGGATTTAGGCACAAATGCAAAGAACTCAATCACAAGTTTGAGCACATAGAAGATAAATGAGGATACTATCAAAATGAGTATATTTTTAGCTAGAAAACTAAAAATCAAATATGAAATATGTAGATCAGTAGATGTAACAAAAACATAGTAATTGTAAATCACAGTGGTATCCATAGAAGATTATGCCAAGTGTTATAGGTGCTCTTTGTTTATGGTATAGTGCAAGTGTGTAAGATCCCTTTTTACAACAATTTGTCTTCATTACTAGAAACTTGGACTTTGGATTAGAACCAAATATTTTGAGTAGAGTGCTCTTTTACAACTCCCTATGAAGATGCAACCCCTTTTGAGGAATTTACAAGTACTATAGCTTATTTTTTGTCATACCAAAAGAACAAAAATAAAAAAACACGACACAGAAGATCTCTATGTATCAAAGAGTTTGTATTATATCATAGAGCAATCATGACCATTAACAAATTTTGATTTAACAGTTATTTTAGTTTTATCAGGAAAAAAAAATCATCTGCAGTGGAATCTTATAAATTACTAATCATAATACTTTGAATATGGAAGTTTCAGTTCTGAAATGAAAAATTTATAGTCATTGAGACATAATAATCCAACTACAGTCAAAGTCCAACAACGTTAAACCTACGCGAACATACAAATCCTAGATAAACCAGGTTGCATCAGTTAGAGTACTTTACGCAATCATGAGGCCGTAAGAATTAAGAACTTAACAAATTCGAGTGAGAAACTCGAGCCTAAGAAGTCCTACACACAACCCTTGGGCTAAGGGGTAGAACCGACAGTACTTAGTTCTTGTGCCACAATCACGATGGTTGGCCTTGAGTTTGGTGACTCGTGAGTGCACAGCAATGCAATTTTCGCGAGCGCAGTGGCTTCAGGCTCAGAGAAATTGCCATCAAGATTAGCATCAACAAAATCTTCAAACTTGCACAACTCGGCACCTTGTCGAATAGTGGGTCCGATTCTAGTTTTTCCCGAGACTATTTGAAAAATGAGCATCCCAAATGCGTAAATGTCGCTCTTGTCTGTAAATCGGCCCGTTGTTGTGTACTCAGGAGCGAGGTATCCCATTGCAGCACTGGCTTTGAGTGCAGAAAAGATAATATCATTGGCTAGTAATTTGTGGAGGCCGGAACCAGAGAGCAATGGAGTATAGTTCTGATCAATAAGCACTTTTTCAGCGGATATGTTTTGATGAATGAGTGCGGGTTTCTTACCTTTGATACTGTGTAAGTACTCGATACCTGGTACAACAAAACAGCATACAAAGGTCAAACATCATAGAACCAAACATTATGGGGTGTTTGGATGTGCATTTTCCTAGTGTTTTTTATTTTTATTTTTTTCCTAGTGATTATATGTATTACAGTACGAGTATAAGAAGATTTTGAAGTGTCTAAAGTATTTAAGTGTTCAGCACAGCTGGTTATCTAAGAAAATTTCAGATAAAATTATCAATAAGGACCTTCTTGTAAAAAGATGGTTTGTTTACTGGGAATATAAGTCTAGAAAAAAATAAGTCATTTAGCATAACCATACAAATTAGTTTCTTGCTGATTATCCAATACTAAAACTGATTGAGATAATAATTTCTAAACGCAAATACAAGCACATCATTTTGAGAAATTTCACTCAAAGAAGATTGTGACTAACCTTTAGCAATGCCCTTGATTATCGAGAATCGAGTCGACCAATCAAGAACAAATCCTTTTCCGATTTTGCCCTTGACATCGAGATACTGCAACAAGTTACCCTTAGCTACATACTCATAGATCAAAAAACATTCTCCCCTGCCTTTTGAGCAACAAAAACCTCGTAACCTAAGAAGATTTTCATGTTTCAAGGAGGTTAATATCTTTAATCCCTTCAAAAAGTCGGTTTCATCAGATATGCAGCTTGTTTTGGCTATACGTTTAATAGCAACTATAGATCCATCACATAAAATTCCTCTATAAGTAGCAGAAAAATTGCTTTTCCCTAATAAATTTGAGTCTGAAAAGAACTGAGTCGCTGACTCAACGTCATCAACATTAAACACGAAGCTCTCAAGAACTTCTTGCAAGAACCCACTTCCGGTTTGACTTTTTGACATTGGGTCCCACCCGTTTGAATACTCGAGACTTATGAGAGGTGAAGCACTTCTTCGATTGACTACTTCTTTGACTTGATACTGATCAGTACTAATCCGACTATCAGAAGATTCAAAGGCGGTCCCAATTCTTTGCTTTCTACGACGATACCATATGAAAGTAAAAAGTCCAGCAACTAATAACATGGTGGTCACGACGGCTGCAAGTATAGCAGCAAGACTGGCGTTAGCTGACTTTGACTTTGACGTTGACTGAGCATCAGTTACATATGCAGACTCTGGAATGGCCTTTGGTGTAACGCCTTTTGATTGTGGGGCAAATGGCTCTGGTTTGTTAGGGTTTTCTGGATTGATAGAGTTGTTGCAAACGTTCAGATCAGCAAAACCAGATCCACATAACTGTGTGTTGTTTGCATACTGAAATCCTTCATCGAGTTTCTTCAAAACTACAAAATTTTCCAATAAAAACTCAGGTAAGTCAATCTAAGATAAACACAAAATGTTCCGAAATGTGTAACACCGTGAAGGACAAAGATTGTGTGGACTTTAGTTTACAAATACTGCCATTTTTAGACAGCTAATGGAACGGCAATGAGAAAGAAACACTGTACTAGATATGTTTTGTTCAAAAGCAATCATTTCTCGCATATTCTAAAAGAATATGTTTGTGGAAAAATCACACACAATGGTTCAAAAGTTTGATTAGATACACAAACTGTCGTTTGTTGTAACAAGTAACAATGGTTTGAAAAGGCAATGGCTCTTCCTGATAAAGATATTGCCAAGTACCACATGTTATTTGGTACCAAACAGTGGGCAAAACACCAAGGTTAAAAACATGATGTAAATTTACCTAAAGGAACATTGCCAGAAAGTGTATTATTCCGCACATCCAACACCTGTAACAATGGCGCATCGGCTATTTTCATCGGGATGGAGCCAAAAAGGCGATTGAAGCTCAAGTCCAGCCTCTGTAAAGTTCCTAGATTCCCGAGAGAAGCAGGGATTGCACCTGTGAGTTGGTTGTATTGAAGAGCAAGAACATTGAGGTTCTTTAGAGATCCAAGTTGAGTAGGCACGCTTCCACTCAGTTGGTTGTAGCATAGTTGTAAAACTATAAAACCAATAAGAATACACCATTAGAAAAAAGTACATTGCTTCAGATTAATGCTGAGGTCATCAACAACACAATTCATACATCGTTTTGTAGGACCGTCTTTAGAATACTAGCACATGTTTGTTTCATGAATACAAAAATGTGACGAATAACGACATGCGACAATGGGTCCAATTTATGTCAACGGAAATGAAGATAAAAGTTTTGCGTCTTCAGTTTATTTCAATGTAGAAGACACATTGTCACATTTTCATAAACTATAAATGGACTCAAAATGACAATATTAACCTAAGAATCTTGTAACAATAACATGACAAAATTGTTGGAATCAAGAAATCACATGAATTGTTCATCTTTTTCAATCTTAGAATCAAGACAAATTGTCATCCTCCTAAAAGAAACCAAATAATTACTAAATGACATTTGGTAATTAATTTTTCTACATCAGAAACTTCCAAACAAGAAGTGATGATGCTGTAATGACTAGTCCATTATGTTTTGAAACTTGTACCCATTTGCTAGAAATATTATATTTATGCACATATATACATGAATATGTTTACCGTAATTGCAAATGTCTAAAAATCCCAAGTGCATTACAAAAAGGCCACATTTTGAGTCTATGTAATCATCCATTAATCAAGGTTGAATTTTTATAATAAATAATAACATAAAAAGACCCAATAGAACTAAAACTGATGATTAACCTTTTTTTAAGCTCAGCAGAAATCTCTCCAGAAAAAAATATTACCGTTACATTTTATTTTAATCTAAATCATACCCATTTGGTTGTTGGTATAGATGCAATAATCAAGTTTGAATCTTTATAATGAGCACTTAAAAAAAACCTCAAATCATTAACAAATTATAAATTTTGAAGGAAGCCCCCACAAAAACTACATTTTCTCAAGCATATCTCTTTCCATATAAATTGTTCTGTTACTATTAATTAATGTTAATCAAAATTGTACCACAGGCTCAATAACTTAAATATTAAAACATAGCCACCGTATTAATAACTCGTCCCATATTAAATAGCAAACGTTCATGATTATACCCTTTTAAATGCACATAAATGTCAAAATATTCCAAACTACATAACCAGAAGCCACATACTGAGTCTATGTACTATTGCATATATCAAATTTAAATCTTTATAATGAAAATACAAATAAACACCACAAATTTCAACACAAAAGCATAAATAACCATTTTTGCTCAGGAAGAATCTCACCAAAAATATTATCTACATTATTTTTATAAATTTAAAAAACTTTTAACATTACTATATTACTATATATATATACACAGATAAACATGATTATACCTCCTTTAAATGCAAACTACATTACAAAAAGATGCCATATTTTTACTCTATCTATAGATACATTAATCAATGTCATAACTTTATACCAAAACATTAAAAAAACCACACAAAAATTATAAAAAACATCTTTAAATAAAACCAACAAAAACATACCTTGAAGATTAGCCATTTTCTCAAACTCAACAGGAATCTCTCCACTCAAATTATTAACATTCAGATACAAATCAGTAAGGTGAGTCAACTCAGCAATTTCTTTAGGTATCTCACCATGCAACCCATTAAAATGTAAATACAACCCAGACAACCCTTTAAGCTCACCAATTTCAGGAGCCAATTTACCAAACAACCCTTTTCCTTGAAGTGATATATTCATCACTTGACCCATCTCATTACAAGCAACTCCCTCAAATGACCCATCACAATAACTAGTACTACCACCATTTTCTGACCATGAAGTCAAAGTTTGACCATCTGGGTCTAAACTAGATTTGATTTTTATCAAGGTTTTGAGTTCTGAAACTTGGGTTTTGTGATTTTTGGCAAATGAGTGATTAAAAGTGAGAAAAATAAGAACTAGGAAAAGGGTTTTTTTCATGGTGTTTTTTTTTTGTGTTTGTTTTTTTTTTTTTTTTGGAAGTGAAGTAAAGTGAGTGGGTGTGTTTTGAGTGAGAAATTTGAAATGTGCAACAAAGATACTGACATAAGTCACATGAGTTTAAGACATCCAAATCTTGTCAAAGTTGAAACGGTATTGTTGTTTGTTTGAGTTCAAATTTGTTACACTTTGGACTTTGTAATATTTGTGGGTGTCAAGTTTGACCCTTTATTAATGGGGTGATACTCACATCACATTTTTTGATTAATGCACCACAACTTGTGCATTACATTATTGTAATAATGTAATGCACAAGTTGTGGTGCATTAATAAAAAAATATTGTGTAGGTATCAATTCTCTTTATTAATGGATTATGTTACACATATTTAACATAATTTTCAGTGCTGGAGCTTATAAAAGTTGTACCTGGAGCTTAAGTTTTAGCTTAGAGGGGTGGGTGTGGTGACAAGCCTCAACCTCTTCATCACTGTCACGTTACTGCCACATCAACATAACAAACCTCCACAACTAACCACAACAAACCCCCTCTCATAACAAACCTCAACTTCTTTATTTGGGGCCCACCACTATCACTTTATTTTTTTATTCAAATTTCCAAATAAACTAAATTTATATCATTAAAATATAAAAATACAATACATAACACGATAATAATAAAAATAAACACGATACGTAAAAAAAACGACACGGAAAAAAAATATAACACATACTAATAATAAGAAACCTAAACATTTTACTAGTTATTTTTTATTAAAAAAAATATATAAATAACATTTTTTATAATTTTTTTGTAAAAAAAAATAACAATTAAAACTTAACTAATAAATTTTTTTTTAGCCCAATCCCAACCAGTCCCAAAAAAAATGTTTTCTTCTTCGTTACTGCACATTCACACACACACGCATATTACACACATACACAATAACAATCAAAACTTAACAATTCAAAATATATCCGTTGGTTTGGTGCATTGGTTTGTCAGAGTAATTGCTTCGTCGTAACCACGACGAATCCCTCCACAGCGAGCCACGATGAAGGGGGCGGTGTGACGGCGAGGCACGGCGAACCGCCACATCAGCCCACGGCGAAGCATGAAAATCCCACACCCTCCGCTCTTAATGTGTTTAACAAATAAGTAAAAATTATCTATTATACCTAAAAGTTGAACCCCTTAATTTAATGTGCAAGAGGGTTTGTGCACAAAATCATGTACGGTACAACATATGCATTGCACACCAATAAATACAATTTTTCATGAATGGTTTAAAGTGGGAGAGGATTTGTGCACTAATCAAAGATTGAGTCATTTGATTTAATGTGGAGTAATCAAGATACTCAAGATGGAGTCCCATGAGTCCTATGATTTAATGTGGTGTATTAAAGCTTCAAGTCTTCTAAGTTGAGTTTTGATTTGAGTTATGGCTTGAGCTTGGTTATTGAATGTAGGGCTGAGCGTCGGTCCAAAACCGAACCGAATCGACCCGAATCGACAAAACCGAAAACCAAAACCATAAAAAACCTAGACTGAAACCGAACCGAATATGGTCGGTTCGGTTCGGTTTAGTGTGGGGTTCGTCGGTTCGGTCCGTTTTACGTGTGTTTGTGCATGTTTTTGTCGTTTTTGGGTCGGACCGAACATAACTGAAACCGAAAATTGTAAAAAACCAAAACCGAAACCGAACCGAAGGGTTGTCGGTTCGGTCGGTTTTGTCGGTCCGGTTCGTTTTGAACCTTCCATGCTCAACCCTAATTGAATGCATTCAATTTGAGTTGTCAAGTTTATGTAGCACAAGAGACTTTACGTGGATGATATGTAGTAAAGTGAATTGCAATAAATTTACTAACTGGAAATGAAGATCAATCGATTAGTCAAGAATATGTAAAGACTTCAATTTATGAATATTGATCACAAGTACTTGTTGTAACCAATTTCATTAGTTACAATCTCTTTGTATCCTGAATAAATACACATTACAAAGTATAAATAGCATAGTTCAACGAAAACTTTTCACTCTCATTTTATTCATTGTCTACGAGTAGTCGATTAGAAAAGAAAATCCATTTTGTTTAATGTTTTGAATGTATAGCCGTATAGGTGTAAGCTGTTGTGATGTATAGTTTACTTCTTTGAATCGATTTTAATATATGTTGTTCAGGTGCAAGTGGTGAGAATGATGTTGAATGTGAAGAGATTCGAAATCGGTTTCGGTGTGGGAGAAAACCCGCAGCAGACAGCTTAAACATACCATGTCACAAAGATTAGACAACTCATAAGCTTTCTTGATAAGCCCATTTCTTCTTTTTGAGAAAGTAAGTTTCCTATTGGTTGTGTTTTCTATTTTATTGATCTGCAATTTCACTCTTCCCGTTGTTAATCATAAAAAGATCGATTTTAATATATGTTGTTCGGGTGCAAGGTGAAGAACAAAGAAAGGAATAGGTGAAGTGGTGAGAATGATGTTGAATGTGAAGGGATTCGGAATCGGTTTCAGTAATACTATGTATTATATAACATATGGAGAAGAAAGGTTTGGATGGAATGTTTAATAGAGTTAGTTCTAAATTATGATACTACAAAGTTGGTCCAAAGAAGTTGATACATCGAAACTGTTTATAACATATGAAGAAGAGAATAATGTATTAAGAAAATGGTGTATATTGAACAAATTTGAATGCTTTGATATTAAAGTACCTTGGAACCTGTTTAGATTTTGGTAACAATCATATCCAATATTGTTTTCGAACATATTACGATTTCACAAATACACGGGTATATTGTATTACTTGCTTTTGAAAATGTTAGAATCTCTAATAATTGATAAGTTATAAACCTTGCAATGGATATATAATAAATTTTGTATGAAAAATGGAACCACAATAGTCACTGTAATTGAATTATCCAGGCAAACTTAATCAAAACTCATCTTGGAGGTGCCCGTTACTGTCACTATAGCTCATAAGGGTGAAAAAGAAGGTATATTCGCAATTTGGGTTATAAAGGCGCGCGTGAGTTAAACGTAGTGATTCATGAACATTATTTTAAAAGCCATAATATAGTTGTAAAGCTTATCTTACATAGAAATAATGTTGGAGCAAACAAATACTCATCTAAACTTGGTTTCCCTTCCCAGTACATTTGGGAAACATATGAGGTTGAGCTATAGTGAACAATTGTAAAATATTTGAAGTTGATTAATGGTGAAAGAATACAAAGTTGTTTGTGTTATTTTTTAGATTAGGATACAACATGAAACTTCAATTTCATACCATTTATTTTGTGCAACATATGCATCATTTATTGGAGAAACTTTTTTGAGTAATACATGATAATTTTTAAAATGGCTAATAACCTATTTGTAACTACTTGCATACAATATTACGTAAAAAACACGTATATATTCAACCCTTAACCAATCGGTGCAACGCACGGGTTTTTGTAGCCTCGTAGATGTAAAATGTATAAGATACAAATTTATTACTGTAAAATGCATAGGATATTTACGTAATATTGTTATAAGTTGAAACTTTTATTAAAAGCTATTTTATTTTTATAAGGCTAATTTAGTTATGGGTGTATTTGGCGTAATGGACTAGGCCGAAGCTGAGGCTAGAGTTGGGGCTGTGGCTTATATATAAGCCGAAATCTGAAACTTGTATTTTTATAAAGTTGTTTGACGAATTAGTTGGAGCTGAAACTTATTAATGTAAAATCACATAAAATACATTATTTTCATCTTTTACGTAATAATTCATTATATTTTTAATAGTATTTAAGTAATTTAACTAGCCATAAGCCCCTATAAGCTCTTTTCTATAGGCTTGGGCTTATGGAGGCTTATGATTTATTTTATAAGTTATAAGTCTCCATAAGTCTTCATAAGCCTAAGTGACAAACGAGACTTTTTTTATAAGACAATTTATTTTAAAAGCCCAAGCCTTAACCCACATCTCAAAAAAATGTTTGTTAAAAGAAATTATTATCTACTCGTAGTTTATAATAACAAGTCTTGATAAAACTTTACGCCAAAAACAAACTATATTTCATCAAATTGGGTGTCTTGGGGGTGCTTGGCAACCCTTTGAAAACGTGATTATTTGATTATCACGTTTTCAAAACGTGAATAATCAAGTTTTGATGTTTGGTTGCCAACGTGATTATAACTGAATTTGCCTTCAAAATGTGGTTTTGAAATTGGAGGTAGGGACTTACTTTTTGAAAACATGATTTGCAAACATCATTTATACAAACGTGATTTTTACCCAAACACCCCTTAGTATGAAAACTTTTTTTCTATGAACCTCAAAATTATCGTAATTTATCTTGTATATGCTATGATACCTGTATTTCTAGTAAAAGTTTAAAGGCATATAATATGATTTGTTGCGTATATACTTATTATTCATATGATCATCAGAGAAGTCTCGAATGGGTGTGCAATAGGTGATGTCGTACAGGGCTTTCACTTAAAAAAGGCCACATCTTTATTAATTTTGTATATAAATGTGTATAATATTAGTCATATAATTTAAGTTTACATGTAATTTTTTTTAGTTTACAAGTGTAACGGGGCTCTTTTTTGTTATTGCCTAGGGCAACCGAAAATCATAAGACGGCTCTGATGATCATATCTTACATTCTAAAACCATCAGAACAAGCACTCGCGAGTGTGTCTTAAATAGCAAAGCCCAACAAAGATATCAAGTCGGCGAAACTCCATCTTAGCCACGGTATTGTCGTCTATGTTGCACGGGGACGGATACGAAAACGCGGACAGGGACGAAAACGGGTACTTAGAAACGTCAATATCCCAAAATTCAAGAAACGGGTACTGCCAGAAACGTTTGTGTATTTTATATAATTTTATATATATTTAATAAAATAAATATACAACAAACATCCAACATCAAATTATTATCACAAAAAGATTAGACCAATTAAAGAATGATCAGTCATACCAAAAGATTAGACCTGCTAAACACCATAGTTTCATGTTAAGTGTATAGATTAGACCTGCTAACGACTTGGGCGAGAACACGAGTAGTTGATGCTGTCATTTTATTACTTAGAAAAGGTTTTGTATGTTTAAAATGGAATCAGGCCTTCAACTCGGCTTTTAAATGCCCAAAAATGCTTTAATATGACCCAGAAACGTTTTCAGGCGTTTTCAAAAGATGCGAAATGTTTCCCATTTTCCAAACGTTTCCTCCGCGTTTCTAGGTGTTTCCCGTACGGGAAACGTTTCCAGTACGGGAGACGCAACCCCGACGGCGTTTCCGTCCAACATAGATTGTCGTCCCACGGTCCCAGATTGGTTCAACAGACAATTTTTTAACGTTAAAGATACATCATTTCAAGAATAAGTATGTGTGATTAGTATTTAGTGTAGTACATGATCAAATTTAAAAATGGCACATTTTTATAAACTAAACCAACATTGCTATTTTATAAACACGAAACAACTACTGCTATAATACACTACAAAGTTCATAAAATGTGGTTTGCTCATTGTTGGCGTATATGTCCGGAAGACATGCAGTTCGGCATCACCGCTGGCCGGACGGCATTGTCTAAACCGTCCGGACGACAAATGACAGTATCCAGTTTTTAAGGGATTCTTACCACGTGGCCTATCAACTAGGGTGGCTATAGGCTTGCAAACAGGTAATATAGGTCTGCACGAACAGTATATCTACAGTAACGAAGGTACATAGTTGGGGTAGTATAAATACCCCAACACATTTAATGATTTCACAGATATAAATACACACACTTACATTAACCACTGCATTTATTGCCATCTTTACCCTCCAGCTTACTTTCACGCCGGAGCTTGGTCCTGGACATCATCTAGGGCGAGGCTAACGCGTGCTGCTTATTGTGCAGGAAGGAAGACTTATTCCCTCCGGCATCGTTGATTAAAGCAGAGCCCTCCAGCCTAACCGGATAGCGGGAATTTGCTTCAACAAATTGGCGCCATCCGTGGGACCCGTTATTCATTCTACCAGAGAATTGGATGACAGGTTCGCAACCACCACCCCCGCCGGAACCCAACTCCCCTCCGGAAAACATAGGCAGGAGTGGAGTCTTCAATAGGCAAACCTCCGGAATACCGGAACAACTACAAGCCCAGATGGCGTCTTTAGAGACCCTCCTCATAAAGTACAATGCAACCAGGCCCGGAGTCATCAAGCCTATCCGGCTCTCTTTCGAAGAAGAAGATGAGCAAGTGGAAGGTGCTGAACCAAACCTAAAGGATGATCTCAGCAAACCCCATAAAGAAATTGCTCGATCACCCTTTACACGAAGAATAGTAGAGTTTGCTGGCCCGAAGCACATCATGCCCACCAATCTAAAACTATACGATGGTTCGGCTGACCCGGACGATCATGTCAACCGCTTCGTGGGAGCAGCGAATCAAGGAGAATGGCCAATGCCAGTGTGGTGCCAAATGTTTCAGCAGACTATGGACGGGGCAGCACAGGGCTGGTTCAGCAATTTGGAGCCGGGTAGCATTGACAATTGGGACGAACTCAAGGAGCAATTTACCGTCAGGTTTGCTCTACGACAAAAAAACCTTAAAGATCCTACAGAAATCACCCGGATTGTCAGACAGGCCAACGAAACACTACCGGTCTTCAAGGAGCGGTGGACCGACGAGGCCAGTCGGATACCAGGGGTCCCCGAACTCATGAAGATATCTGCGTTCATGAATGCTCATCGGTGCCCTGATTTGGCTAAGAAGTTCTTTGATCAGGTCCCAAAATCTGTGAAAGAAATGATGAACAGGGTAGACGATTATATCCGGGCGGAAGAGGCTTATAAGAACACCGAGCTGCCAAGGGGAGAAACCCATGACCTATCCCGGAAGCCAAGCAGTCAAGTCTCAAGAGATAGGAATTTCAGGGGAGGATTCAATGACAGGAAGAGGGGCGACCGACGGCCCTGGGAGAGGAATGATTCTCGACAAAGAGAAATCTTCTCCCCGTACGTCTCTCCAAAAGCCGAAGCACGACCCCGAAATGAATTCAGACGCAACGACTTCAATAAACAGGATGGTAATCGGATCCTGCTCTCCGGCCTTACCAAACAGCCCAAAGAAATACTTTCCACCGAACACCACCTAAACTTACCCCCACCACCCCCGTTACAAGGGAAGCCAAGCAAAGAAAATGAGGATCGGTTCTGTGAATATCATGGAGAAAGAGGCCATCTCACCAATGACTGTTATCACTTAAAAAGGCAATTGGAGGTGGCTCTTGAATCAGGGAAGTTAGATCACTTGGTCAAGAATGTCCAGCAAAAAGGAAAGGAAAGGCCGAGAGGTCACAATGGAAAAGGAAAAGTGATCAACATGGTCCGCCAATACTCGGAGGATCGTAAAAGAAAGGGCAGGTTCTATGATGAAGGCTGGATGAATATGTTGGAAATGTATATATTTACAAACATGTGAATGTCCGGATTCGAACTCGTGACCACGGGATTGCACACATTAGCGAATGAGAATTAAAGTTAATAATTAATGTTTATGTTTACGATTAATTATTACACATTAAGTCCGGTTAACGATCGTTATGTATTTAACGGAAAAATGACTAACGACCGTTAAAATGGAAAAGAGAAGGACTAGAAATGGAAACTTGGGAAAGTTATGGAATGGGCTTTGGGCTCCTCTTGGTGGCCGGCCATAGGCTTCTCCAAGGCCTTCATTCCCCTAACTTGTCCTCTAAGTTTTACCTACTAGTATATAAGGAGGGGTAGGGTCTAGGGTTTTATTCACACCTTGTGCATTGAATTAACCCTAGATCTCCTCTCTTCTCTTTCTTTTGCATAGCTTGGCCGAACACCCCATTTGTTAGGGAGTTCGGTTTTGTTTTTGCATATACGAGGGCTTGTGTTAGATCTAGCAATCGCTTGATTCGTTGGTTAATTCGTGTGTACAAGAACGTGGTTGTAAGACATTATTCTTACACCATTAAGTACTTCTTTGGTTTGCTTTGCTCGAGGGTGTTTTTGCTTTGCTCGAGAGATTTGATATTCGCAAGAGGTACGTTACGCATACTTTCAGTTAATTAATTTATTTGTTATGATCTTAAGTCTTCCGCTGTGTACTCTTGATGTCTTTATGTTTTATTTTATTTTATATATCATAAACTCAACAGTGGCATCACGAGCCTTGTATAACAAGTAATTAATTACTGAAACACATAATTAAAATAAACATGAATGTGTTATTATTTGTATGCTTAGATCTAGGGTTTGCAAAACCTAAACCCTAATTTTGAGGGGGGCCGTTTTTTGGTGCCCTAATTAGGGTTTTGTAAACTTTTGTTTTAATTGGATTAGAAACCCTAAGATGCATGCAACTTTATGTGTATATGCGTAACTCTGTTTAATTGCATTAATTGTTAAGTGTAATTTATATCCATGATTATTACCTGCATGTTTTATCATGGATCTGTTTATTGTATGTCTTTCATGTTTTAAGTGATATACATTAAATAATGATAGATCTTAAATTGGGGAAGACCTCAATAATTATTAATTTAATCAATTATGTGCTATGTGGTATATATTTAGTTTTGACTTACGCAATCGATGAATCGATGCATGTGGTTCACCTTGTACATAGATGAAAACGGGTGGAAGTCTTAATTAAATATATGCATATTGACAGATCTAGAATTGGTTATTAATAAGATTTATCAAAACCGTTTGTATGTGGCTATTTGATATGCATGACTTTTATTTGTTATGCTTTCATTGTTTATTTGTTTATTTTTTCAAATACTTGCTTGTTTGTTATGTGTAACAAGGGTATTTTTACAAGAAAAATAAACTGACCTAAACAATGGTGAAACATGTATTTTTAAGAATAGTAATCATAATCGTTTAATTGATGATGACTTTAGTACAAATGACTGAACGGCTCACCCATGAGAATGAACTAATAAAAGGGGTTTAAAGAAGTGCGCACAGTCACACTGAAAGGATGTCTAAGGTTGTGCTTTAGCGCGTACCTGGTCCTCTGCCCTCTGTAAGTTCGAATGGAGCTACTTAGTAAGCCATTAAATGTGCAAGCTCATCTTAAGGGCGAATTAGTTTTAATTCCATGCGCCACTTCGGTGGTAATTATCCGAAACACTAAGTGTTTATATTTATGCAAAAGTACGGTATAATGGATGATAATTAACACTAAATTCCTTGATTGGTGAAACCAATACCTCAATTAAAGTTTGATGATGAAAAACTTAAACATTAAAACAAGATATAAATGTTTTAATAAAACCTATGTTACGAAGATGAATGCATGACATCTTTGTACATATTTGATTTTACATCAAAACTATTACCCTTTAATTTAAGTTATATGCCATCCAACGAAACGGAAACACCTAAGATTATTTTTTATTTGCGTGAGACCGTGACTTAGATCGTAATCAAAGGGTAAAATGTCCACGTGTCGTGAGAACGGGCATGGACGATTTTGCAGTTTCTTAAGTTGGACAACTTAATTGAGTTTTGTAGTGAGAACTGACAACTCAAGGCATAAGATGGGATAAAACATGTTTACATGGCAATTGAAATTGGCTATATGTAAATCCCATAAATCTAGGAATTGCAATTGAAATTGGCAATTGAGCACAAGCTCTACCACTTTGTATAAGGTTCATTACTAGCAGATCAACTGACGTGATGAGATTATGACAATTTGGATCCTAGTTTTCATTGAAAATTAAATGGTTATATGTTTATGAACCATGGGTGTTTAATTTTCTTGAAAAGGTTAATTATCGAAAATACTAAAATTGAATTTTGTAATTCTTTTGAATGTATAATTGCAACATTTAACCGTAAGCGAGGTTTAGTCTTTGATCAGTAAATTGATCTATTCTGCTTTCAAACAAATGTTTGATCGAGAATAATTTACCGAAAAGACAAACGAAATCTCTTTTCCATGGGAGAAGCATGAGACTCAATCCTATTCCTTTTCATGAATGAGAAAGGTATAATAGGAACATTTGAATTGTCTAAATTCTAATGTAACTCTTAGCAATGAATTGCACATCTTATTTTCCATAAAGATTTCATTATCCTCATTTGGTGAATGAATCCTTGGTAACAACATGAATGTTGGTTAACTGGAAAACATCTATATGAGTTACTAAATTAGAAGCTAGACTAATTACCGCGAAAATTGGTAAAAGGCAAACTAGCATATTTTATCTAGTTGTTTTGCTTTAGCCTTTAAAGGTGTTACATACCAGTATGGGGATGGTAGGACTATTAAGGAAGAAATTGCATACCCAATTTTTCAAGTTAATAACATTGATGGATAACCCATCATTCACAGAGTAGAATACACCTTTTAGTACCTTAGTAATGATTACGTATGGTTCTTCAAAGGTGTAGGAAAGTAAAAAGCAAGCAAGTTGTTTTCACTGGTTATGCAACACTTACAATGTTGTCAGATTCAGTGGGAGCATTTGTGTTGCATTACTGAATAAGAAGTTGTTTTAATGATTTTTAATTCAGTGGGAGCTACAAGCCTTATTTCCTGTGTAGTAACCCAGATTATCTTCAAAGATAATTACTTTCCAATTGTAGGCACTTATGGTTTTCAAGGATTGTCATGTGCGTTTCCTTACAAATCAATATAGTCCTAAATCTACTAGTTATATCTATGACACAAATCATATTAATCAAATAAACGAACGTGTATCGTGTTGTTTATATGTTACATGATGTTGTTCCATGCACAAGTGGGAGAAATCTTTATTGTGTGCAAGGTACAATACATATTAATATGATTTAAGTGAATTCTCTTGACTGAAAAGTAAGAGAATAACGTTCTAATAGGAAGTATACATTTAAATATGTATGATTGCCCTATTAAGAACATGTGTCAAGATGATAACAAAGACTACTTTATTTTAAATATTTATGTCATTCAATATTTAAGAAACACTTGTAGTTACAATTTATGTTACGTGAGAACATGAACTAGATTGTAGCCCAAGGTAAAATATCCACGTGTCGTGAGAACGAGCATGGATGATTCTGCAGTTTCTTACATGGAATATTTCATGGAATGACATAATTAAATGAAGTAATCTAATACTACTTTGAATTTAAGTATTTGTTGAATGACTTAAATATATGTAGTAAGTATTAACTTGAAATATTAATTGAAACCTGAGGTGGTGTTCATAATTACTTTTATTATAAATGTTTATGATTTTGTAAAATCACAAACATGAAGTCTTTTAATACAAGACTTACAATATAAAGTAAGACGTTAACTTGCTATGTTTTAAGACATATGCATGAAGTCAATGAGGTGATCAATGACTTATAACGTATAGTGGGATTATAACTGATATGTCTTTTGACTTGGTCAAAAATACTTGTGTTATAATACATGCAATTGACTTGGTAATTCTATTGTACCATTAAGTTTTACTTTGTTGGTAAATAGGTAAGCCATAGAGTAGATGGTTATCTATAATATTGTTAGATTTTCTTACAATATTAATTCTAATGAAATACCATAGTTTTATGGTATGTTCAGTTAGAAGAATCAAAATCTATTGGCATGTTTGATTCAAGATAACTATAGTTTCTTCCACATGTTATCAAGGTTAGAAGATTGAGTATAGATTGAATATACTCAATAAGACTCCAACCTAGAAGATTGATAAGACACCATTTGTTTATGGAATGTGATGAATCACATTAAGTCTTATAATGAAGTTCTGAATTTGTTAAACTGCTTGTATAGTGAGTTGTAACAAAATAATGTTAGGAACTGTCAATGTTTTTTGTAATATCCCAAAAGAGAACAATGTATTGTTGCTCTACTTGCTAAACTATTTAAAGGTAATCTTTAAATTGTTAAAGGCAAGTGGGAGTTTTGTTTAAGATCTTGAAAGATTGAATTACAAAATACATAATCTTCTAAAATATACTAGCAAATATCATGATGAGGTTAAACATGTAAATGATAGACCTCAATATGATAGAATTGTCGTTCATAGATCCGAAAGGATATCTCAGATATTTAATATGCTGAGAAATATGAGTTACAGGATCATGGTAAGCCTGATAATCATAATGATGAATTTACCAAATGATGAATTGTGGTAAATCAATCATACTATGAATGTTGAGATGCTGTCCATAAAGATAATCAACTTTAGATACTTGGTTTATCTTAATAATGAATATGAGTTTCTTCAAAGGATGGAAACCTTAGTGGTTTAAATCTTTATGTAGAAATCATATGGACAATATTGTACACATATTTAATGTATGTCTAGTGATAATAATATTAATCATATTTAAGCAATTAACTATGATTGAATATTCTTTTCTAGATACATTAAATAGAAGTATAAAGATTATAATTGTATTACTTAGTTTCATTGATATGAAATTTTGACAATGAATATCAAAACTCTTTGTTGTGAATTACTTTGCGAGGACGATAAGTAATACAAAGTAGTTTATGATTTCAAATAATCTTTGAATTTGTACAGACTGCAAGAATCCATGAATGGATATATGCATGCATCTAGGAGATGATTCTTATGTTTAATATTAAATCCATGTTTGATTTAATAATTAAAATAAAATTGCTCATAAGTATTCCTGAAGGCTAGTGGGAGTATTATTTATTTTTCTTAAATCTTATATGTTGTATGGGCAACTACATTCCACTTAAATTAAGTTTTAGTTGGGAATGAAACTTCGTTTGTAAGATTTGGAAATAATATATACAACCTTGGAATATATGTTTATAAACATATGCGGTAAATAAATGAGTCTAATAGAACATGATGAGTACATATCTTTGACAAGATAGTATATGAATGAGATCTTAAAGTCTAACTTGAAGATTCATCATGAACATCATGTTGTGTATAAGGTTGTTGTATCATGCTTGATTACAAGATGATTTAACAACATTGTAATATTTATGTTTGGATTTAGAATTGCATTCCACAGCCTGGAGTTGCTCCCTGATTCTATACAACAAATTGTTGTAATTGTCATAGTCAACAAACTTGAGGTTTGTACGACACCAAACAAATAAATATTCAAAGTTTACGGATGTTTAAAGAGCATATTGTTGTACACAATGATGCTGGTATAATTGAGATGACACTCAATTCTAGTCATGGTATCGTTGGTGATGACCATATTGACTAGTTATGCTCAATTAAGAGCATAGTTGCATTATACATTAAAGAATGAAGAATACTTTAAACTTTAAAAGTTTTGAAAGATGATTGTCATATAAAGGTGGTTCAGGTTATCACGCACCTTATGGAATGATATGACAATATCAAGATATGTGTAAACACATACAAGAAATTCAATTATTGAATTTTTGAAATAAGTATTCTCAAAATTCTTGTAGATCAAAGTTAGTTGAAATTATGCCTTGTCAACAAGTATGAGTTGCATGACTTGTGGCAAAATTCATTAACTGAGAATTATTATGCATTGATCTATTTAGTATTTGGATAAAGGATGTTAAACAATTATTATTTATAATGAATTAAAGTACGGTATACGTTTAATTTCATTTATAATATTGTGTCCTATATTTGCATGTTTAAATCCATGAATAACTTAAGTTGTTCTAAATAGTCCGTTGCCAATCAATAACATGGGAATGATATTGAATTAAGACAAATCTGAGTATTAGTTAGAATATACTTGAAAGTATATTGATGCGTAGCATGACTAATTTCAGATGATATTCAATGAATTGAGTATAGGACTTATCCCACCCACATGATGATACTTTATGGATCTTAGTCATTAAGTATATCATGAATATTTATCCTCTGACTTGAGATACAAGAGATATGTCATGAATGTAGTGCATTTTTGTGAAGCAATCTAACGCTATACGTAACTGGTAGTTATAAGGGTTGTTTTCAGAAGTGTTGCGAAATTTATGAATCCTGCTTGCAGTCAAAATAGGATTTGTTTCCTTCAAATTTATTTTGAAGTATAATACTGCTGGGCCCCTCGTAGGGTTGTTAAGATGTTTGCATGGCCATGCCCAAGGTCTTCTGGAATATGTTCAGAAGAATTGGTAATCTTAATCAATCACATAAAGCGAGAAACAGAATAGTTAATTAAGAAATGAGTGAGATCCATATTCTTATTAACATGGTATTAGAAACAAAAGGATGAATATGATGATGAATCATCAAACTTGGTTTTTCTCCAGAAAACCATACACGAGTTGTACCGGGGGCATTGGCGTGTTGCTAGACGCTAACCAATGTCATTTCACGTTTTGTAAACATATCCAAGTGGGAGCTGTTGGAAATGTATATATTTACAAACATGTGAATGTCCGGATTCGAACTCGTGACCACGGGATTGCACACATTAGCGAATGAGAATTAAAGTTAATAATTAATGTTTATGTTTACGATTAATTATTACACATTAAGTCCGGTTAACGATCGTTATGTATTTAACGGAAAAATGACTAACGACCGTTAAAATGGAAAAGAGAAGGACTAGAAATGGAAACTTGGGAAAGTTATGGAATGGGCTTTGGGCTCCTCTTGGTGGCCGGCCATAGGCTTCTCCAAGGCCTTCATTCCCCTAACTTGTCCTCTAAGTTTTACCTACTAGTATATAAGGAGGGGTAGGGTCTAGGGTTTTATTCACACCTTGTGCATTGAATTAACCCTAGATCTCCTCTCTTCTCTTTCTTTTGCATAGCTTGGCCGAACACCCCATTTGTTAGGGAGTTCGGTTTTGTTTTTGCATATACGAGGGCTTGTGTTAGATCTAGCAATCGCTTGATTCGTTGGTTAATTCGTGTGTACAAGAACGTGGTTGTAAGACATTATTCTTACACCATTAAGTACTTCTTTGGTTTGCTTTGCTCGAGGGTATTTTTGCTTTGCTCGAGAGATTTGATATTCGCAAGAGGTACGTTACGCATACTTTCAGTTAATTAATTTATTTGTTATGATCTTAAGTCTTCCGCTGTGTACTCTTGATGTCTTTATGTTTTATTTTATTTTATATATCATAAACTCAACAGAATATCCCTATATCCTTCCCCCAGATAAATACAGACGACCTGTCTGACGAGCCGTTAATCGTGGAGGCCGAAATAGAAGGATATTTTGTAAGGAGGGTGTTTGTAGATGAAGGCGCCTCCGTCCAAGTCATGTATGAACATTGTTTCAGGAACTTTTGTCCTTCCATCCAATCCGGGCTGCAAGAAACTAGTTCTCCGCTGGTAGGATTTTCCGGCGAAGTCATCCGGCCGATGGGGAAGATAGAACTAGAGGTACGCATGGGGGATCACGGTCTATTCCGGACGGTGATGATGACGTTCACGGTAGTGAGATCGCCTTCTCCCTACAATATAATCCTGGGCCGAACGGGTCTCAAAGAATTAAGGGCCATACCCTCTACCATTCATGCAATGATGAAATTCCCCACTCCGGGAGGGATAGCCACTCTGATTGCCAAAAGGGCGGTAGTCATGGAATGCAGGAGATTTGAGGAAGGGCAAGATCCCCGGAGAAGCTGCTCTTCCGAAAGGGAAATAGAAACTTGGGATCAAGAAACCCAAGAAGGCCAAGAACAAACGGAGGACATCCTAGTTAACGCAGCCTACCCAGAGCAACGAGTAACCATAGGAACCAAGTTCTCACGAGAATGCCGGAGGCAACTCATCAAGATCTTAAGGAAGAACAAAGATATTTTTGCCTGGGAGCCGGCATACATGACCGGGGTGCCGAGACGCCTCATACAGCACTCTCTCTGCGTGAACATCTCCGACACACCGGTGGCCCAAAAAAGGAGAATATTCTCTCGAGAAAAGAACCAAGTAATCAACAAAGAAGTGGAGGAATGGGTCAAGGCCGGCATAGTCCGGCCAGTAAGGTACCCGACATGGATATCCAATCCTGTGTTGGTTAAGAAATGTGACGGAAGCTGGAGAATGTGTATTGACTTAAAAAATCTGAACTCCTCATGCCCGAAGGATTACTATCCTTTGCCGGAGATAGATTGGAAGATTGAATCCGTCATGGGGTATAAGTATAAGTGCTTCCTTGACGCTTACAAGGGTTATCACCAAATCCAGATGAATAGGGACGATGAGGAAAAAACTGCATTCTACACAGACCGAGGAACATACTGCTATACAAAAATGCCTTTCGGACTAAAGAATGTTGGGGCAACCTATCAACGGTTGGTAGACTTCGCTTTTCAATCACAAATAGGGAGAAATTTGGAGGCATATGTGGACGACATGGTCATAAAAAGCCGAACAGAACGAGAAATGATCGCTGACATCGCGGAAACCTTTGACAACCTTAGGAAGATAAACATGAAGTTGAACCCGCGAAAGTGTTCTTTCGGGGTGGAGGAAGGTAAATTCCTCGGCTATATGGTGACATCGGAAGGAATAAGGGCCAACCCAAGGAAAACAAAGGCTATAATGGAGATGAAATCTCCGGAAACCTTAAAAGAAATGCAAAGCCTGAGTGGGAAGCTTGCGGCTTTAAATAGATTCCTATCAAAGTCGGCGGAAAGAGCTCTCCCTTTCTTCGACACGCTAAAGAACATCACTAAGGAAAACAAGGACGAATACCGATGGACGAAGGAAGCCGAGTCGGCTTTTCAGGAGATGAAGAGGTTGATACTCGAATTACCTTCTTTATCCACACCGAAGACGAAGGAGCAACTGTTCATATATCTCTCGGCCTCATCAGGAGCCGTAAGTGCGGTGCTCCTGGTAGAAAGAAATGGGAGACAGTTGCCGGTGCACTATGTTAGCCGGACACTACATGAAGCAGAGAGATACTACGCCCCTATAGAGAAGTTGGCTTTGTGTCTGCTACACGCATCCAGAAGGCTGAGGAGGTATTTCGAGGCTCACCCCATCAGGGTCATAACTGATCAATCCATCAAGCAAATACTGAATAAACCGGAAGTCTCGGGAAAGTTAGCCAAATATGCTGTGGAGCTAGGAGCATACAATATCACTTACACTCCTGGCAACGTAGTCAAGGGACAAGTGCTAGCGGACTTCTTAACAGAAGTGCCGGTGGAATCTAGAGGTAGGACAAGTCCGAACGTGATGGAAATAAAGGAAGGAGAATGGTTGTTATGTACAGACGGAGCCTCAAATAGCAAGGGATCCGGAGCAGGTTTAGTTCTCATCAGCCCAGAAAAGGTAGAACTGACCTACGCCCTGCGGCTAAACTTTCCTAGCACCAACAACGAGGCAGAGTATGAGGCCCTGCTAGCCGGCCTAAGTATCGCAAGAAAACTCAAAATCAAGGTTTTAAGCGTGCGGGTGGACTCAAAACTGGTGGCCAGTCAGATCAATGGGGAATTCACGGCCACCAAGGAAAGCATGCAGAAGTACTTAGCCCAAGCAAGGAAGTACATATCCGGCTTCCAAAACTTTAAGATTCGCAACATTCCGAGGGCCCAAAATCAGAAGGCGGATATATTAAGTAAACTAGCGGCAGTAGCCTTCGATCACCTGACCAAAAAAGTGCTCGTAGAAGTCCTGGAAAGGCCGTCGAGAGATGAAGAAGTAATTAATACTGTAGTAGAGGAGGAAACGGACAACTGGATGACACCGATCATCAAGTGTCTGGAAGAGGGCGTGTGGCCGGAGGATCCAAATGAGGCTAGAAGCTTAAGAATGAAAATTCCGCAGTATGTTATGGAAGAAGGTGTCCTCTTTAAGAAAGGCTACTTGGTACCGATGATGAGATGTATAGGGCCGTTACAGGCAAATTACATCATCCGGGAAGTGCATGAGGGTTGCTGTGGGATGCACGCCGGACCGAGGACCGTCGTGGCCAAGCTTATGAGGCAAGGATATTATTGGCCTACCATGCACCGGGATACCCGAGAAGAAATCAGGAAATGTGACTCTTGTCAGATACACTCCCCGATACCAAAACTACCCAAGACGCCACTGATGTCGATCATGTCCCCGTGGCCTTTCTACCAATGGGGAATGGACGTGTTAGGCCCCTTTCCGGAAGCACCCGACCGCATCAAATATGTGATTGTGGTCATTGACTATTTTACTAAGTGGATAGAAGCGAAGCCGTTGGTCAAGACGACGGGCAAAGATGTCATAAAATTTGTGTACGAGAACATTGTATGCAGGTATGGTTTGCCGAAGATCATAGTCACCGACAACGAAACCAATTTCGTGAATGACCCATTCAAGAAATGGTGCGAGGGGTTAAAGATCAAACAAATAAACACAGCCGTGGCGCATCCGCAAGCTAATGGACTGGTAGAACGGGCAAACCGAAGCCTGATGGATGGGATAAAAACAAGGTTAGGAAGGGAGAGAGCGGGATGGCTAGATGAGTTGCCCAACGTTTTATGGGCGCACCGGACGACTCTCAAAACATGCAACGGAGAAACCCCTTTCAGCCTAACGTATGGCAGTGAGGCTGTAATCCCAGCGGAAATAGGGATGCCCACACACCGGACGATGATGTTCCGAGAAGATCAGAACGAGGAACAGCAACGCCTGAACTTAGACCTCTTACAAGAAAGAAGGGAAAACGCTGCCATCCAGGAAGCTAAATACAAGACACAAGTAGAACAATACTACAACCGGAGGGTTAAGCCAATGAATTTCAAAATAGGGGATTTTGTCTACCGAAAGAATGAAGCAAGCCGGGTGGAAAATCTAGGAAAGTTAGGACCTAATTGGGAAGGGCCCTATCGTATAATAGGAGCAAGTGAGAATGGCTCTTATAAGTTGCAAACAATGGAGGAGAAGGAGGTCCCCCGGACCTGGCACGCTATAAATCTTAGAAACTGCTTCTTATAGTTGCTATTGTGACAAGAATCCTATTGTCATCGTGTAATCCGAAAGGACTATGTATGATCAACTAAATGATAAAAGTTTCCCCGCAGTAGGGAGACAATTTTCCAAAACTGAGGTGATAGTATAACGATTCCGACGGCTGGCCCCCGTCGAGTATGAAAAATAACAACTGACGTGATAATGCAACAATTCCGATGGCTGGCCCCCGTCGAGTATGAAAAGCAAAAACTAATGTGATAATACAACAATTCCTAGTCGAGTATGAAAACATAAAATACCCAAGTAATGGATGCCCTCTAACTTCATGAGGATGCCCGAACACCGGATGCACGGCCTACGCGGTCGGATGCCCTTAGAATAACCTAAGGAAGACATCTACCCAAGTAATGGATGCCCTCTAACTTCATGAGGATGCCCGGACACCGGATGCACGTCCGACGCGGCCGGATGCCCTTAGAATAACCTAAGGAAGACATTACGAAACCAAAAAAGAGAAAGAAAGTGCAAAAGGAATACATGTCAAGCAAAAAAGAAATCCATTCACAAAACTAGTTAACGGTAAACGGACATTGTTAGTTATTACAATGACATTATACGAATAATTGTTCACAAAGATACAAGTCCTAAGAATGTCCAGACTTAAGCATTCTCCTCCGCAGCATCCACCGGAGTCTCGGTGGTAGGAGGAGCCTCGGATGGTCCGGGCGTGTCCTTGTTGACAGGAACCTCCGGCTCCAGGTTCATCAGATCCCCTAGAGGCAAGCGGCAAGAGTCGGCAAGCTTCTGAATAAAGGGATACTCGGCTTCAAAAAGCTTGTCATATTCGGCCCTCCACAAGTTCGGAGCATCCCTGTTGACCTTCCGGATCTTTTGCAAGGCAACCTCCGTCTCTTCCTCAGTCCTGTTCACCTTGGCCCCGGTCACAAACCCTGCTTGGTAGGTCAAGCTATACACTTTAGCCATACTCTTTTTGTACTCGACGCTACCAAACAATCGACGGACAGCCGAAGGCAATAACATCCGGACAGCATTCTGCTTAACCACCTCACTTTGAGCGACCTCGGCTACCAATTTGCCGTTTTCCACCTGCAGAGCGGCTAGAGACTGGTCTTTGACAGCCAACTCACTTTCCAACTTCCTTATTTTTTCAGCTTGAGCACTAGAAGTCTCTCTCCACTCATTTCGGTCCCGGGTTACCCTGTCAACCTCATCCTTCAAATCTTTCTCTCTACCAGCACTGGTTTTTAGATCGGAGTCTAGTTTCCTCAACCCCTCCGTCAACCTTTTATTCTCACCTTCGGCGGCAAGGAGTTTCTCCGCAAGCCCCTCGCAACCTTTGTGAGCTTCATTCAGATAAAAGTAACCGTTAGAGAGATCCCGGAACCTCCTTAACAGTTCGCCCTGGACGATCACACTTTTCCCGAAATCTTCGTACGCCTGGCGAATGAGATCAATATTGTTTATCTGCTCCAAAGCCTCTCTCTCGGACGGAGTGGCAACGTTGTCAATCATCTCTCTGCAAGACCGGTACGTGTTTATCCGGACGTCGTCGCGGAGACCCCACTGGGGGAGGAAAACATTGGTAGCCTCATCTGCAGCGAAAAGCAAAAGGAGATAGTGAGGGAAAAACTTTAGTAAGTAGGACACGGACGAAAGTAAGATCAAAGCATACCTGAATCCAACAAATTGACCCTCTCAATGTGGTCGGGACCGCGGCTACGAGGGGCAGATTGGCCTAGAGGATGGCAAAAAAAAAAAAAAAAAAAAAAAAAAAAAAAAGGTTAGCAATTAGAAGTGATAAAATGAAAGAGGTCTGCGTATGCTTCAAATGCTTACCTTCGGAGTTGCGAAGAGGAGAGTTCACCGGAGGAATCGACCCTCCTCCTTGAGACAGTGGCGTCTGTTGTAATTGATCACCGCCCCCGCCCTCGTTTTTGCCCATCCCTTCCCGAGCCACAGCTACACCCCCACCCGCGGCAGCAACAGTAGGCGTTCCCTGCTCAGCGGTGAGGTTTAGATTCACCCCTGGTTCATTTGGATCAGCTTGGTTGATGGGATCCGCATTTACCACCGGAGAGCCTGAAGAAAACTGCTCAACAAAACCCATTTTTCTTTTCTTCTTTTTCTTGTTTTGGGCTTTGGATGTGCCCTCACCACCCTTCCTCTTGCCCGCCTCCCTTTCTTTTCTCTCCCGGGCTTCCCTCTCTTTTTTCTCCCTAGCCGCCACCACATCCGGATCGGCTTCCTCTGCTCTAAGGGTTAGGAGGTCCTTAGGTGGAAGGGGTGCACCAACCGGAAGGGGATCCGTTGTTCTTTTTGGTACCTCCCGAGTTGGGTCAATGGCTGGCCCTTTACTCACCACTGTATCATCCCATTCGGGAAGCTCAAGATATTCAGACATATTGACAACTGCGAGAAAAAGATCATTAAAAGCAAAGCACAAGATAATAAACACGGCAAAACCTAGGGCACAAGACAAATAATTACCATGACCCTCGGCATCCTTTAGAAGAGGCTCGAACCCCGGATTCTTGAAGACCGAAGATAGATGGCACATCCATAACAGACTTATGGTGGGTTTCCTTAGGAAAATAAGAGTACCGCTCAGCTTCTCGGCATCTGGCTTGGAAAAACCGTCCGGGTAAGGATCCATTATCTTGGAGTCTTTATGCCTCCAGGCCATGGCATGCAGAATCGCCCTACGGTCAATCAAAAAAAAATTCCTTCCAGTGCTTAAGGCCGGTCAACACTTCCTTAAAACATTTATAAGCCTTTTTACCCGTTCTACTCTCGAAAGAAAACCAGTGCCCCTGCTTGCACAAACGGTAAAATGCCCGGAACAGGGAGACCCGAGGACGAATGCCCAAACTATAACACCTAATTTCAAAAAGGGTCACTCGGTTCAAACCCAAGGGAACCAACTGGGAAAAATGAACTCTAAAATGTCTAATCACGTTTAGCAGAAAGGTCAAGAAGGGAATCCTATCACCTCCGGTATCCAACTGTTGCGGATATATGCCAATTGTATCCGCCGGGAGTTGGTCCATTGTCATATTATCCGGAGGAAGACGGGGACGAAGGTCATGGGGAATACCATATTCTACGATTATATTGTCTAGCTCGGGTTGTGTCAGCTTAGATGTATGAATATGCATATCGAACTTCGGAACTACCGGAAGTTGCATAGCCTCGGTCGAGATAGGGTTACTCTGTTCTTCGGTCACTTGTTCGGCCATTACTAAAAGGATGCCGGAAGGGATATACAAATAATTACAGGGAAGAACGAGACGAACCTTATAAATTCGAAGAAGAAGAAGATATTCCGGAGAGCGAAAGCAATGTAAAAAGTCAGAGAGATGTGTGAGAAAATAACTGTGGCAAAAAGCTTTTATATAGGCAAAGGAAGAAACCCTAACAGGCTGTCAAACGTCCCATCAGTCAGTAAAAGGTGACGTGGCTCAATCTTGCCCGTCCACGTCAATCTCGGAAGACGAGAATACACGGATGAAAGCCCATTAGACTGGCATCAGAACAGCCCAAAAAACCACAAATGTCATTAAAGCCCACCGCGAGGCATTTCAAAAAGCACATTTAGGAACATTACATACTCTCAAGTATTGCACCACCGGTTTTCACCCGGTAATCCAATACTGGGGGGGACATGTTGGCGTATATGTCCGGAAGACATGCAGTCCGGCATCACCGCTGGCCGGACGGCATTGTCTAAACCGTCCGGACGACAAATGACAATATCCAGTTTTTAAGGGATTCTTACCACGTGGCCTATTAACTAGGGTGGCTATAGGCTTGCAAACAGGTAATATAGGTCTGCACGAACAGTATATCTACAGTAACGAAGGTACATAGTTGGGGTAGTATAAATACCCCAACACATTTAATGATTCCACAGATATAAATACACACACTTACATTAACCACTGCATTTATTGCCATCTTTACCCTCCAGCTTACTTTAACGCCGGAGCTTGGTCCTGGACATCATCCAGGGCGAGGCTAACGCGTGCTGCTTATTGTGCAGGAAGGAAGACTTATTCACTCCGGCATCGTTGATTAAAGCAGAGCCCTCCAGCCTAACCGGATAGCGGGAATTTGCTTCAACACTCATGATAATGGCTAGAAAGAATATTCTATTGTAAGCAAATATCAAACAAAAATACTCGATCAAAAACAAGATCAAACCACATTAAGAAAGCATACTTACTTTGGTAAATTTTTACTATGCTTTTCTCTATAGGTTTTGTAACTTATATCAAAGGAGTTGATGTTCAAAAAATCTAGGTGTGGTCAAAAGAAATCTATCTAAAGTCATACAATCCAGTGAACCTAAGGCCAATGCTAAGAGCACAAGGTATGGGCAATACCAATAACACGTTATTGGTATGCCACCTCAGCGCCACATCATACACTTCCAAATAACACACCAATAACTCAAACACCCTCCCTCATAACACACCACTAACATGTTATTGGGTCCCGCAAAATACCCCACTAAAAATACCCACCCACTCACAATACAAAAACAAAAAAGATAAAAAGACAAAAAAACACACACACAAGTTTCATTTGGCTTGAGCCACTCTAGTAACTCAAAACCATTTGGCATGTAAATGGCTTATTGCATGGTATGGTAGTTGGCATGTTATTTGTCAAAAAATTTATGTTTGGCATGTTAAATAAAGACCATACCTTGTGCTCTAATGGCAACCACAAATATTGTGGTCACCCGCTGCCACATCAGCGCCACATCAGCTTTCTCTCTCTAAGATTACACCCAACCATAACTTGCTAGTGGTGACCGCAATGGCGACCGTAACTTTTTTTTTTTTTTTTTTTTTTTTTTTTTTAAACTAAAATTTTATTCATAATTAAAAACATAACAATTCAACATTACGATAACAATGCAATTAAAAAAAACATAACTAAAATTTTACATATGTCTAAACCACAATTTGATAATGGTGACCGCAACGACAACCGTAACTATTTTTATAAAAAAAATCAAAACTTCATGCAATTTTTTTACCACTTCACTATAGTAGAATAGAAAAGATTATTTGATTACACTATTATTTATCTATGCATCTAATGTGTAAAATAAAAGTAGTATAATGTGTAAAATACAAGTAGATATATTATTTCCAATGTCCAATGTCCTATACGTGTCCTAAACATTGAAATGGATCAACTCCTCAGCTCTCTCACACACCTTACACATACACACATGACCATCTTCTTGATATTCCTCCCAACATCCATATAAAAGAACCAGAAGATTCGCCCCTGCTTACCATCGATTTTCAAAGACCCACAAAAGAACCATAAGATTTTTGGCATCAAGATCTTCTCTTATAAGGTCTCGGGTAAGGCGGTTCTTTGTTTCTTTAGTTGTTTGGTCAAGATCTATGATGGGTTTAATAAAATCTTTAAAGATCCTTTAATATCAATCAAAGTAAAACCTGAGATCTTTGTATTCCAATCTAGTTTGTGTTTTCTTTGTAGTATTGTATTTTGGGGAGTGACGTGAGGACATAGAATCTGGTTTGAAATGAGTTGGGACATATGAACCAACGGTTGAAAAAATAGGGGGAGTTGTGCCATTCAATCGGTTGGCTGACAAACCGGAAGAATGCAAAGGTTGGGGTGAGATTCGGTCATGCTCGGTTGAGCTAGGGAAGGAGACGCAGTCGACTACTCGGTTGGGGGGGTCAACCAACCGAGCAACTACCCTCCATTAGCATCGGCCTAAATGAAAGTATTGTTTGAGTGGAGTTGAGATCAATATAGAACTCATATTTGTCATAGAACAAATGAACCAATCACAAACCTCCATTTTTTATCTAAATTAATACAAAATCATTTTCCACATTTTTTTTTAAAACAACATATCTTACAAACGGTAAATCTTCAAAATATAAAAAATACACCATCGTGACGAGAATTAAATTATCTTTCTATAGATATGCACTTTTATATATTTTCGACAAACATTTTTTTTCAAAAATTTCGTTCGAAAAAATCATATATGATTTTTACGAATCATATATGATTTTAAAAAATCATGTATGATTCGATTTTTACGAATCATATATGATTTTTACAATCATATATGATTCTGAAAAATCATATGTGATTCGTAAAAATCGAATCATATATGATTTTCACAAATCATATATGATTTTTGTTGACCGAAATTTTGAAAAAAAAAGTTGTTAAAATATATAGTAGTGCATATCTATAGAAAGATAATTTAATTCTCGTCGCGATGGTATAATTTTTATCGCGTAACGATTAACGGTTTGCGAGATATTTAATTTTTTAAAAAAGGGTGAAAGTTTATCATAATAAAAAAATGAATGGCTATTATTGGTTCATTGGATCTATGGTAAATTTTGGATCTATATTGAACTTTTGCCTGTTTGAGTGTGGACATGGTTTTGTTCCAAATGCCAAAAATCGTCATGGTCTAACCTTGCTGATGAATTTACCATGTCTTTATCATTTGTCTATATGTAACCAAGCACTCAACTTTCGTTTAAATTCACCTCTTGCGAATACAATCTTTTATATAAGCACAATCAATTTTATTATCCATAACACTTCCTACAAATTAAATTCAAGATAGAAACAATGAGCAAAATAATTAATAAGTTGTGAGACTCATTTGATTTCTGATTATTCCTAGAAGTAGGAATAGGAAAATTAAGTATAAGGGTTAATTCTATATATATACGTAACATATTTTTCTAAAAGAAACAAAATACGTAACAAACTTTATCTATTATCAGAATCGTCAAAATATTTTCAAATTTTGAATAATGTACGTATTATTGATTGGTAAATGACATGTTTGACCGGTTACCATTTAGAAAAGTTACACTAATAGTCTGATTTGCGTTGACTTTCACATTTAGTCTCTTGAGAAAGTTACATCAATAGTCCTTGTGGTTTGCGTTGACTCTCACCTTTAATCTCTTAACTTTTTTTTTCACTTAAAAAAGTTATAGTAATTTTCCATGTGGTTGTGCATTGACTTTCACCTTTAATACCTTGACTTTTCTTTCATCTATAACTCTTTTTTTAAACTTTTTTTTTATTCAAGTAATATTTCTTTCCTCTTTTTTTTTTTTTTTTTTTTTTTTCAAATTTCAAACAATGTACGTAATATAATCGGTATGTAGGGGTGCTATTCGGGTCGGGTTGGTCAGGTTCGGGTCAAACGGGTCGGGTCCAAGTCGGGTCGAGGGTAAAAATAATATACCCGAACCCGACCCTATTTGAACTCGGGTTAGTCGGGTTCGGGTCAAGTCGGGTCGGGTCCAAGTCGGGTCGGGTCGGGTCAAGTCGGGTCGGGTTCGACCCTATTTGAAAATGAGTAATTGCATGTACAAGCAGGGCTGATTTTTGCATTTTGTTAAGGACTGTTTCTAAAATAAAATTAAATAGGGGTGTTTGGAAATTCATTATACATGTTAGCTCCATTGTTTGTTTGATTCTTGCAGACGTGCATGGTTTTTTTGGATGAAGTTTAACTAAGATAATTGGACTGAATTGGCCATGGATCTAAGGTACGTGCTGGGTTCATTAATCCTCCCGATATTGGCCTAAATATTCATTTACAAGTTATATGTTTTTAATGCTAGAACAATATTTATTTACTTGGAAAAATATAATTATATGATCAAAGCTTTACCCTGCTAAGATGGAATTAATGCATACTGCTGATCCGACTGCTATACCTGCTAACTCTCCTACCTGCAACATACTACATAAAACAACATTAATTAGACTTTTAAAGAATACATTCAACAATTAAAAATAAATAAAGATTTAAAAAAAAAAATAAAAAAAAATTCCTAACTCGGGTTAGTCGGGTTGACCCGAACCCGACGAAGCAAAGTATTTAAACCCGATACCCGACCCTAATTCGTACTCGGGTTAAACGGGTTGACCCGATTGACCCGAGTTAGATTTTGGACCCGAGTAACCCGACCCGAATTGACTCGGGTCGGGGTCGGGTCGGGTCGGGTCGGCCCGAATGACACCCCTATCGGTATGTTACTAGTTTAATGAGTACCACTTAGAAAAATTACATGAATGGTCATTTTTACACGTATTATACATATATAATGCAACGTTTAGAAAAAAAAAATTACATTTTTTTCACTTATTCATACAAGTTTTTGTATTTTTTTGATTTTTTTTTATATTTTTTTTAAAGTGAAATTTTTGTTTCTTCACTTTTACACTTATTATACTTATACTTTAACGTAATGTTTAGAAAAAAAAAATCTTTTTAAGAAATATAAGTCACATGAGGGTGTAAAGTATAAGTATAAGTATAAAGCAAATTTTAGAAATTTTTTCCTAAAAAAGATTAGTATTATTTCAAAAAAAAATGTGTAGATCGGCGGGAACATCCTGACCCCGGGTGTCTTTTGACATCAGCCATTGTCCACCCCACAAGGAATAGCTCCGGTAATTCTCCTGGCCTAGTGGGGCACCAACTGGAGTGAGCACGAACCAAGACTCGGACCCAAGTTCAAGTCTCATCCTTGACATTTGCTTCATATAGGTACCCACCTCCGCAAAACCTATGCCAAAGATTATTATTATTATTATTATTATTATTTTTTAAGTTCCGTTAAAGTATAAATATAATAAGTGTAAAAATGTTAGTGTCATTTTTTAAGTGGTAAAAAAATAAGCGTATGCATAAATGAAGAAAGTAAAAAAAAAAAAAAAAAAAAAAAAAAAAAAAGTGTGATAAGTTTAAAAAAAAAGATAGTGTGTAAATAAGTGTAAAAAAATGTAGTGTATGAATAAGTGGTAAAAAAAGTGTAATAAGTGTAAGAAAATAATTATTATATGAAAAAAATATAAAAAAATAAATAAGTGAAAAAATATCTTAGGACTAAAGATGAAAGTCAACGCAAACCATAAGGACTATTACTATAATTTTTTAAGTGGTAACCGGTCAAACATGTCATATACTATGTACATTGTTCAAATTTATTAGCGATTCTGGTGATAAATAAAGTTGGTTACGTATTTCATTCTTTTGAAAAAAGTATGTTACGTATCTTTAGACTTAACTCAATTTATAAATACGCCGAGGTTCAAAATTTGCTTAAAAATATTAGAAAAAATTACACGTATGGTCTTTGTGGTATACCCCAAATAATAGGTTTAGTCCTTAAGTCGTTTTAATTACACAACACATACCTATTTTTGAAACCTTTCACCCATTTAGTCCTTATTTTGGGAAATAGGGAATGTTCATGTAATAAAAGGAACTGTAAATAAATATATAGATGATCTCTATTTTTTAAAATAGGAACCATTGATGCAACTAGTTTGAAAAATAAGGATTATCCATGTAATTAAAATCGAATGGGAACAAAACATGTAATTTTGGGTAAACAACAAGGACGAAACATGTAATTTTATCAAAATATTATGGAAAGATTGTAATATTTTTTGTTCTTGGGCTTGAAATTTGTTAGTTAATCAACTCTCGCTTGCATATTAGGGCGTGACAGTGCAATGGATCGGGTTCATACCCAAATCATTGTACATATATGTGTCGCTTTTTTTCCTATAAACTTTTACATTATTCTTATATGATCAAGTTACACACTATCGTGCTTGAGCGAGGTGGGCGGCCAAAGGACCCAAAATTTTGCAAGCAAATTACAAAAGTGAACCGTATACATACTCATATTACTAAACCGAACACTTTTCTTATGGTTTACGAGAATGACCAAAATGTGTCCCTTTCCATTACCCCACATATGAGATGTCACAATCATAAATGGAACCGGGAAGTATTGAAGGATCTTTTTGAGCTTGGAGTAGAACTCCATATGAATCAAATATAATAATTCCTGGAGAATTACAGTGCATTCATTGCCATCAACGTTAACTTTATGATGCCTGACTTGCTCAAGCAACTGTTGCATGCATTCTGCGGGACTCATGGAGTCACCTTCCGTAGAACTCCATGATATAAATGATTTCTCGACGTCCTGTCACACCATAGTTTCTTATAAGAACATCGCAGACTCTTGGCAGGAGACCATCTTCAAGCTTCTCACCATCTTCCTCGCTACCATCTTCAAGCATTCAGCAGCAGCAACACGCCCATGCCTCCCCCACGCCCAGGCCACGCCCAACAACACCATCACGCCCAGATCCACGCCCAGGGCTACCCCCAGGCCTCCTCACGCCCAGGCCTCCCCCACGCCCAGGCCACGCCCAGCAACACGCATCACGCCCAGGCCTCCCCACGCCCACGAGAATTGGTGTACACGTGTACGGTTTAAAACGATTACGATACCAATCTAACGTCTAATATTGAAAAGTTCATTTTAGAAAATTATATGGGCGTGGTTTATATGCGTAAATTACTATCGAAAGTGTTCATTTAAAAAATTTCCTCAAATTTTGCCCCTAATATCTATATTATTTATAAAACAAAAATGGTTAAAATGAAAAATGAAAAGTCAAAAAAATGAAATGATGAAAATATTAAAGAGGAAATTTTGAAACAATTAATTATGATCAATATTAACTATTAATACACATATGTTTAAAAAAGAAACTATTAATACACATCGAAAATCGGATTGACTTAGGACGCTTCAAACCCGATGAGTTGACCCGGTTTAATTTGACCAGTTTTTCGACCCACCTCGTCGGATTGACTCAGTTTAAATTGACTCTTTTTTCGACCGGCAACCGGTTGAAACACACGAGTACTCTTCTAGTAATTACTATATATACTAAAAGCAAGGGAGGAAAACAGTACCAACCCCACGCATTAATTGCCATCTTTCGTAAATTGGCAACAACAGCCCCTGAGGTTCAACTGGCGTTGCAAAGCAAGTCCTTTAGCAATGCAAGCTTTCGCAACTTGGCAAAAACAGCCCCTGAGGTTCAAGTGGCGTTGCAAAATAAGTTCTTTAGCATTAATTGCTATCTATTGCAATTTGGCAAAAATAGTCCCTAAAAGTGTCGTTACAAAGTAAGTCATTTGTAACCGCGAAAATAGTCCCTAAGGTTTTAATTGTATTTGCAAAGCCGGTCCAAACAAATTTTCCGGTCATTAATCAGTTCCAAATTCACGTCTACAAAAGCAATCCCGCTGCATCGCGCGAGTTTTCCTCACTCGTTATATACATAAGAGAGATTCTTTCACGGAATCACGGCCCTCGAACTTGAAGGATAACATTTTATACAAAATTGATTTTTGAAGGCCTCACTTTTGGGGTTCAACCTACGTGGAAAAGAGAAAAAGCCACAACACATAGTTTGATGATGTACTCGTAGTTACATTAATTTTCCAACACAATGAGTTATGATACGTCATAAATACAACCTTTACAGGGGATAAAGTTTTGGCAATCAATTTATCATGCATTCAATGCATTATTCATTCCTTGCTCTTTCTGAATTAAAATAGTTCAATAACATTGATTTCAAAAAATATATAAACGGTAGTAAAATGTAAAGAAAAAGCTAATAAAATTAACGTAAATGAGACATTGAGAAATGAGTGCAGACTAAACAACCGTAAATTTAATAATAATGTGTTATTGAACGCAAATATTTTACATAGACACTGTAATTATATACAATTTTTTCTAAGGGTTTGTGACATATTGTTTATGAGCATGATGATGGCAGCTTTTTTTGTACCCATGCCCTATAATTGAACATGCGAATATGGAGAAACAAATGAGTACACAAATGTCTCGATCGATATTTGAGTGGAAAAATTCATGGTTCGTTTCAGCTTTTTTGGCTATATGTTGTACTGTTTGTTTCTTTTTAGCCTTATTGCATTCCTTTTAAAGCATGAGAATATTTTGTCTAACAATGCGGGTCTCATTTCTTTAAATAATTATACACACTTAAACCTACTATATTTATACGTCGAACAGAATTTTAAGTTGAAATGTTCAACTCATACACACTTAAACTCAGTACCACACTTGCACATAAGTTTTCAGACAATGTTTTCCTTTATGGACTCGACACATACTTTCATAGAGAGCTAGGTGCAGAGAAATATTATAAATATGTTATTCACCGCCACCTCAATATAACATAAACAAATCAAGCACCGAAGAAAATATGTGTCGACAAGTCTAGAAAATACCAAACTATTTTGCATAGTGTAAAGCTTGAAGTCTTTAACAGTTAATCCCTATGTGTCAAACTCTCGATAGACCACTGATAAAGATTAGATTTCTTTGTTTTTTCTTTTGTCTTTTGTGAAATTTCTTTTTGGAAAAAGGAATACTCCAATACTTTTAGCATGAAAAGCACTACCAAAAGTTTTAGGGTCCGTTTGGTTTGGTTGATAGGGAATGAGACTATGACTTTCAAAGTCATAGTCTGTGTTTGTTTTGTTTTGTTTTGTGGGCCCGGTAATGAAATGGGTATATCATAGTCATAGATTCATTACACACCAATTTGATGTCTATGAAATCCATTCCCATGGGCCCCTCTTTTTTCCACTACAAAATTCAAATATCTATACACTTTTTCATACCATATTTTATCAACCAAACATAAACAATCGTAATGATACATTTTTTCATACCCATTATCATTCCACCTCATTCCAAATCCGATACCCATTGTCATTCCTAGCAACAAACCAAACGGGCCCTTAGTAAAGATGAATCTCCCATGTGAATCACATATTAGGGTGGTGGCAACCATGCATAACATATTTTTTCATACCTAATAACCCAACAATAATATTCTTCCATCTCATCTCATACCTATCTCATATCTAACAATAGATTTTTAGTGGCAACCATGCCTAACCCATACCTCATCTATTTTTTTTTTTTTTTTTTTTTTTTTTTTTTTTTAAACAATTTAATAAAAACATAATATTTTATTAATACTTGAAAGAAAATTACATAATACTTATTAAAAAAACACTAGTCATCAAGGTATGGTAAGTCTTGAGCGTCTACATACTCCGTAAGATCATAACGGAGACGGTGATGGATATTTTCGTCTTGTAACTCCGGTAGTACATTCGGGTAATAAACTGGCGTGACCGGCGGATCCATTATAAGAACCGGTGATATTGCTATCCCGTCGTCTTTTAAAATCATATTGTGTAATATAACACACGTATGAACGATTTTTCGAATCTTCTCGAAGGACATAGCCCGGAGAGGATGACTGAGAATAATTCATTTTCCTTTAAGACGACCAAAAGCTCGTTCGACATCCTTTTGTGCAGACTCTTGTAGCTTCTTGAATCTCTTTTCTTTCGGGCCAGTTGGATAAGGATATGCTTTAACAAACGTTGAATACGTAGGATAGATTCAATCGGTAAGATAATATCCACGTTTGTAAAGCCGTTCATCTAGAGTAAATAAACTGTTTGGCGCCGTTTCATTTCGCTGAGTAAGATACAACGGAGATTGATTCAAAACATTGATGTCGTTATTTGCACCGGGAGGACCAAAAAACGAATGCCAAAACCACAAATCATTTGAAGCTACGGCTTCAAGCATAATAGTCGGGTATTGGTGATCACCTTTCAAATGCCTAGGACAATTTCGCCAAACGAAATGTGTACAATCAATGCTACCAAGCATTCCAGGAATGTGATGTTGTTCTTCATGTGCCTCGAATAAGCGTGCAACGTCGTGGGTTGTCGGCTTACGTAAGAACTCTTGCCTATATAATTGGATTACCGCTTCGCAAAAATGATCAAGGCATTCACCTACAAAGTATACCGAATTATAAAAAACTAAAAAATACCGAATTATAAAAATAACCTGACGTTCTTCGTGCCATGTTTAAGTAGTCATCATATCTATCCGGAGGTCCACCCGTTGCGAGTTGTCGAATGGCCGATGTGCATTTTTGCAACGCCGTGAAAATTTTTCCCCCCTAGCGTCTACGCCCTCTTGAAACCATTCGAAATTCACTTCAATATCACCAACAATTTTTAGAAACAAGCTTTTATTCATACGAAATCTTTCACGAAAAACATTGGGGGAAACTTTGGGTTTTCTTCGACGAAATAGTCATTCATTAGAGTTTCTAGAGCTTTTTCACGAAAACGGGTAACATGTCCTCGGGTTGAGCTTGCCGTGTCTTCAATGGCATCGCACGCGGCTAAATAGGTTTCTATGGTAGAACCGGTGGAAAACAATAGCTCGAAAGAGTCGGATAGAAAATCTAACTCGTCCTCGGATGAAGAAGATGAAGATTAAGATGAATTCATTTTGTTTGTGAAATAGAGATGTTTTTGTTTGAGTAAAAATAGAGATGTTTTTGTGTGTGAAACAATGTTAAATGGGTAGTGTTTAAATATGTAAAAAAAAAAAAAAAAAAAAAAAATGATTTTTTTTTTTTTTTTTAATGCATCTCAACGGCTAGTTTTGTCTCACGTTGAATCGGTAAAGTATACCGATTAAGCACCATTTGATGCCACACCGATTCATGCCTAAATGTTGGCAATGATCATGCCGATCGGCATGATGGATACCGAATCCATGCCGAGAACGGTTGCCACCCCCTTACATGTTTGGTAAATATATACAAATTTCATCATATGTTAGGTACACGAAATAATTATTATGACAATTGGTCACGAAAAGTTTATCCATGTATGAGTCACATTCGTTTCATCTTGTTTCTACAAAAGTTTATCATATGCTATATGTTAGAATTCCTTAATTTAGGGAGAACGATTTATCCTTGTAGTAAAAAGTCTCGTGCGTTTTGTCTCTTTTAGTTAAACTCTTCACAAAAAGTTGTGCATAATTCGAGTTATCCAAAACCCCAAATTATTAAGTTGAAATGGGGTTCAATAACTTTGGGAATCCAAAGTAGAGGTAGAACTAAACTTGTTATTTGGCATTCATGCTTAATGACTTTTTAGGATTTTTTTTTTGGCTCCCCACCCGAAACCCAAACAAAAGCGTGATGAAAATCATTGGATTGTAGGAGTAATATTTGTCTTTCACTTTTGAAGAAGGGTTTGAGAACTAACATTATAGAAACATACGGAAAGAAAATCTATAACAGGAAGGGACTTGACCCGGGTTGGTTAGAAATTTGGAATTTTGAATTTGGTTTCGGTAGTTTACTATTCACTAATAAGTAATAACTTATGGTAGTTAAAGGATCAGGTAGACAAGAGTAAAAAATTCAAAAGTTCATTGGTAAAAAGAAAAGATTGGTGCAATATCTCGTAATAGGCGTTTCTAGTTTTGGGCCATTGGATTAATTATTCTGCAAAGAAAAAAGGCCACAAAGCCCATCTTTTGTTAAAGTTGTGTACTTTTTTAATAAGCTTTGCCATATACCCCAAATAAACAACCTATAGTACTTATCGAGTGGAGTATACTTTTTGAGAAAAGCAATTGTGAATGTACGAACCTAAGGCTACGCACAATGGGGGGTGAACCGATTGGGTTGAGGGTCGGTTGAGCAAGGTTGCCCCTTGTGGGGTGATCGGTTGTCACCGGTTGAGTGGGAGGTTGCCACGAACTAGTTTGGCTATTCGACCGAGAAGCAAAGCAAGAAAAAGTTAAAAAAAATCCAACCGTTTGGATTAAAAAAAAAAAAAAAAAAAAAAAAAAAAAAAAACTCTTTACCACTTTTACAACATTATAAATATCAACCTCAAACACATTTTTAAACACAATTCAAACAACTTCTCATCAATATTCATCATGTCACAAAGAAAGACTCCCATATAAAAAAAACCGATGATCCCGACTTCCCCAAAATTCCCCGAACTTGAATTTCTCACCGGATCCACCGTTTGAATTAACCGGTGTAACACCACCACAAAATCGGGGTATTCGTTTTCGAGCACCTGGTTTTGAATATGAAACACAACTACCACAACCCAACCAAAATCAAAACCCATTTTACGTCAATCGTCCATATTTCCCACCGGGTTGTCCTAGTATCAATCAAAACCAATCACCAAGCGGGTCGTCATATCATCCTAACATGGATTTCTCCCAATTTTCCCAACTTAATCAATCGTTTTCACCGCTTCATGGTGTTAATATTGATATGGATTTTGATCATTTTATGGAATTCCCTCCTCAAAACTACACGTCTCAAAAATACCTGACTCAAGATGCTTCGATGGGTTCGGGGCACGGTTCTATTCGTATTGAAGACGATGTCGAAGAGACGTCACCCATCAAATCAAAGAAGGGTTCAAAACGGGCTACAAAGGAGAAGGGCAAGAATGTTGCAACCAAAAAGGTCGAAGCATGGACAAAAGAGGAAGAGGTCGTGCTTTGTAAAGCTTGGATACATGTGTCGAAAAATTCGGCTAGAGGGAACGCTAACCGGAATGGGTTTTGGGATGAGGTGATATTGTACTTTGAAAATGAAATTGGTTCAACAAGAACCTACGACTCCATAACGACCAAATTTGGAAAGGTAGGATTCGTTCTAGGGTTGGTTTCTTTTGTGCAATTATGGATACTATCAAGAAGAATCACGGAAGCGGTGAGAATGACGAAGACGACTATGAAAAGGCTTGTAACGAATACCGTGTGATTCACAAGCATGAGTTTACGTTGAAGGAGTGTTGGAAAGTTTTGAGGAAGCATTCTGCTTGGAAAACCGTTGAGATGCCTGCTTTCACCCCGAATAGTCGGAAGAAATCCAAGACTTCGGAAACCACCTCGAGGTCAACAAAAGGTCCTTTTAATCCCCAAGACGTGGATGATTCTGAAGAGGACGAGACTCGAGAATCACGACCAAAAGGTCGTGACGCAGCCAAGAAGAAAGCACCCGAGCCACCAACATCATTTGTTACTACGATGGCCAAGAACTTTTTCAAGTTCAAAAGTTAAAGTAAGGAAAAAAAAACAAGAATATGGAAGAGGAATACATAAAGTTGAAGCAAAAAGAGTTGGAGCTTGCAGAGGGAAGGGCAAGGCGAGCCGAGGAATTCAAAAGGGAGAAACTTGAGCTCCAACGTCAGCAGCTTGCATTGGCAGCACAATCAAACCGGACGCAAGATTTAATTTTCTACAACACACCCCTCGACCCAAATATGCCCGCACGACAACTACAAGAACTTCAACAACTTAAGGCAGCAATCAAAGAACGCCACAACTTAGATTATTAGTTTCAGTTTTTAATAAGTATTGTAACGTCTACGTTTTATTAATTTAAGTTTTTAATTATTGTTGTAATGTTAAGTATTTTTATTAATGAAGTTTAATTTTGTTTTTAAAAATATTTGAATTAATTATTAAAAAGAAAAAAAAAATCTCAGGTCACCACTGTGGCTACTAGGTCGTCAGAGAAAAAAAGCTGATGTGGCAGGGGTGACCCAGGTCACCACTGTGTTTAGCCTAAAACCAATAAGCATAAAAGCTAAAGCTCAACGCTTTTAGGCTATGTACAACAACGACCTTAGGCGACCTTCATTTTGTCTGCCACATTAATTTTTTTTTTCCTGGCGACCTTCAGACGACCTGGTATCCACATCAATGATTTTTTATTTTATTTTATTTTTCTTTTTTCTTAAATTGAAAATTTTTAAATAACAAATTTAAACTTTATTAATAATAAAACTTAAACATTACAATATTTAGTGTTTTTTGATTTAGGAGTTCCTTGCTTGACATGATGAATGACAAGTTGTTTGAATTGTGTTTGAAATTGTGTGTTTAGAAATGTGTTTGAGGTTGATATTTATAATGTTATAAAATTGATAAAAATTAAAAAAAAAAAGAATTATCCGATGTTCGAATCCCCTTTGTAAAAGGCGCTTTTTTATTTTTTTAGTAAAACTTTCGGCCGAATTTTCGACCGAGGTTAAGCTTTTTTTGCTCGGCCACCATGGACGATCGACTGGCCAAAAGGGGACGACCTCAGACGACCAATCGATCGATCGACCTTGACCTCAACCATTGTGCATAGGCTTAGGTGCAAAACTATTTAAGAGATGTTTCGATTATCTTATTTTTTTATATATAAATATATAGTCGTAGTGGATAGTGACCAATTTTGTCTTGTAAGGCGCTTTTTTCTAAGCTTGTGTTACAAATTACGATAGCGTAAATGATACAAAAATGCATCAAAGTTAGTGACATTTCAAATCAAGGTATCCTACTCTTTTGGCATAAAAAAGTAGTCAATTTATTTTTTCAATAATTTTAGTATTTTTGTTAAATAGTTAACGATCATTCGTTAAGTTTTACATTTCAAGTTCACCGTCACCGCCACTGTCAACCCTGCCCACCACCACTACCAAGCGGGTGATTGCTGGTGACGACGGTGATTGGTGGTCGTGGCGGCGGCAGTGGACTTAAAATGTAAAACTTAACTGATGATCGTTAAATATTTAACAAAAATACTTAAATTGAAAAAAAAAAAAAAAAAAAAAAAATACACTACCTTTTTATGAAAAAAAGTGAGATAATTCCATTAGAAATAACATCTAGCTTAGGTTTCTTTTTAATATACCCATAACAACATTGAGTTGAGATCAATATAAATATAATATTTGTCATAAATCCAATGAACTAATCTTAGCTATTCATTTTTCATTAAAATTAATAAAGACTTAATTTTCATTTTTTTTAAAACATACATATCTTGCAAACGATAAATCTTCAAGCTACGAAAATACACCATCGCGACGAGAATTAAATTATCTTTTTATAAATATGCACTTCTATATACTTTCGACGAACTTCTTTTTTCAAAATTTCCGACGAGAAAAATCACATGTGATTTTTCCGAATCATGTGTAATTTTTTAGGCGAAATTTTTGAAAAAAAAATTAGTCGAAAGTATATAGAGTGCATATATATAGAAAGATAATTTAATTCTCGTCGTAATAGTATAACTTTTTTCGAGTAACGATTAACGATTTGCACGGTGTTTAATTTTAAAAAAAATTGTGAAAGTTTATTATTATTATTATTATTATTATTATTAAAAAATGAATGGACATAGTTGGTTTATTAGAATTGTGGCAAATATAGGATATATATTGATATTTTCTCTAAGGCTAGACGCAATCGTCCATTTGAAATCGGTTGGTCATTGCATATGATCGATGTTTAAATCGGTCGACCCATTTGTGGCAATAGGTCATGACATCGGTCGACAAGGGAATAATTTGGACATCGGTCCGAAATTCAACCGATATTAAATTTGGACTCTAATCACTTTTTCGACTGTTTGGGGCATTAAACTAAAAAAAAAAAAAAAAAAAAAAAAAAAAAAAAAAAAAAAAAAAATTCTAAAAAATTTTATTACTCTATAAATACTAACTTCACCACTATATAAGATGTTTGAATTAAAAAAAAAAAAAAAAAAAAAAAAAAAAAAAAAAAAAAAACGTCTTTCATCGACTGTGGCATCAGGGTTATGTCTGGTCGCTGGAGAGAGAAAGCTGACGTGACGCTGGTGACCTGGGTCATCTCCGGTCACGATTGGACTAATAATCAAGGCTCAATGAATTATTGGAAATGAATGTTAAATATTTCATACGACAAACATCTAATTTTTTCTAGAGTAAATTGCAAAAATCGTCCTTGTAGTTTAGCAAAATTGCAGATTTCGTCCTTGTGGTTCATTAAGTGCAAAAATAGTCCGTATTTTACACTGTTTGGTCCGCTTTTGGTCATTTGACTTAACTGCCGTTAAACGGACTACGTTAGTAGTTACACTTTAGCCCTTTGGCTAACCACCGTTTGCAGAACCCATCCTTAAAACCACAAGGACGATTTTTGCATTTTTTTTCAAATTAAAAAAAAAAAAAAAAAAAAAAAAAAAAAAAAAAAAATCCTACGGTTTTTTTTTGACTATTTCTTTTCGAAAATGCTTTTTATATAAAAATGTTTTATATGAAATTGTTTTATATAAAAACGATTTATAAAAAAGTTTTTATATAAAACGTTTTTATATAAAAAGTTTTTATATATAGCTTTTTTATATAAAAACGTTTCATATAAAATAACATTTTTATATAAATAAACAGCCGTAAGAAAAACGGACAAAACAAACCAAAACGGATAAAAACAAACAATCTACTTTATTTCTTCTAATATCATACTTATCGACCAAAGGAATCAAATTATATATTTAAAAACAAACAATCTACTTTATTTCTAATAGCATATGTTTTTATCCGTTTTGGTTTGTTTTGTCCGTTTTTCTTACGGCTGTTTATTTATATAAAAATGTTGTTTTATATAAAACGTTTTTATATAAAAATGTTTTATGTAAATTGTTTTATATATAAAAATATTTTATATAAAAACGTTTTACAAAAAAGTTTTTATATAAAAATGTTTTATAAAAAAGTTTTTATATAAAAAAGTTATATATAAAAACTTTTTAAATTTTTTTATATAAAAAAGCTTTATATAAAAACATTTTATATAAAAACTTTTTTATAAAACGTTTTTATATAAAACATTTTTATATAAAAAACATTTTCGAAAAAAAAAATATTCAAAAGAATTTAAAAAAAACCGTAAGGATTTTTTTTTTTTTTTTTTTTTTTTTTTTTAATTCGAAAAAAAATTGCAAAAATCGTCCTTGTGGTTTTAAGGATGGGTTCTGCAAACGATGGTTAGCCAAAAGGGCTAAAGTGTAACTACTAACGGAGTCTATTTAACGACAGTTAAGTCAAAGGACCAAAAGCGGACCAAACAGTGTAAAATACGGACTATTTTTGCACTTAATGAATCACAAGGACGAAATCTGCAATTTGGCTAAACCACAAGGACGATTTTTGCAATTTAATCTTTTTTTCTAAAAAAGCAATATTTTATTAAGAACCACAAAAGAAAAAAGAAAAAAGAAAAAAAAATACAAGTTATTCTACCTCAATTAAAAAGCTATTTAAAAGAAGATGAGACTCAAAAGACAAAAACAAAACAAAACATATATACCATCGTTATAGTCACATTCATGTTTAGATCATGTAATTTTTTTTTGAACGGCAACTTTTATTAGAAAACTAACAAGGAGCTAAAACAATTACAAAGCAATCAAGTAACGATGTTGAAGCCAACTATCCCATCTAAACTTAGTTTTACTTCTATAAAAACTCCAATTGAAAGAACAAGAAACAATATCATCAAACAAAACATCTTTACGAGGCTTTTGGGTGGCAAAAAGGAGTTGATTACGGAAGTTCCACAAGCTCCACCACGACACATAAAAAACGCCTTCCAGAACCCTTTTAATCTTAGAGTCCAACCGGATAGAATTAAACCACTCCAACCAATCCGATTAAGAACCAACTGGGCTCCAAGACAGGTTCCACCAACGACAATTGGTTGTATTAAACCAAAATGCTCACGGTATTAGGTTTAGGACTCGTTTCTTTTTTCTTTTGAACATATGTGTTGGTAACGTAGGTGAGTCCTCAATATATATTAATGTTTTTTTTTGTTGGGGTTCACACAATTGGGTTAGATCATTTATTTATTAAAGACATATATATGCTAGCTTCTTCCCATATAAATGCATTAGTGGACTTAGACACACATATACTTATATCCCTCTGAATCTTAAAAAAATAATAATAAATAAAAAAAGGACCTTAGGCTATATGGGGTTTTCGGAATCGTTTTATTTTTGAAACCTCTCCTCCTAATCGTTCGTTGATTTTCGATGATATCGTGTCGCATTCTTTTCTTTGATGTTATAATAGATGTAATAGGTCTTTTTCTTGGGATTCATGGCTTAAAAACCCTCATTTGATTTCTTTGTAATGTTTGGTCTAGCGCCTTGCTAGTAATAATATTTTGCCGTTCAAAAAAAAAAAAAAGATTATTTATAAGACTAAACTAGAAAAGGCCAGGGGTCAATAATTGAACCAATAATTTGAGAAAGATTGATTGATCGGCAAAAGTTAAATATAGATCTCAAATTTATCATAGATCAATTAACTAATAATAGACATTCATTTTTTTTTTAAATAAACTTTCACCTTTTTTTAAAAAATTAAATATCTCATAAACCGTTAATTGTTACACGATAAAAATCATACCATCGCGACGAGAATTAAATTATCTTTCTATAGATATGCACTACTGTATATTTTTAACGATTTTTTTTTTCAAAATTACGGCCCAGAAAAATCATATGATTTGTGAAAATCATATATGATTCGATATCATATATGATTTGTGAAAATCATATATGATTCGATTTTGAATTTAAGAAGTGTGAAAGCATTACACAATAATTTTGATTTCTGCTGTTTTTAGTGTGTGGTTGGTTAAAGCTAAATAACATTGTCTATGGTTGAGTGCTGATTTGTGGTTCCAAGATAAAGTGGTTGTATAAAAAATTGCTATGTTAGGCTTTGATAGTTGTGCAGAATGTGAGAAGAGCAAAGTGGTATGCAAAATCAGCAATTGGTTGTCATGTTTTGAATGTGTGTTCAGAAATAGTAGATCTTGTGAGCATGTGTAAGTGAAAAAAACAAATTGAGTGCCAATCTGTAGCTGGACTTTAAAGTAGCTGCATAAATAGTAAAGCAATTTGCAATTTTGTGATGCTGCTACTCAATGACAGTAGACCATGCATGCATCATTGCAAAGGCTGAATGATAAAACCAATTTTTTTAAATGTGGAATGCATGCACTAATAATATCATATGATTTTAAATGAATCTTGTAAATATGGCTGAACAAACAGTGGAATGCTTGTCATTTTTTTGGTGTTATTCAATAATACTGGAGCAGCTGTGCATCATGTGAGGGATTGAATTATGAGGGCAGGGATTGCAGATGCGGAATAGGCATGTGAAAAAGGAGGCTATGCTTACAGGGGCTATTTAAAATATGAAATGTGCATGTTAATTTTTTCATAAACTAATTGTTTGGCTGGTCAAAGTAACCAACAAAACAGAATGGCAATCCATCCTAAGTGTGCTAAGCTGACCAACGATGCTAATTCTACAAATTGGACAGACATGTTAGCTTTTTATCTTCGCCAAGCCTCAACAGAGGAGATTCAAATAGCGCGAGAAATAAATGCATTGTCTGTAAGATTAGGTGGTGTTATTAGTGAAAGGGCCCGTTTCATTCAAGAGCTGGAAACCGTGGGCAACCTTTTTGCGTACAAAACTGTCAAGTACTTAAAGGAACTTCAACGAAAAGATGGTAAAAAAGTTGATGAAATGATAACAATGGTAAATGCATTGGATCTAAGTGCTCGTGATAAGGATGTGTTTGCCATGAAGCTTAAGGGACTAACTGATTTCTAAATGTTAATGTGCAGTGTGATATAATATGTATGTGTTTGATAAAGTTTGTGTTTATGTTTGCGAGACATGCATGTGTAAATTGGTATGATGAATAAAAGCAATAATAAAATTTGTAATTTAAGCATGGATAAATTAAATAAAAAAACAAATGCAATAAACAGTAATGTATCTATGTGTGTTTTGTTTTTATTTGCTGCTTGCCTATTTAAGATGGCCAACCCACCTTGTTAGTGAACCACTTTATTTTTTAAGTTGTGATAAAGAAGTAAGATAAGGAAATGTCTAGATATCCTAGGTGTGATAAGCTTAGAGTCGACGCCAATTCTGACAACTGGCCTGTTATGCTAGTGTTCTATTGCTACCAAGCTTCTGGCGAAGATATTGGGATGGCACAACAAATAAATGCACTTGCGGGAAGATTGGCTGGAATCACTCAAGAAAGGCTCAACTTCATTCAAGAATTGGAGAGTGTTGGGAACACGCATGCTCAAAAAACAGCAGAATATTTAAGGGGGGTTCAAGGTAAAGATGATCAAAAGATCATGCAGATGCGCATTTGGCACGGGAACTGGAGCTGAATGCTCGTAACAACGACATTTTTATCCAGAAACTTAGGGGCTTGATGGATCTCTAAGTGTGTGCCTACTAAGCGTACTTTCTGTTGTCGGTTGTGTTTGCAGTTGTGTGTGCCAGTGATCTTATTATGAGTGTTGTTGTAGTGTTTGTATGTGACCCATGAAAATTGATTGTAAGATATTGCATTGAATAAAATGGGTTGTTAAATTTGTAGGTCTAACCTTTTTGTTTCTTCGCATCTTCATGCTCATCCTGAAACAATGCTCTTCTCACACTTTTTGAGTTGGTTGGTTTATGTTTTTGCTCTTCCAAATCCTCCATGGCTGTCATCGTCACAGGAGTAGCTGGTGTTTCTAGTGAGTCATAAACCAATATTCAGTATTTGCATTTGGAAATGAGACAGGCATGACATCTTTTATTTAATAAAATTGTGTATTAAATTTGTAGCAGTCACCTTCCCGTTCCTTTATTTCTGCAATGGCACTTTGCTCAGCTTGTTGTTGGTCGAGATGTTGTTGGTTTGTTGGTGTTAGACCTGCTGCTGGTGCTCCTATGAATGCACAACCAAACATTAAATATTTGTAGGCAGGATTGTTTGTTCTAACTAATAGAGTTTGTTGATTTAAATGGCGCTACCTGGGGATGCTTGTGTCATCTTCATGGTTCCCTCCTGCCTTTTGTTTTTGTTAAAAACTTTACCAACAATAAAATCTCCTGGCCTACCTGATGTGCTGAAATGGAGCTGGAAGACATTTTTCTGCCCTTCAATGGCAAAAATCTCTTCAGGTATTTCTTGCGGGTATTCCGCTTTATGCTTTGCCAGCAGTTCTGAGCATGAATACCCTGTAACATCTTCCGCCGCCGGGCTGAAAAAAGTGACCTCAACTGTTGCGTATGGGTCTGTGATGAAAGCTTTGAAATTAAACCTGCGTTTTTCATCAAGTGAAACGATAAGGGTTTAATTTTCGTGACATATTATGTTTTTTAATATTATACGAAGCTGAGGTAAAAAATTATGTACTTATATGATGGTTTTGCTTGTTTTCCATGGTTCAGACAGCGATACATTCCTCCCTCTTCCTTCACTTTTGAAGCACATTCGATGCAAGACATGTAGAACCAATCTCTCTTGATGTTGATTATGGTGAATGTTGCCTTAGCTGTGAAATACACCCCCTGTAAATGTTTGTGCAAACACTTAAGCGACATATTTTTTTGCATTAAACTTTCTTTAGGGGGTGTAATTGAATGTTGGTTTGTTAAATTTTGTGTTACAGAAAACTTACCGAATAGGTTTCAGGATCTTGGTTTAGCAGTGTCTTCAAGTGAAATCTATTCCGGTACTTTTCTTTTTCAATAGCTTCATATGGAGTCTTTGTAATACGGAGGGCTGGTGTTTTCTGTCGCTTTTCTTTGTGCCTGTTTTGTGTTGCAAAATTAGAATCACCAAATTTTTACGTGACCATGGTGTGACCTTAAAATTTGCAAATCAAAGATTTTACCTTGCTCGTGCCTCATCAGCCTCACGTATTTGTGGATTCAAGTAGTAACGTGTTGCAGACGTCGCTGTTAGCTGGTAATCTGTGATGGCATTGTTTGACAATTTGGTAAGAATTTTACGTTTAAGATTTTATAATCTGTTAACGCAATACCTTTGAATTTTGCAACTCGGCAAGAGCTGACAGCAATTATAACCAGGTGATGTGATATGTGTCTAAATACACATATATTTTATATTATTTAAACCCACAAAAGCGACCAAAAACACACAAATGACCATATAAATGTTACAAATATCATTGAAATGTGTTTTTATGTGACTCAGGTACAAAAAGATTGAAAACAAGTGAAAAATGATCAAAGTTCACAAAATTGTCATTTTCAGTCCTTGGAGTTTCACAAATTGGCAAAACTAGTCCCTGCAGGTTTAAAATGGAAGAAAAGTCAACTTTAGTCCTTGGATAATCAAACATGTTCAAAATAGTCCCTGGATGAAAGTTTTCTACAAATGGCAACTTTTACCCCTCAAGTTACAAAAATGGCAAAATTAGTCCCTGGGTATTTAAAAATATAATTTATCAAATAATACCCTTGTACTATTCATAACTTACAATTTGGAACCTTTTGATAACTTTTGGGAAAATTTCAATTTCACCCCCTCAACTTTTGAAAATGTCATAAAAGGTCCCCCGGGTATTTTAAATTGTAATAAATACAACAAAGGTCCTTTGGTTTATCTAACTTGGCAGGTATAGTCCCTTGAAGGAAATTTGGAAGCTTGTCACATCAGGTCCCTCAAGTTTCAGAAATTACAACTTTAGTCCTTGGGCTTCTATACACTATAAACCAACCGGACCTTATTACTTCATAAAAACCCAAACCCAATATCCCAGCCTTTTAAATAAAAGCCCACAACCCAGCCCAAGTCAACCCAGTCAAACCCACCACCCATCTCCTTCCTCTCACATACCCCGCCAAAACCAAAACCAACCCTCCACCTTGCCTGGTTTCTTCACCACCTCATCATACCAGCTCATACCTACTCCACCTACTCATCCCTACCACCTATACCAGCCCACAACTACAATTAATGCATCCACACCATCGACACTTCACCTCACCTCACATACCCTGTTTTTGCTATCAACTCTCCAACTAGGCTCTAAAACCCACCAAACATGTCCCCTCCACCTCTACATGTGAACAAGAAGCATTAATTGCAGCAGAACTGCCTCAATCTACTAGTATGACTTTTGGCGCCAAAAGTGAATTCAAAGGCTAGGATCATCTCTGCTCAATCAATGGTCAAGAATTAAAGTGGGATTTGACCAGGAAGCTAGTGGGAACTCAAATGACTATAAAGATCAGAGGAGAGGCAAAGAGAAGAAAACCTTGGGCTAGCCAATGGTCAAGTAGTATAATGATTTTAATGCTTTCTTTAAAATACATGTTATTTACTGTTTTAATGTTGTAATTTTCATCAAAGTAGTGTAATGGAACATCCTTTTCAGTTAATTTCAAGTATCATTTCAGTTTCAAGTTCTTGCTTAAATACCTTTAATTTTCAAGTCACTTTAAATTCTTGTTATGTAGTTGTTTAATGGACTCTTTAAGCTCATATAAGCTCCTGACAAAAGCTTTAAAGCTTTTAGATACATTAAAACAAGTTTAGTATTTTAAATTCAGAAAACACTATAAAATCAAGAAAAACAATGAAAAAACCAAAAATAATGAAGTAATCTTGGTGAAACTGCATGGAGCAAGGTTAATTGTGGATTGCCTTTGGTTTAGAAGCTTTGTGGAAAGCCTTAGGATGTGTTCTGTGGCCATGGTTCTCATTTTCACCTTGGATTCACTTGTAAGCTCATTTTTACCATTTTTGCATTTTACTGTTTCAGTGTTTTAGATGCAATAATTTTCATGTTTCTGTGTTTCTTTGTTGTTTGTTAATGATATTATAGCTTTATATTAGGTTGTTATGTTTTGGATTTGATTATGGTTTGATATTGCACTTGACTGTCAAGATGCTAGTTTTTGACAATCCTAGACCTAGACTTGTGTGACTACTTGTTTAGGCTGAAAAAGGTCCATTTTGACACTTTGGTTCCTCTGGATTTGATGGAATTGGTTTACACTATCTTTTGCTTTGAAAAACTGCATAACAGTCCATTAAAGGATTGTTTGGATCTAATAGTGAATCTGTGTTTAGGGTTGTATTTGTGGTTGTTCTTGTTTGATGAACTCCTCATATGGCCTATTTACCTCAGTGAAACCTTAATCAGGTGGTGTAGCATGGTAGAAAGTCAATTTGACACTTGACAATCTCATTATGAGCACTGTGAGATTGTTAGAACTCATAACCTTGCATAAGTGTTTAAATGTTGTTTATCTTTGTTAATTTCATGTTCTTATAGCTTATATTAACTTAATTAATCAGTAGTTTAAGTTCTTAATTCAGTTTAGTCAACTTTTTAGTTTTTAGTTAAAAGTCAAATTTTCCTTTTTGTCATTTTTGAATAAACTAGATAATTCTCTCTAGGCTTTAATATTGAATTTCATAATCTGTGCTTTTAGGATGTTTTAGTTTTGTTGCTAATCTTGCTTATTCTATTTTTGTTAATTTTTATATGTCATGTTTAACTGCTTATTTTATAGCTTTTTATAGCTTGTTTTTGCCATGTGCACAGCTTTAGCTGTCAAATTAATGAGCTTGCAGAAGCTTCATTATTTGAACCAAGCTTGTGCACTTGGCTTCTTTGTGTAGCCCTTGTGGCCTAGTTGTTATGTGTATGCTTATTTTTCTCTTATTTGCTTAATTAGACTACTTAATCAACCCACCTTTTTTGTCCCATCTTACTCACTACACAGAAGCAAACTGTGTAGTTGGAGTTGTTTTCCTAAGCTCTCAAAAATCTCCTTACTGAGCTTGATGTTGTGAGCTTTGGCTTTTCACAAAGCCAAGCAACCATAATCTCTAGTTTAGTGCTTGTGTAGCTTTTATGAGCTCATTTGATAAGTTAATTTAGAGCTTGTTGTTTGCCCATTCTCAACAGTTCACTGAGTAATCCATGAACTTACACCATTACCAACAGCTCTAAAAAGCTCATTTGTGGTCATAAGCTTGTGTGGTTTAGTTTCATGTGAAGCTCATCTACCCAACTCTTTGATCCAGCACTTAAATCCCACCTTGCAGCTTATTAATAAAGGCTGCAAGTAGCTTGAACTTATCACCATTTTGATAAGTACACTGAGAATCAGTATACTCATAGCTTCTTCATAAGCTCACAAAAAGCTTATCCTGTGGACTTAGCTTGTGAATTTGGTTTCTTTTAGAAGCTAATCCACTAAACTCTAAGTTCCAATGCTTATATTCTATGTTGCAGCTTGTTAATAAGGGCTGCAACCAGCTTTTTGTTTGTCCCATTTCTCAGTATACATTGAGAAATCAGTGTAATTGTGCCAACTTCATAAGCTCCTCAAAAGCTAATCTGTGGACCTCACAGGTTGAGCTTGGGCTTTTTGGAAAGCTAACCAACCCAGCTTGCTACTTCAATTCTTATTTTGGCTTATTAAGCTTATACCCTCAGCTTAATTTGTCATTCAAAAAGTATGCAGGGGTGTTTGGATCTGTGTGTAATTTGGATTTGCTTATTAGCTTATTACAAGCTTATGGGTGAATTCCAGCACACATGCTTGTTCATATTTGTTCATATCACTTATAAACATATTATTTTTCTTTTTCTTTCTAGTGTGGAGCTTATACCAAGCTTTTGCAAGCTTCCATTCCATCCAAGTTAAGCTTAAAAAGCTTAATTGTCTAAACCTTAAGCTCACACTACCACATTCCATTTTCTTGTTTATATTGATCCATTGGACTTGTGTATATCTTATTTTATCTTTTGTTTCCTGTATAAAGCTTTTTCCAAGCTTATTCTAAGCTTAAGTCCCAACAGTCAAGCATATGCTTGACTGTCTTGAGTCATAAGCTCATGAAGTGCTTATTTCTAGGTTTGTATAGTTTTGTCTTCATTAAACTTGTTTATAATCATTACATATTGAGTTTCAGAAAAAGAAAAACCAAAAAGCTCCACTTTTAAAGCTAAGTGATATCTTCTATTTAGAAGCTTAATTGCTTATTAGCTTATTTTTGTTAAGGACATATAGTTTTTAGATTTTTCTTAGGTTCCTTTATTCATTTAATAATTATGTAAAAAGTTTCAGATTTTTCTTTATTCATTTATTATTTATAATAAATCAATAATAGTTTTTAGTAATTAATAATAGTAAATAATTAATAATAAATAGAATAATTGTGTAAAAAATACATTTTCAGTTTCAAAAATTATTTTATAATATTTTAGATTTTTCAGATTCTTTATTTCATTTATTTAAGTTAATTTTAGATTTTCTTATTATTTAATTCATTATTAAATACATTTAATTCATTTTTAATTTATATTAATTAATTTAATAGTGTAAAAATTTATTTTAATTTTCCAATAATTTTCTTATCTTTTTAGGATTCCAAAAATATGATTTTCACATTTGTGGGAGTTGTATTGGACCGAATTCACTTTTTATTTTGTTACGTTTACGTAATTGCTACGTACACGTACGCGTTTTAATTTTTTAGGTTTTCTTAACTTTTATATAAGTTGGTAAATTATAAATAAAAATTTTAAGTTTGTTTAATTTGCATTTAAGCCCCTAAGGCATGCAAATCCCTACTATATTTATAATCGTTTTGTTTTTATACGTTAACGTTTAATTTAAGTTAAATGTACGTTTGTATATCTTTTACGTTTTAAGGTTTTTGATTGCACGTTTTTAACGACATAGCTGTGACAGAGCTATCACTATTCACATTCCTAGTGTTAGTCAATCAGATTCCTGTTTTTGTATATTCAATATCATTTCAGATCACAGATTCGTTGTATTACAGTTTACACACCTCGTTGGGACTTAACGACCCGGGGATACACTAAACTCCTCTGGACTTAATTGCATTTTGTTCTGAGCTGTTTGACTTTTATGGTTGACCATTCACAAGTGGTTGACTAATAAAAGATAGACCGTTCGGGACGAATCATGCTGCGTTGCTTGAAGCTGAGCCTCTTCAAATTTGACAGCCATGTCGTCCCACATAGTGAACTCAATAACATTACCACTGAAAAGATCACCAAGTCATCGCAGATGTGATAAACCTTGGCAGTTTATTTTTTAGAAAAAAAAATCAGCATAAATCAATGCACCTCAAGTTTTCGATATCCACTTTTCTGTAAACGGTTTCTTGCTGTGTGGCACTTGTTTTGCGTACAACCTCTCCCACCGACCGCAAACATCCTATGTAATCTATCACCAGTCAGGTGTTAGGATGTCACTCTTGCGTTTGTTGCAAAAAAACCGATGGTAGAAAGTTTACCTGTCAGAATTGGGTACTGCATTCTGCCCATTGCATCTTTTGTGGGAACCCTGTATTGAAGTTGGTTGTACGAAACAAACTCAAAGTAGTGCTGAGGGATGTTCGGTGCTTGTATAACATCAAACTTTGCGGCTTTTCCAAATTTCAGGCTTGTTTTGTTGTCAATCGTTTGTTGGTAAGGATTGGTTGGTTCACACATGAACTCCGAAATCCTGTAAACCTCCCCAAGCTTGATTTTCGGGTTGAAATAGTCGAATTCTATGATATTCATGTTACCCTGTATAGCATTGCCCTGTTGATAATTATCTGTTATTAGAAAAATCTGAAATGGCAGCATGTTTTATGCGTGTTGCCTGAATTAATACATACTTGTCGATCTATGAGGATACAGCAAAACCCTGTTTCTTTTTTTTTTGCCAGAAACTCTAGCTGCATCCTTTTTGCCAAAAGTCATTGAAGTCCATTTCCTGTAGACCCTGGCTTCGATCACTTTGCTGTGAGATGTTGGCTTTAACCGTTGGATCGTTACAATTTCTGGTGAAGCACTGATTTCAAGGCTTTTCTCTTCAGAGGTATGTTGCACCATAGCATTCTGAGTTTCTTCCATTGTGCTGCTAAGTGATAAAAAAAATTTAGATACAGATAAACAACTGAAAATGAACAATGATATAGGGAATAAGAATCGGAGCATTAAAACGATGAGACACAGTATATAAAATCGGCGGGCAGCAAATCTACCTGTGGGCAGAGCCTTTCAAGATACTTTTATAAAAGCAAAAGATAGTAATGCAATTATGATGGCATTGTGTATAGAATAACAAACGAAGAACTTGTTGTAAAAAAAGGCAAACACTAATCGCTATGTCTGTGTTGGCAAAACAAAAGCTGTCTTTTTTTTTTTTTTTTTTTTTTTTTTTTTTTTTTTAATCTTTGTAAACGATATTTTTTGTGACATTTGGTCTTTGGTTTTCCTGTTGTTTGATAAGGACTCTTAATCCATGAGCATATGTAGCTCTAGAGAGAGCCACATACAATTGCCCATGACCAAATACTGGCTCGGGAAGGTAAACACCAATTTTGTTTAAAGATTGGCCTTGGCTTTTGTTGATTGTCATAGCGTAACAGAGCTTTATTGGGAATTAAGTGCGTTTAAAACAAAAGGTAGGTTTGGATCTTTATGAATCAACGGTATCCTATGAATGAAAACTTTCTCGCCAACTCTTGTGCCTGTGATAATTTGCACTTCAATAAGCTTTGACATCAGTTGTGTCACTATCATGCGTATCCCCGTTGCATAAACCGCCTGCCAAGTTAACATTCCTTAAAAGCATCACTGGTGATCCAACCTTGAGCTGCAGTTCATGCGGCGGGAAACCTGGCAGCTTAAATGTGTTTATATACTTAGGAGGGTATAACATCTCTGTTTCAGCCCCACTATTCCCCACCGGTGTGGCTATATCATAGCTTGCATAAGTTGTTATTTCGCCATCAACCATCTCTAAAACTCTTGAATTAATAGTGTCCGCTGTTTCATTCTTTGGACACACGATTGCCTTCTCTTGTAGAGTGATTGCTGAAGGGGTTTGAAGTATAGGCTGATCATAGATGAAATCTATGAGATTCGAGAGGCCTTGTTCATCATCTTGTATGCAAAATCTAGAAGGAATCTCGACCCATGCTGAATCTCTAAGGTCTTCTTCATCAGGTTCACCAATTTTACCATCTCCAATATCGAGAAGCCATGATGCAAAGGACCGCGCTGTGCTCTGCTCTTCTAAAGTCAAATCTGAGCGGAACATCCTCATGTTTTCTTTAAGTGTCATGACATGAAAATAAGGCCAGAGGTGTGATTCTACAATCAATGCTGCTACTATCTCCATTTTGGGTGCGCCTTTTTTGATTGGCAGTGTTTGCCGGAAATCACCGCCTAAAACCACTGTTTTCCCACCAAACAAAATATCTGGCGCATCCAATATGTCTCTGAGAGTCCTATCCAATGTTTCAAAGCACCGACGGTCATTCATTGGTGCTTCATCCCAGATAATGAGATCAATTTCTTTTAAAAGGTTTCCTGTGAGTGTTTTTTTTAAGCAACAGAGGGACTCATCCGTGAGCTCGAGCGGAAGTTTGAATCTTGAATGTGCGGTTCGGCCTGCTGGAAGAAGGAGAGAAGCAATACCAGAAGAAGCAACCGCGAACACAATCTTACCTTCAGCCCGTATAGTGCTAATTATTGTTTTCCAAAGAAAAGTTTTTCCAGTTCCTCCATGACCATATACGAATATTAATTCTTACTTACCTGTTTTAAAAGCATTTATAACAGCGTCATATATAATTTTTAAATTAGTGTTTAGTCTTGGAATCGATTCATCTCTTTGTTGCGCCAACATCTCCCTGTTGTAATTCTTTTCTTCCATTAATAGGCGGTTGTTTAATTGATCCAGAAGTTGTTTTGGAGGTGGCTCCAAACCATAATTTTGGACCAATTTTCCACAACTGCTTAGTATTATTTCGAATTCGTATAATATGTAGCCTTCCAATTCTGCATCATTCACATGGTAGTTGGGTATACGTACTTGTTCTGAGACAATTGCTGGAATATCATGGCCCATTTCTCGCCAATATTTATCCCATAAGTGCAAAGGGTTTGCGACTTCACAATGAGTAAGTAGCCTTGCAAAAACGAACCTTAGCTCTGCAGATGTAGATGACCCGCATGCTTCTTCAAGAGCTGTGTCACATTCTTTGTCGTCACCAAGCAAGCCAAGCGCATCACATGCAGCATGATATGTTGGATAGACAATTTCGTTGACTGACCCAAGCTCTGCGAAGTATTTACACCCTTTTTGATGACATAATAACATTCTCAAGTAGAAAAGCTCACCCGAAGTTGGGTGTATATATGCAAGCCGTCCAATGGAAGATTTATTAGTCTTTCTGCGTGACCAACATTTCCGATCTCCATACCATACAAAATCTGATGGAAACTGCAAGTAAGTCAAATGCCGCCCATCTTCGTTTTCAATGTTTTAAGTAAACCATTCTGTGAGTGATGTCAGCTTACGATCACGACGATTGACCACTGCCTCTAAGTTATCACCGTCTCTAAAAGTTATGTGTTGCATGTTCTCCAAATGGACTGAAATTATCTGAACCGCTGGCTCTCTGATATGTATTTCAAATTTTAGGATTCTCCAACATGCTTCGTGAGGACATATGAACCGGCCATCAAGGTAATTATGTATTTCATCAATCAATTCATGCGGCTGTGCTGACGAAGTAGATACTTCACCAATAGATCTCGCCACTTTGGCAAAGATTCTGTCAGTTCCTTTTGATATATACTTAAACAGATATTTTATCAGCATGCTCCACCCACAGTACTCCACATTGATATGAGCTTCAAATGCCAGGCACAGATCACGGTTATACGACATGACATACCCATTGTCAAGCTTTATCTGGCCTTTTGCTGCGAAAGTATTTCCTTGTCTTCTTCGATAATGTGGATAATCTTTGTCATCAAAGAAAGTTTCATTATTGTATTGTTTTGGGAATTTTTGCCACACAGATCGCCTTTCATACACGATGCATTCGGGTTGGCCTTGCCACATGGCCCATGCATCATCATTTCTGAAACAATTTTATAACTGCGTGGATCAGCCTGAGGATCAGGTAACTCTGCAGAAATGTATTGGTCGACATCTTGAGCATTTTCCATTTTGGTTGATGAAGAAATCCAAAGGAGTGTGTGACAATGTGGCAGGCCACGCTTCTGAAACTCGATGGTGTACAACACTACAGGAAAAAAAAATTAACAAATAAAATCAGAACAACACGCTGGCATACCACATTATGCAACCATCAATGGAAAAACTGAGAGTGAAAGATAAAACACAAAGCTTCATTTCTAAAAAAAAATAGTCATACCTTCTGTGACACAACCAAATGTCTGTCTTCCCTTCATAAACTTTACAAATGATTTGACTTTTTGCTCAAAAACTCTGCATACTATATCCGCCCTATCTGCTGTTGTCAAATGAGGAACTGAGCCATGTATCTTTGTATCTCAGGCCACTTTACATTGCATGTGAATGTTATAAAAAACCGTGGATTACCAAGCACCCTGCAAATCGCCAATGCATCTAAATAATGGCTGTACATATACCTCGGACCTCCAGTAAATGACGAAGGCAATATAATGCGAGAACCCGCCTGCGACCCATCATGATCTCCCCTTGAAATTTCATCATAAAGGCTTGACAAAAAATCTCCTCGAATATCGCTCTTGTGTGTTCTATAAAAATCCATCCTATTCTGTTCTATACAACAGTATACGCCAACAACATACTGTTGAAAAAGCCTTCCAGTGCGAAACAGGAGGTTATAACTATCATGTCTCGGGTGTAGCTGGTATGCGTAAAATGCATTCATCGACACCCGTTTTGGCTCGATGTTTGGATCTGCTGTTCTTAACTTCAGCTTTTTATGATACCCTGGCTGACCATAGATGAATATCAGTGGAAACTGCAACGACATGTACGACTTATGGATCTTGCTAATTCTTTTTAGTGGGCCATTTATGTACTCCAGTATAACATCATAATTCGATTCACTTTCAGGCCCACAGTCAAAGACAATAGCCCCAAGGGTATTTGATAATGGAGCTTCATAACCGCGTGGAGCTTCACCGCTGTAAAGCTTCACCTTAAATTCTGGGACATCATGCTCGCCACATTTGTCACGCACAGTCTTGAATATCTGGACTAGTTCATTGTGAGCATCTAAGAAGTGATTGAGTCCTTGCACTATATCTGGATTCAAATCAGGCCTATCTGAGGTCGAAAAGTGGCTCAACCTATGCTGAACTTCATCATGTGTGTCATAGATGTAGAGCTGTAAAAACTTTGGATCATCATTAACCGGACAAAGTGAGCCTATCCGATGGTATATTTGGCCAGAGACTTTAAAAACATATGGCCCCCCACCATTGTTGATCGCGTTGTCAACTATAGCACCAAACGACGTCATTGCAAACATCTGATTGTATGTTCGGATATTTTCGATAAAGGGACGTTTTCCAAGCAAGTCTTTGATATACTGAGGCGGGTCTGCGTCAGGTTGCATAAAAACTTTACCACCTCCGCAACATGTATGGTACTTAGATGAAACATCTGCAAGACGATTTCCTGCAAATTGCACCGCACGTCAAAAACCAGCATTACAATAACAACATCGCTCAGTACAGTCTCCTAGATCATCATACTCAGGCGCTATGCCTACATTGATTAAGAAACTATCATCAACTTAAAGAGCTGACAATATATGTTTGGGAAAAAAGATGAGGCACACAAAAAGGAAAAAAAATGTCACCCACGTTGCATTGTAGAAGAAGATGACTCTTCATTGATCGTTGCCAAACCGTCAAGTTTTATCACACAAGCTAGCCACTTGTGAATGGCTAACCGTAATAAACTTCAAACAGCTCAGACACCAATGCAATGAAGATCAGAGGAGTATAGTGTTTCCCCAGGTCGTTATGTCCCAACGAGCTGTGCGATGAATAATTAAACGAATAGTGATCGAGAGAATTTGAATGGGAAAAGGTTATGATTGATTATGAACAATTATACCTAAAGAAAAAGTTTATAAATTACAGGGGCTTAAATGCAAATTAAAAAAATTAAAAAGATAAATTATATTAAATAAACGCTATCACTATTTGCAAAATGATGTTTTTGATTTTTTTTATTAAATTTAAATTAAAAACTACGTGACGTACAAAAGAAAATGTGAAACTGAAGCAATATTAATCCCAAAAATATAAAAATGACATTTTTACAAACCTAATGATAAGAGAAAGTTTTTAGAAAAAGAAAATTATTTTTATAACTATTTATCTAATTATTATTAATTAAAAACTATTTTTACTTATTTAATAATACCCTAAAATACAAGAAAATATGAAATAAAGCTAGAAAAATGAAATTATGACTTAGAAAAATCTAAAATAACTAAAGAGAATTTTCAAAACTAATTTTATATTTTTATGATTATTTTTCTATTTTTTATGAATTAAAAACTACTTGAAACTAATTAAATTGCTAAAAATTACAAATTAAACTATGAAAAATCTGGAAAAATATTTTTTTGACTTCTTATATTTATCTTGACCTAAGAAAAATGAAAACTTATTTTTTTGAAACTTTTCTGATTTAATTGTATTAAAAGCTAATTAAAAAGTACTAAAAACTGATTTAAATGAAGAAAAATAGCAAACAGTGCTAGAAAAATATGAAAAATTCAAGAAAAGTCTAAAATAATATACTGAATCTAATAAAAATATGAAAACAGTAGCTTGTGTGAGAGAATATGAAGCTGCAGTGAAACTGCTTAAGTAATAAGCACTTGAAATAAGCAAATGAACACCAAAGACCACCAACTTATCACAGAGGCTATAAAATGCTAAAAATACTTAAAAGCAACTAAATACAACTGACCTAAACCTCTTAAGTGCTCACTGCCATGATTTGATGTTTTAAAATCTCAAGTGCTAAACCAGATTTTAGCTACTACTTTGTAGCCTAAAAATAAGCTACTCAATAAGCTAAAACTCAAAAACAGATGTTGGAACTTAGAGTAGACCTGGCTAGATACTTATAAACCAAAGATCAGACCAAGATAAGCTCTATTGAGCTTGTGACAAGCTCTGCAAGAAGCTGAGAAACTGCTCTGGTGATATTGCTCTGTCACAGGGCATTTTTGACCTGTTTGACAAGCTGATTTGGAGATTAAGAAGCTTTTGTAAAATTTTGCAAAAATCAGTTATGGAAACTAGACCAGTTGAAGTTATTAATCCCAAAGTTACAAAAGCTTTGAGCCAGAAATGAATCCTCTAAAAAAATCACTTAGGTTGGTGAAAAACTGAGTTGTGCAAGTTTTGACTTTTTGACAGAAATGAAAAGTTGACTTATTTGAGATTTGATTCAAATTTATTGACTGGTTTTGATGTTAAATGTTATACTGAATCTATATTAAGCTATTTTAACTAATTTTAGACCTATATGTAACCTATGAGAGCTTAATACCCAATGATATGAAAATCAAATGAGTTTTGAAGCTGATTTGACTAAAAGTGTTCTAAGGTGCAAATTTATGCAACAATTAGACTAAATGAACCTAAACTAATATTTTGCAACAAAACTCTAACACTTAAACAACCTCTATCACAGACTACTCACTGAATCCAAACACTACTTAAGATTCTAAAATACCATTTGTCTACTCTAAACTAACTACTGAGCTACTGCAACTATCAATTCAGACCTGTCATACCTAAATGAGGCAAATTGATCAACAACTCAACACTAATTCCAGCTAAACATCATGATGCATAAGAGACTGTTTATGAAACAAGTATGAAAACAGGAACTTACATGAGTCCTGTCACAATGACATGCTAAATAAATCCAATGAGCTACTTTCTAACACTGATTAACAACCCAACTTAGATCAATATGTACCCACATTAATCACCATTCAGCAGCTCTGAACCATTTTCCCATGAACATATAGTTTTTGACTTTAGTTGACCAAATGAGAATTTTGAGTAAAATCAGAGTAAAGGCCTATATAATCCATTAATAAGCTATTGAAGAGCTTATAACAGCTTATGAAAGTAATTTGAACAACTAAAGTTAATCTTAACACCACTTGACTATATTTCTTCACAGTTTGACTTTCGTTGACCAAACATGAAAATTGCTCAAACTTGCAATTAATACTTGAAAGTAGTTTCAATACACTGGATTAACTAAGTTTCATACAATAACACTTGGAATTACAACTTAGAACTTATTTAAGACATAGAAATTTTAAAACGACATACATATGAAAATTAAAACTAAGTACTACTCCCTTTGCTTCTCTTTCATCTCTTTTTTATATGTGAAATATCTTGCCACTTGTTTCTGAGCACATCCCACCATTCATCTTGGCCATTGGATCAGTTGAGAAGATTTTAGCCGTTTGATCACTTTTTGGCGCCAAAATGGATATATGCCAGTTGGGGTTGAGTGCAAGGGGGGAGGGATCATTAAATGATTCTTGGATGGTTGTTGAGGTGGGGGGAACATGGAAAGGAGAGTTGAGCTGGAAGGATGGGTGAGGTTGAGTTTATGCAGGCAAGCAGGTGGGAGAAGACAGTGGCGGGAGTGTGTTTGTTTGACTTGGGATTTGACCAGAGACTATTATTGGACGGGGGTGGGGGGGGGGTCAAATGGATATGGCAGGGGTCCAAAGTGATATGGCAGGGTCCAAGGGTTTTGATAGGGGTCCAAATGGGTTTAGGCTTAAATAACAAGGACCAATTTGTAATTTCTGAAATATCAAGGACCAATTCTGCCATTTTATCAAAGTTGTTCCAAGGGACCAAAAGTGACAAGCTTCAATAGTACAAGGACCAAAATGGACATTTTCAAACTTTCAAGGACTATTTTTGCCAAATTTGAAACTCAAAGGACTAAACTTGTAATTTTTCAAAACTTTTGACATTTTTCACCAAAGGACTAATTTTGACAAGTTATGATTTTAAAAGGACCTTTGGTGATTTTTCTTTTAATTTAAGTGCTCAGGGACTATTTCTGACAACTTTTGAAACTTAAGGGACTGAAACTGCCAATTATGCAAACTTAGCTCATTTTTCATCTGATTTTAAGCATTTTGCATCTGAAACATATAAAATGCAATTTTGAGATATTTTCAGTATTTTGATGCATTTCTGAGCATTTTTAAACGTTTTGCAGTTCAGAATTAACCAAAAATGATGAGTATTTACACACTCATCAATCCCCCACACTAAACTATTGCTAGTCCCTAGCAATCTTTTGAGAAAAACTTAATGGATTTAAATCTCTTTACCAAAAGCCATCACTTCTGGAGTAGCCAAATGTTTTAGTTCAAGTAAGAACTATGGTACACTGATAACCATGTGATTTTGAGCAAACCACCAGCTTCCAACGGATTTGATTTGTCTTTACCAGAAGTCGTTTGCTTCTGGACTAGCCAACTCTTAGATAAAATATCTTTGGTGAGTCGATTACCAATTATGTTTTTTCCACTGCCTTTACCACAAGCCATAAACTTGCGGGCTAGCCAACTCTTCACTAATTAAAGATATGGTGAGCTGAACGCCATACAATTTTGGGAAAATTGCAAGCCGTCAACGGATTTGAGATATCTTTACCAAGAGCCGTTTGCTCCTGGATTAGCCAATCCTTTAGTTTATTAGACATGGCGGACTGATAACCATAAGTTGAGTAAGTGCAAAACACTTACTCCAAAAAAAATTTTGGCCAAAAATGGGGGAATTAGGTGGTATAATTACATGATAAAATTCGTGAGAATTCCCCCCCACACTAGAAATGAATATTGCCCTCAATATTCAAAGTACCGGCGGTTAAGCCGAAACATAGAACGTAAAAGGGAAATACTACGGCCATTATTTCGAAAGATTTTTTTTTTTTTTTTTTTTTTTTTTTTTTTTGAAACTTTATATACAACAGCGTGGGGCATCTCCCCCACACTAGGGTGGTAAAAAGTAGAAAGAAGTCAGAAATATGGGTGAAAACCCATATGGCATGCTACTGTTTTTGATTCCCGAGTCGCTAGCTTGACTCGATCCCCGCATTCATTGGTTCATGGGGAAAGTTTGTAGATCTGGGACAACCACAGGAGGAATGTCCTCTCCAAAATAATGCTTCAACCGATGACCATTCACTTTAAAATTTGGACCATCGGGTTGAGATAACTCAATGGTTCCATATGGAAATACTTTAGTGATGGTAAATGGTCCAGACCAGCGGGATTTTAGTTTTCCCGAGAAAATCTTCAATCTTGAGTTGAAAAGAAGGACTCGATCACCGACGTTGAAAACGCGGTTTTTGATTTTTGAGTCATGAATCTTCTTTGTCTTTTCTTTATAGATCAAAGAGTTCTCGTATGCCTGATCACGGAGTTCATTTAATTCATTCATCTGAACTTTCCGGTGATCACCAGCTGTCTGAATATCGAAGTTAGCATGCTTCAAGGCCCAGTATGCCTTGTACTCAAGCTCAACCGGCAGATGACATGCCTTCCCGTACACAAGCTTGTATGGAGTACACCCGATGGGTGTTTTATAAGCTGTACGGAAGGCCCAGAGTGCGTCATCTAGCTTATCCGACCAAGAGGCACGGTTTTCGCCTACTGTCCTTTCAAGAATTCTTTTAATCCCCCGGTTGGAAACTTCCACTTGCCCACTTGTTTGGGGGTACACAGTAGAGAGACGGTGAGTTACACCATACTTTTGCATGACTCTATCAAACTGGTCATTGCAGAAATGCGTACCACGATCACTGATTATAGCTCGTGGAGTTCCAAACCTAGCAAAAAGAGATTTTAAGAATTTCACAACAACTTGGGCATCGTTGGTAGGTAAAGCTTTCGCTTCAACCCATTTTGACAAATAGTCAACGGCCACGAGTATGTATTTATTACCGCGAGAAGAAGGAAATGGCCCCATAAAGTTAATGCCCCATATGTCAAAAATCTCACACACTTGAATGGCATTTTGCGGCATTTCATTTCTTTGTGAGATATTTCCGTGACGTTGACTAGCGTCACAAGTTTTGACAAATTCATGGGCATCCTTGTAAATCGTGGGCCAATAAAATCCGGAATCAAACACCTTCTTGGTAGTGTAGTTGGGGCTATGATGTCCCCCAGTAGGTCCAGAATGGAAAGCCTTGAGAATATCATTGGCTTCCTGACCATACACACATCGCCTGATGACTTGATCCGCGCAAATTTTGAACAAGTAGGGGTCGTCCCAGAAGTAATGTTTCACATCTTTAAAGAATTTGTTTTTCTGTTGGGACGACATCCCTTTCACCACAAAGTTACCCGCATGGTAATTTGCAAAGTCAGCAAACCATGGGGTAGAAGAGTCTCCACGAAAAGAAACCACATTAAGTGTTTCGAGAGGAAATGTTTCGTTTATTTCCTTTTTCTCGAACACATCCTGGTGAGGGTTTTCTAGACGGGACAGATGATCAGCAGCCAGGTTCTCAGCTCCTTTTTTTATCACGTATAATGATATCAAATTCTTTCAGGAGGAGAACCCAACGGAGCAATCTCGGCTTTGCATCTTGTTTTGCAAAGAGATATTTAAGAGCCGAGTGATCCGTATACACCACGCATTTGGTCAATATAAGGTATGGCCGAAACTTTTCAAACGCATACACCACAGCTAATAATTCTTTTTCTGTAGTGGTGTAATGGGTTTGAGCTTCAGTCATAGTCTTACTCGCGTAGTGGATAGGCTGAAAATGCTTGGTTTTTCGTTGCCCCAAGACTGCACCGATAGCAAAATCACTTGCATCGCACATGAGCTCAAAGGGTAAATCCCAGTCGGGGGCAACTAGAATGGGTGCTTCTGTGAGCTTTTTCTTTAATGTTTCAAAAGCTTCGATGCACTCAGGTGAGAAGATAAAAGGAGCATCTTTTTCAAGAAGATGGGTCATAGGCCGAGCGATTTTAGAAAAATCTTGTATGAATCTGCGATAAAACCCGGCATGACCTAGAAAACTCCTAATACCTTTGACGGTAGTAGGATGAGGTAATTTGGTAATAACATCAACTTTTGCTCTATCTACCTCAATCCCGTTTTTGGAAATCTTATGGCCAAGGACTATGCCTTCTTTGACCATAAAGTGGCTCTTCTCCCAAATTAGACAAAGATTGGTGTCTTCACACCTTTTGAGCATTTTATCTAAATGGGAGAGACATGTCTGAAATGAGTCCCCAATGACCGAGAAGTCATCCATAAACACCTCCATTGTTTCCCCGATCATGTCGTGGAAAATTGCCATCATACATCGTTGGAACGTGCCAGGAGCGTTACATAGGCCAAAAGGCATACGTCTGTAGGCAAATGTTCGGTATGGGCAGGTGAATGTGGTCTTTTCTTGATCCAGCGGATCAATGGGGATCTGAAAATAACCTGAGAAACCATCAAGGAAACAATAGTATTCGTTCCCTGCTAATCTCTCAAGCATCTGGTCCATGAAGGGTAGAGGAAAATGGTCTTTACGGGTGGCTTCGTTTAACTTGCGATAGTCAATACACACACGCCATCCTGTAACCAATCGAGTTGGAATTAACTCGTTTTCTTCATTCGTGACAACAGTTATGCCACCCTTTTTAGGAACGCAATGAATTGGGCTAACCCAAGGACTATCAGAGATCGGGTAAATTAAACCGGCATCAAGAAGTTTGAGAACCTCTTGTTTGATAACCTCATGAATCTTAGGATTCACCCTTCTCTGATGTTGGACTGCTGGTTTGAAGTCATCCTCCATTAAGATTTTGTGAGTACAAAACTCAGGGTTGATACCCTTAATGTCGGAGAGTTTCCAAGCAATTGCTTGCTTGTGTGACTTCAAGACCTTTATGAGAGCAGTTTTCTCCTCCTCAGTTAAGCCTTTAGCAATTATGACGGGTAATTTATCATCACCCTCCAAGAATGCATACTCGAGATGAGGAGGTAGGTCCTTAAGTTCAACCACGGGAAATTCTTCAGTAGATGTTTGTACTGACTTGATTTCCTTAATTGTGATCTCTTTCGGAGGGAGTGAAGGTAATGGATCTTCATTTAACAATTGCTCAAGATAAAGGATATCTCCCTCCGAATCATAAACACCATCAATTCCAGGCGGAATTGATTCATCACTAGCAAGAAATTCATCGATCTCTTCCAGAAAGAAGTCACCTCCCTCAAACGGAGTGAGAGAGGGGGAAGAGTCGGCAATGATAGGTTTAGAAGATGTGGTGGAATCCCCACTCACAGAATTATGAAGATAACCAAGAAACTCTTGAGAGTACTCCTCTGAAGCAATATCAATTAAATCGACTCGATTAACTGATTCAGTATCATAATTTGAGGAGTACCTCGAAGTTTGATCAATGTTAAAGGTAACAGCTTCATTACCCACACGTAACGTGATTTCTTGCTCAAATACATCAATAAGAGCACGGCCCGTCCTCAGGAATCCTCGTCCAACAATGAGAGGAACCCGATGATCGGCATCGAAATCAACAACCACAAAGTCAGCTGGAAAATGGAACTTTCCTACTTTCACGAATACATCCTCGGCGATGCCAAGAGGACGTGATATAGAACGATCTGCAAGCTCAAGAGTCATGCAGGTAGGAATAAGTTCCGGAAGAGAAAGTTTCTTCCATACTGAATAAGGCATCAGATTGATGCTTGCACCAAGATCGGCAAGGGAAAAGCATTCAATCATCCCTGGAAAAACACAAGGAAGAAGAAATTTTCCAGGATCTCCAAGCTTCTCGGGAAGCTTCTTTAACAGAACTGCTGAGCAGTTCTCGTTCAAAGGAGTTTTGGCCATTTCAAACAGTTTTTCCTTGTTGCTTAACATGTGTTTGAGAGTTGATGCAAACTTGGGCATCAACATGATAGCATCCGCAAAGCTTATGTCAAAATGAAGTTCCTGGAAAATTTGAAATTTTTTTTCCATTTGATGACTAGCTTTTTCGCGGAGTTTTTGCTCATTTAAACGTGAGGGGTAAGGAATAGAAGTTTTGGATTTGGGGTTGTCAACTGGAGGTTCAAAAACAACTCCAGGTTTGGTTTTGGGTTTCGGGACAACCTGAGGATGGACATTGCTGGTACCTCCGTTATTAGTAGGAAGTTCCTTGTCCTTTGTCGCCTCAGGTTCACTTTCCACTACCTTCGGGAGAGAAGAAGAAGAGGTAGTAGGAATAGCGGGTCCATCATACGAAGCACCACTTCTGGTTGTGATCGCCTTTGCATCGCCCCTCGGATTAGCGATCGTGTTGTTAGGTAAAGTACCTGAGCCCGAGGGTCGATCATTTAAAGACTTCTTAATGTCAGAAATCTGGCTAACCAACAACCTGTTCATTTCCTCTTGGGATTTCATGAATTGTTTCAACAACTCATCAGATGATGGTCCAGTTGGAACAATGGCTTGAGTTTGCACAGGAAAATTATGGCCTCTATTGTTTGGATTAGGGCCTTGATTTTGAAAATTTCCTTGATTATTGCCATGAAAATACCCTGGGTTGAAATTTCCCTGACCTGGGTTTCTATTAAAGTTTCCTTGGTGTTGGAAGTTTTGACTTTAATCTTGAAAACCGTTATTTGGACTAAAATTACCTTGGTTTTGAAAACCTTGGTTTGTTCTGTTCTGATTTTGATTACGGTTTTGGTTGAAACCGGGTGGTCCAGGGTAGTGGTTAGGACGGTGGTTCGGGTCTATAGGAGCACGGTATTGGTTGCCTCCTGGATTAGAAATCCCGCCCACAGCGTTAGCTTCAAAAGGGTTACCATCGGTGGCCATACAGTTGCAGTAGGCATGGGGGCCACCGCAAGTAACACAGACTTCCACTTTCTTGACTTCAGCAGGAGGTGAAGTTTGTGGAAAAGAAACTTTCTTTTGGTTGGAGAGAACCTGTAACGCCCCGAGCCGCCAAGGGTAAAGGAATCACAAGTAATGGTGTCATATCAAAGCAAAACATAATTAACCAAAAGAAGTCTTAACATAAATGCGGAAATAATCCAAGTCAAATGACTTCAATACATAGGTCCCAGCGGAAGCATAATAAACTTCAAACATAATATCCGAAATAAATAAGTCTAAAATGGCATCATAAGAAATCAAAGCTAAAATCTCTAAGGTAAGTCCACTCAAGCACTCATCCCAAAGCAACCCAGTTTCCAATGCTTAGATACCTGCCGCGGAAGAAAAGAAAAGTGCGGCTGAGCTTCAAAAGCCCAGTGAACAGATATGAAAGCAAAAGCGAACACTAAACGATATCGAATACGAAATTAAGTGAATGAGCGATAGCAAAATCATAATCATTTTCAAAGCATAAAATCATAATTTCTAAATAAAGTTTATAGTCAACTACCACGAGCCCAGAACATATATCGGATCATATTCATATTCACATAAGGCAACATTTGTAGGGGAGACCTACCAGAGTTATGAAGGACGTGCATGCACGCAGCATCAATCATCAGATAACAGATAACATATAACAGATAACAGATAACAGATCTAGGATGCATCCATACGCCCCTTCCTACATATTCACAAATATGCTTCACCATCCAGAGACGTGGCAGAACATCACTCTACTGCCCTAGAGACATACCAGAGGTGCATCACTGATACGGACATGGAACCCCCATGACTAGTTAAATATTTGGCTCGGGTGTCAAACTATCTTAGGTCAAATCAGAATGTCATAACTGACACAGATCATCTTTTATCAGAAAATCATTCATATTTCCAAAATCATAGTTTTCATATCAGATAGTTCAAAATCAGATGTTTCATAATTCAAAAATCAGAGTTCAGATAAGCAATAGCTCAAACAAATCAGATTTTGGGATTCATAGCAAAGGCTTAGGAAAACCTAATACGAAAAAAAAACGTAAAAAGAAACCTTTACTAAAAAGGTCAGAATATCTGTACCTTATTCCAACGCAAAAGATCAAAAAGCAGAAAGACGAAAAGCAAAGGATTACTCCCTCTTCACAGAACCTATAGACATTAACGGTCTTCCACGTTATTTATGATTCCAGAATCGTCAAAATGATCTTTTAATATTTGGTATTCATACTTAATGATCTTCATACTTTAGGGTTTTATTAATGAGTCTTAAGTATTTTATAATTAAAGTTGTAGATTAGGGTTCGTTAAGTCATTTATTAAAGTCTAGGGTTAAATGGGAAAAATAGTTTATAAGTCATACTCACACATGAAATAACGTATTACTATATTTAGCTCAAACCCTAATCGACTCTCATGTATGTTCTATGGTTTTCTTATTCTTTAATATCTCATTAATATGCATTTACTTTACATGTTACGTCTTAATGACTCGCTACTTAACCTAATACGTAATTGATAACCATCTTTCCTTTTACACTTTACCATGCACGTTTATGATTTCATGTGACCATAAGTTATTAGGGTTTAGTATACTTTATGCGCTTTACATATTAAACTAGGGTTTATGTTTACGTGACCCTTACTTGTTTATTACACATCCAAAACTCATGTATATATGTATTCGGTTCATCTAGGGTTTCGGCTAGCAAGTCATACGAAAGTCCTAGCTCATCTAAACATGTTACATATTCAAGTTATTAAGTTTTACATAGGCCGAATAGATTACAATTGGTTCGGTCCTAACTCATGCATGGTTCGGCCTAGATTAACTCAACATATACATGACCCGATTCAATATTACACCTTACGTTACATGTCTTTAATATTTACCAAGTTCAATTATTAGGGTTTGCCTTGGTTTTCGGTTTACACCTCTCGGCCACAAGAAAAAGAGAACAAAACGCGACTAAACAAAATATAACTTGACATATACATGCAAGGTACGTTAAAGGAAGACGAATAAACGTTATACCTTAACTTGTTGAAGCAAAAACTCGACACCAAAGGTCTCTTGAGGTTCGGCCGAATGAAAACAAAGAGAGAAGAGAGGCAAAACAAAAACTAGGGTTTCATTTTTTTGAGCTCTTGAATTATATTTATAGTAGTAGCATTTAGTTTAGGTTTAGGAAGAGTTGGGTTTGGGTCGGCTTGGTCCAACCGAGCACACAAGCTCACCCACAATGGGCTTCGGCCCTTGGTCTCACGAACACAAAACAAACGCCCCCCTTGGGCTCCTCTTGGTCCTCGGCTTGGCGCAACTCAAACAAAACAACGAGCCCGTCCAACAAATAAACGGCCCAACATTATTAGCAAAACATTTAAGTCCTTGTCGTACCAAAGTCGTTCACGTAATTATATTCGTTAAGTTTTATTTATTAGGTTTTTAAATTTCGTAATTTATTATAAACGTGTTTTACGTATTTTTATGATTCTTGGTTCCAAGGGTATTTTCGTCTTTATATATGTTTTAGATTTTCGGGTTTTACATAACCAAAGCTTGAATTGCTTCCGTGAGTTTGTCAATCTTAGCATCGGTGCTAGATTGACTCACGGGCGATGAAGTAGAAGGACCAACACTAACTTGGGAAACAACCGGCTTGCTTCGTGCAGTGCGGACTTTAGACTTGTTTTCAATGATCGCTAAAGCTTCTTTGACAGTTTTGCTCAAGAAATTTCCTCCAGCGGAGGAATTGAGAGAATCTTGATCAGATTGACTCACTCCATTATAGAAAGTATCGAGTTGCATCAACTCGGAGAAACCGTGATGAGGACATTTGCGGAGCAACTCCTTAAAACGATCCCACGATTCACTGAAGGATTCATCAAACTTTTGTGTAAACTTGATGATTTCATTTTTAAGACTCGTGGTTTTGGAAGGTGGATAGAATTCATTCACAAATTTCTTCACCAGGTCTTCCCATGTCTCGATTGATTGAGGGGGTTGTTTTTCAAGCCAAATCCGGGCTTGTCCCTCAAGAGAAAATGGGAGCAGAAGAAGCTTGACAGCATCAGTAGGGACATTCTTGTATTTGATGGTAGATGCAATCTTGTTAAACCATCGAATATGAGCATGAGGATCATCCCGCTCAATACCATAGAATTGACTTGAGGTTACAAGATTCAGTAACCCGGTTTTGAGTTCAAAGTTTTCAGCCACAATGGCTGGGATAACAATAGCATCTCCATACCCGTCGATGGGTGCCTGGAGAAGCTCACACATAGGACGTTCTTCCGCCATGATAACAAAAGTAGTGTGAGCAGTCCGGATCTCATATCCGACTGATGGGGCAGAAAGTCTACGGACACGCCTTCTTGGAATCTTGACAAGCTCACGAAATGGGCTTACAGATCTAGAAGAGCGAGTGCGCATACACTAGAGTTAACTCTAAGAGATCTCAGAGTTAAGGAGAGGAATGGGAATTATGAAGGGAATTATAAAAATGGGGTAAGAAGAATCTTTTTGGGTTTTCTGGTTTTGAAAAGTAGATATAACAACAAATCCAATTAAAACAATATCGAGGCAAATCAACAGTGAACTTAAACCAATAATCACAAGATGAGTGGCTTCTTTGAAAAAGGTACACCACTCACAAGGACACAAAGGCAAGTTTTAATATTTGGTTCGGGAACTTATTATGGTCGTACCCCCAGTTAGGTAGTACACTGCCTTGGTTTGCGGTGGTAATTTTTTATGTTGTTATTATTAAACAAAGAAAACGACAAATCTTTTTGTATTTTTATCTTTGATATATATATAGAAACAAAAGCAAAATATTTTTGTGTTTTATACGTTTTTGGATGTTTTTGGGTTTTTGGATTTTTTATAAGAATATATATATATAGATATAGATGGATGGTATGAACAAAGAGTGAATATTCAAATCACTAATCTGCTAAACGGAAGATAATTAGCACAGCTCCCCGGCAGCGGCGCCAAAAATTTGATCGTTGCATAACCGTCAAGTTTTATCACACAAGCTAGCCACTTGTGAATGGCTAACCGTAATAAACTTCAAACAGCTCAGACACCAATGCAATGAAGATCAGAGGAGTATAGTGTTTCCCCAGGTCGTTATGTCCCAACGAGCTGTGCGGCGAATAATCAAACGAATAGTGATCGAGAGAATTTGAATGGGAAAAGGTTATGATTGATTATGAACAATTATACCTAAAGAAAAAGTTTATAAAGTACAGGGGCTTAAATGCAAATTAAAGAAAATTAAAAAGATAAATTATATTAAATAAACGCTATCACTATTTGCAAAATGATGTTTTTGATTTTTCTTTTATTAAATTTAAATTAAAAACTACGTGACGTACAAAAGAAAATGTGAAACTGAAGCAATATTAATCCTAAAAATATAAAAATGACATTTTTACAAACCTAATGATAAGAGAACATTTTTAGAAAAAGAAAATTATTTTTATAACTATTTATCTAATTATTAGTAATTAAAAACTATTTTTACTGATTTAATAATACCCTAAAATACAAGAAAATATGAAATAAAGCTAGAAAAATGAAATTATGACTTAGAAAAATCTAAAATAACTAAAGAGAATTTTCAAAACTAATTTTATATTTTTCTGATTATTTTTCTATTTTTTATGAATTAAAAACTACTTGAAACTAATTAAATTGCTAAAAATTACAAATTAAACTATGAAAAATCTGGAAAAATATTTTTTTGACTTCTTATATTTATCTTAACCTAAGAAAAATGAAAACTTATTTTTTTGAAACTTTTCTGATTTAATTGTATTAAAAGCTAATTAAAAAGTACTAAAAACTGATTTCAATGAAGAAAAATAGCAAACAGTGCTAGAAAAATATGAAAAATTCAAGAAAAGTCTAAAATAATATACTGAATCTAAGAAAAATATGAAAACAGTAGCTTGTGTGAGAGAATATGAAGCTGCAGTGAAACTGCTTAAGTAATAAGCACTTGAAATAAGCAAATGAACACCAAAGACCACCAACTTATCACAGAGGCTATAAAATGCTAAAACTACTTAAAAGCAACTAAATACAACTGACCTAAACCTCTTAAGTGCTCACTGCCATGATTTGATGTTTTAAAATCTCAAGTGCTAAACCAGATTTTAGCTACTACTTTGTAGCCTAAAAATAAGCTACTCAATAAGCTAAAACTCAAAAACAGATGTTGGAACTTAGAGTAGACCTGGCTAGATACTTATAAACCAAAGACCAGACCAAGATAAGCTCTATTGAGCTTGTGACAAGCTCTGCAAGAAGCTGAGAAACTGCTCTAGTGATATTGCTCTGTCACAGGGCATTTTTGACCTGTTTGACAAGCTGATTTGGAGATTAAGAAGCTTTTGTAAAATTTTGCAAAAATCAGTTATGGAAACTAGACCAGTTGAAGTTATTAATCCCAAAGTTACAAAAGCTTTGAGCCAGAAATGAATCATCTAAAAAATCACTTAGGTTGGTGAAAAACTGAGTTGTGCAAGTTTTGACTTTTTGACAGAAATGAAAAGTTGACTTATTTGAGATTTGATTCAAATTTATTGACTGGTTTTGATGTTAAATGTTATACTGAATCTATATTAAGCTATTTTAACTAATTTTAGACCTATATGTAACCTATGAGAGCTTAATACCCAATGATATGAAAATCAAATGAGTTTTGAAGCTGATTTGACTAAAAGTGTTCTAAGGTGCAAATTTATGCAACAATTAGACTAAATGAACCTAAACTAATATTTTGCAACAAAACTCTAACACTTAAACAACCTCTATCACAGACTACTCACTGAATCCAAACACTACTTAAGATTCTAAAATGCCATTTGTCTACTCTAAACTAACTACTGAGCTACTGCAACTATCAATTCAGACCTGTCATACCTAAATGAGGCAAATTGATCAACAACTCAACACTAATTCCAGCTAAACATCATGATGCATAAGAGACTGTTTATGAAACAAGTATGAAAACAGGAACTTACATGAGTCCTGTCACAATGACATGCTAAATAAATCCAATGAGCTACTTTCTAACACTGATTAACAACCCAACTTAGATCAATATGTACCCACATTAATCACCATTCAACAGCTCTGAACCATTTTCCCATGAACATACAGTTTTTGACTTTAGTTGACCAAATGAGAATTTTGAGTAAAATCTGAGTAAAGGCCTATATAATCCATTAATAAGCTATTGAAGAGCTTATAACAGCTTATGAAAGTAATTTAAACAACTAAAGTTAATCTTAACACCACTTGACTATATTTCTTCACAGTTTGACTTTCGTTGACCAAACATGAAAATTGCTCAAACTTGCAATTAATACTTGAAAGTAGTTTCAATACACTGGATTAACTAAGTTTCATACAATAACACTTGGAATTACAACTTAGAACTTATTTAAGACATAGAAATTTTAAAACGACATACATATGAAAATTAAAACTAAGTACTACTCCCTTTGCTTCTCTTTCATCTCTTTTTTATATGTGAAATATCTTGCCACTTGTTTCTGAGCACATCCCACCATTCATCTTGGCCATTGGATCAGTTGAGAAGATTTTAGCCGTTTGATCACTTTTTGGCGCCAAAATGGATATATGCCAGTTGGGGTTGAGTGCAAGGGGGAGGGATCATTAAATGCTTCTTGGATGGTTGTTGAGGTGGGGGGAACATGGAAAGGAGAGTTGAGCTGGAAGGATGGGTGAGGTTGAGTGTATGCAGGCAAGCAGGTGGGAGAAGACAGTGGCGGGAGTGTGTTTGTTTGACTTGGGATTTGACCAGAGACTATTATTGGACGGGGGGGGGGGGGGTCAAATGGATATGGCAGGGGTCCAAAGTGATATGGCAGGGTCCAAGGGTTTTGATAGGGGTCCAAATGGGTTTAGGCTTAAATAACAAGGACCAATTTGTAATTTCTGAAATATCAAGGACCAATTATGCCATTTTATCAAAGTTGTTCCAAGGGACCAAAAGTGACAAGCTTCAATAGTACATGGACCAAAATGGACATTTTCAAACTTCCAAGGACTATTTTTGCCAAATTTGAAACTCAAAGGACTAAACTTGTAATTTCTCAAAACTTTTGACATTTTTCACCAAAGGACTAATTTTGACAAGTTATGATTTTAAAAGGACCTTTGGTGATTTTTCTTTTAATTTAAGTGCTCAGGGACTATTTCTGACAACTTTTGAAACTTTGGAGACTGAAACTGCCAATTATGCAAACTTAGCTCATTTTTCATCTGATTTTAAGCATTTTGCATCTGAAACATATAAAATGCAATTTTGAGATATTTTCAGTATTTTGATGCATTTCTGAGCATTTTTAAACGTTTTGTAGTTCAGAATTAACAAAAAATGATGAGTATTTACACACTCATCATTCATCAATGCCACATGCACTGTTATTTGAGCCAGAACGGAGGCTGCTGGTGAGAGTATGACGCCCCAGACTCCTTCTATGAGGCTGTCCCACACGCTTATCTCTTTTCCGGCGCTGTGATTGATGGCTAACATTTTCTGTAACAGCTGGTTGACCATCAGCATGTACCCTGGCTGCTGGTAACAAAACAAAGCACCACAAAATTTAAAGGTAATGTTGGATGCAGACCATGTGTTTAAAAAAGCAAAAAACAAAAAAAAACCATACTCTCAGTTGCATTAGGAGTAGATGGTTCACCAGTGCTGTGACCATCGTTCTCTGAATTTGATTGATGCATAGATGTTGTAGAGGCCTGACATGTTTGTATTTTTCTTCCATCATTTTTTCGCAAATAAAAATCATCAGATGGAACATCAGTGGCAACATTACCATCAACAGTGGTTCCTGGTGCTGGAAAACGAATGCATGAAACCCAAAATAAATATTGCATGCAAACATTCATGTTTAAAAAAAACGGCGCTAAAGAAGATAACATCACTGACCTTCATGTGCATGCAAAGGTATCCTGCCAACAGCTTCCTGCACGGCGCCATACACGTCAGGATTCTGCACACGGGGCCTAACGACATCATCCTACATTTCTTTCCTTTTTCTGCTTTGTTTTGAACCAGCGGCATTGCGTGCAGGAAATCCTATTGATAATAAAGAATTGCGCGAAAGACTAACTCAGGATTCTATAACAGACAATAAAAGTTGACACGCTGTATCCGAAGAGAGAATAAGTAAGCCACCTTCCATTGTATTAGGAGTCATTGGCTGACCACCAGCATGCATATAGCCAGATGACTGACACAAGTTAGCTGGGCTCCGGGGCTCCCGTTTAGACGGCGTGGGTCTTTTTACAGGGTTGTGCGAAGATGGGGCATCATTCACACGCAATCCTATTCCAATAAAAAAAGATACCATGTCAATGTGATTTGCCGATCAGAAATTGGAGGATTAAAACAAACCCAATAAATTTAACAAACCACATCTGAAAAGAGAAGAATGACACTCACCTTCCATGACATTAGGAACCATCGGCTGATGGACGGTGTGCTCATAATCATATGGGTCAGACGGGTTGTTGGGCGGTTGTTTTCTCGGCCTCCCTCTTTTTCTACAATGCC
>BPTQ01000001.1:133351678-133386265 GCA_019973895.1 Chrysanthemum seticuspe | reverse complement strand
TTTTGGAAGTGAAGTAAAGTGAGTGGGTGTGTTTTGAGTGAGAAATTTGAAATGTGTAACAAAGATACTGACATAAGTCACATGAGTTTAAGACATCCAAATCTTGTCAAAGTTGAAACGGTATTGTTGTTTGTTTGAGTTCAAATTTGTTACACTTTGGACTTTGTAATATTTGTGGGTGTCAAGTTTGACCCTTTATTAATGGATTATGTTACACATATTTGACATAATTTATAATGCTGGAGCTTATAAAAGTTGTACCTGGAGCTTAAGTTTTAGCTTAATGTGTTTAACAAATATGTGAAAATTATAGATGTAAAATGTATAAGATACAAATTTATTAATTCATAATTTAATGCATAGGATATTTATGTAATATGAAACTTTTATTAAAAGCTATTTTTATAAGGCTAATTTAGTTAAGGGTATGTTTGGCGCAATGGGTTAGGTTGGAGCTGAGGCTAGAGTTGGGTTAAGGCAGGGGCTGAGGCTTATATTATAAGCTGAGATCTGAAGCTTATGGTTGTGTTTGGCGAAGGACTTATGGGGCTTGGACTTTTAAAATAAGTCGGCTTAGACTATAAGTCTCGTTTGTCATGCGAGCTTATAAAATTATAAGCCCCTAAAAAGAGCTTAAAACTTTAGCCCATAAAATGGGCTAAAAACTTTAGTCTAATGTTTTTGAACACTAAATTACTTATTAACACACAAAAATATTTAACATATACAAAAACTCATTTGATTATGTTCTTTTTAGTAATTTTGCAATAATAAGCCTAAGCTTAAGTCCATTTGCCAAACAAATTTACAAAAATACAAATTTCAACTTCGGATTATAATAAAAGCCTCAGTCCCAGTCCCAGCCCCAGCCCAACCCATTGTGTCAAACATACCCTATATTTTTATAAAGTTATTTGACGAATTATTTGGAGCTGAAACTTATTAATGTAAAATCACATAAAAATATATTAAATTAAATTAATGTATATTTAGGTAATAGTTCATTATATTTTTAATAGTATTTAAATAATTTAACTAGTCATAAGCCTTTATAAGCCTCTTTTTATAGGCTTGGGGGCTTATGAAAGTTTATGACTTATTTTATAAGCCATAAGTTTTCATAAGCCTAAGTGACAAACGAGACTTATTTTATAAGACGATTTATTTTAAAAACTCAAACCTCAATAAACCGTGTGCCAAACATAACCCACATCTTAAAAGAAATTATTATCTGCTCGTAGTTTATAATAGAGGTTTAAGCTTATACAAGTCTTGATAAAACTTTACGCCAAAAACAAACTATATTTCATCAAATTGGGTAGGGGTGTTCAAAAAATCCGAGAAACCGACGAACCGAGCCGAACCGCTTAACCCGAAACCGAAAAAACCCGAAACCGAAGAAACCGAAACCGAAAAAACCCGCTTATCACGGTTCGGTTTCGGTTTTTATTTTTTTATATCCGCGGTTAACCGAACCGAACCGTGCTTAATACATAAAGATTTTTTTTAACTAAATATTTTAAATAATTGTATAAGTATTTATTATATTATTGCACTAATTTTATTGTATAACGCTTTTTTGCTCTTAATGCAAACATTTCTAAACATTTATGTGTGAAAGTTGATAAATTTGATCGTAATTTAAAAACGTCGAATAACTATTATTTTGTCGAATAACTATTATTTTGTTAATTGATTATGTATGGATATTTGAATGCAATTATTCTAACGGGATAACTTTTATATGACTATTATATATTAAATGTCATTTAATTTTACTAAAATGACATTTTATGTTCTAGAACATGTTATTGTTTATACGGCTAAACTCGTTTAAACGTCTAAAATGGTTAACCGTGACCCGAACAGCGGGTAACCGCTCATTTCGGGTACCCGCTTGTCCGGTTACCCGCCTAGTACGGTTCGGTTTTGGGTAATAAAATTAATTACCCGCCCCGCGATGGATAGTTTAAATCTTTCAACTAACCGAACCGAACCGCCCGCAAACACCCCTAAAATTGGGTGTCTTAGTATAGAAACTTTTTTTCTATGGAACTCAAAATTATCGTAATTTATCTTGTATATGCTATGATACATGCATTTCTAGTAAAAGTTAAAGGCATATAATGTAATTTGTTGCGTATATACGGTACTTATTATTCATACGATCATATATTCATATGTTACATTCTAAAACCCAAGCACTTGCGACTTAAATTGCAAAGCCCAACAAAGATATCAAGTCGGCGAAACTCCATCTTAGCCACGGTATTGTCGTCCCACGATCAAATTAAAAAATGACATATTTTTATAAACTAAACCAATACTGCTATTTTATAAACACAAAACAACTACTGCTATAAGAGCATGTCCAACGATTAATGCCAGAGCCGGCGTTAATCGGCGTTAAACGTTAGGGGATCTGGCGTTATTGGGCGTTAAAGTTCCGGCGTTACTCACTTAACCGGTGTTATTTCATTTTTTTTTTCTTTCTTTCTTTTTTTTTCATTTCTGTCCCTAAATGAGAGGTTGTTTTTGTAAATTGTTGGTGTGTTAAAGTTTAACTTGGATGTTATGATTGTGGGTGTTTTTTGGGTGAGTTAAGGTGAAATATTAAAGCTGATGTGACGCTGACGTGACACGATGTTAAAGTTTAACTCGTGTTATCATTGAGAGTGCTCTAATACACTACAAAGTTCATAAAATGTGGTTTGCTCGTGATAATGGCTAGAAAGAATATTCTATTGTAAGCAAATATCAAACAAAAATACTCGATCAAAAACACGATCAAACCACATTAAGAAAGCATACTTACTTTGGTAAATTTTTACTATGCTTTTCTCTATAGGTCTTGTAACTTATATCAAGGAGTTGATATTCAAAAAATCTAAGTGTGGTCAAAAGAAATCTATCTAATGTCATACAATCCAGTGAATCCAAATGAAAGTACGGTTTGAGTGTCGACATGATTTTGTTCCAAATGCCCAAAATCGTCATGGTCTAACCTTGCTGATGAATTTACCATGTGTTTATCATTTGTCTATATGTAACCAAGTACTCAAGTCTCGTTTAAATTCACCTCTTGGATAAACAATCAATTTTATTATCCTAATTCCTAAACACTTCCTACAAATTAAATTCAAGATAGAAACAATGAGCAAAAGAATTAATAAGTTGTGACACTCATTTGATTGCTTATTATTCCTAGAAGTAGGAAGAGGAAAATTAAGTATATGGGTGAATTCCATATATACGTCACATATTTTCCTAAAAGAAACAAAATACGTAACAAACTTTATCTATTATCATAATCTTCAAAATATTTTCAAATTTTGAATAATGTACGGCGTATTATTGACTGGTAAGTGACATGTTTAACCGGTTGCCATTTAGAAAAGTTACAGTAATGGTCTTTGTGGTTTGCGTTGACTTTCACATTTAATCTCTTGACTTTTTTTTCCATTTAGAAAGTTACATCAATAGTCCTTGTGGTTTGCGTTGACTCTCACCTTTAATATTTTAACTTTTTTTCCACTTAAAAAAATTATAATAATTTTCCATGTGGTTGTGCATTGACTTTCACCTTTAATACCTTGACTTTTCTTTCATCTATAACTCTTTTTTAAAACCTTTTTTTTTACTCAAGTAATATTTCTTTCATCTTTTTTTTTTTTTCAAATTTCAAACAATGTACGTAATATGATCGGTATGTTACTAGTTTAATGAGTACCACTTAGAAAAATTACATGAATGGTCATTTTTACACTTATTATACATATATAATGCAACGTTTAGAAGAAAGAAAAAAATACTTTTTTTTCACTTATTCATACAAGTTTTTGTATTTTTTGTATTTTTTTTTTAATTTTTTTTAAAGTGATATTTTTGTTTCTTCACTTTTACACTTATTATACTTATACTTTAACGTAATGTTTAGAGAAAAAAAAAATCTTTGTAAGAAATATAAGTCACATGAGGGTGTAAAGTATAAGTATAACGCAAATTTTAGAAATTTTTTCCTAAAAAGATTATTATTATTAGTATTAGTATTTTTTTTAAGTTCCGTTAAAGTATAAATATATTAAGTGTAAAAATGTTAGTGTCATTTTTTAAGTGGTAAAAAAATAAGCGTATGCATAAATGAAGAAAGTAAAAAATAAAAAAATCAAAAAAAAGTTTGATAAGTTTTAAAAAAAAAAAATAGCGTGTGAATAAGTGTAAAAAATATGTAAGAAGTGTAAAAAAAAGTAGTGTATAAATAAGTGGTAAAAAAAGGTGTAATAAGGGTAAGAAAATAATTACTATATGAAAAAAATATAAAAAAATAAATAAGTGAAAAATTTTCTTAGGACTAAAGATGAAAGTCAACGCAAACCATAAGGACTATTACTATATTTTTTTAAGTGGTAGCCGGTCAAACATGTCATATACCGGTCAATATTATGTACATTGTTCAAATTTGAATGTATTCGCGATTCTGGTGATAAATAAAGTTGGTTACGTATTTCATTTCTTTTGAAAAAGTATGTTACGTATCTTTAGACTTCACTCAATTTATAAATACGCCAAGGTTCAAAATTTGCTTAAAAATATTATAAAAAATTACACGTATGGTCCTTGTGGTATACCGTATACCCCAAATAACAAGTTTAGTCTTTAAGTCGTTTTAATTACACCACACATACCTATTTTTGAAACCTTTCACCCATTTAGTCCCTATTTTGGGAAATAGGGATTGTTCATGTAATAAAAGAAACTGTAAATAATTATATAGATGATCTCTATTTTTTAAAATAGGAACCATTGATGCAACTAGTTTGAAAAATAGGGATTATCCATGTAATTAAAATCGAATGGGTACAAAACATGTAATTTTGAGTAAACGACACTACGACAGGGACGAAACATGTAATTTTGTCAAAATATTATGGAAAGATTGTAATATTTTTTTTTCCTGGTCTTGAAATTTGTTAGTTAATCAACTCTCGTTTTCATATAAGGGCGTAACAATGCAATGGATCGGGTTCATACCTAGGAATGGCAATGGGGCGGGGCGGCCATCTCCATCCTCAAACCCGATTACAAAAATCATCCTTAAACCCGCCTCAATCCCCATTGGAGATCTTATCGGGACGCCTCATTGGGGCGAGATGCTCCCCCAAACCCACCCCATTCCCCATTGGAGTCTTATCGGGTTTTCTTTTTTAAGCGCGATCCTCCATCATACTCATGCATTTTCCCTGTTTATTCTTATTTTTACGTTATTAACTATATGATTTTACGGAATAACTTAAAGAATCGAGAACCCATTAATAATATATTAGGTATTGGAATAAATCACAACTTTTTTAGAATATTATGACACAAAACAAGATTTTATGATCACACTTTGAAATATTACAAAGATAAAATTAACAAAAATTAGAGAATTATATTTAGTACATAAATACTAACACAATATTTAAGGTATATAGAAACATGTATATGTATATGTAAATGTTTCGGAGCGGGGCGGGGCGGGGATAGTGTGCCCCGTCCTCGCCCCGAAACCCGATAAGAATGCCCCGCCTCGCCCCATTAAGTCCGAGTTTCCCCGTCGAGTTCGGGTTTTTTTGCCATCCCTATTCATACCCACACCATTGTACATATATGTGTCGTTTTTTTTCCTTTAAACTTTTACATTATTCTTATATGATCAAGTTACACACTATCGTGCTTGAGCGAGGTGGGCGGCCAAAGGACCCAAAATTTTGCCCCTTATATCTATATCTATATTATTTATAAAACAAAATGGTTAAAGTGAAAAGTGAAAAGTCAAGAAAATGAAATGATAAAAATATTAAAGAGGAAATTTTGAAACAGTTAATTATGACCAATATTAACTATCAATACACATATGTTTAAAAAAGAAACTATTAATACACCTCGAAAATCGGATTGACCTGGAACGCTTCAAACCCGACGGGTTGACCCGGTTTAATTTGACCAGTTTTTCGACCGACAACCTGTTGAACCACCCGTGTCGAACCGGGTTTCAAACATTATGTTTAATCCATAAATCCTAAAACTTTTATTATTTTTTGTTTATAACCCATAAAAAATTTTTTATCATTAAAACTATCTGTAATTATAAAATCCCGTTGCTATGCACGGATACTCGTCGTTTAGTAATTATATACATAAGAGAGATTCTTTCACGGCCCTCGAACTTGAAGGATAACATATTATACAAAATTGATTTTTGAAGGCAACACTTTTGGGTTTTCAACCTACGTGGAAAAGAGAAAAAGCCACAACACATAGTTAGATGTTGCACTCGTATTACATTATTTTTCCAACACAATGAGTTATGATACGTCATAAATACAACCTTTACAGGGGATAAAGTTTTGGCAATCAATTTATCATAATGCATTCAATGCATTATTCATTCCTTGCTCTTTCTGAACTAAAATAGTTTAACCACATTGATTTCAAAAAACATATAAACGCTAGTAAAATGTAACGAAAAAGCTATTAAAATTAACGTAAATGAGACATTGAGAAATGAGTGCAGACTAGACAACCGTAAATTTAATAATAATGTGTTATTGAACGCAAATATTTTACATAGACACTGTAAATATATACAATTTTTTTTAAGGGTTTGTGACATATTGTTGTTGAGCATGATGATGGCAGCTTTTTTTTGTACCCATGCCCTATAATTGAACATGTGAATATGGAGAAACAAATGAGTACACAAATGTCTCGATCGATATTTGAGTGGAAAAATTCATGGTTCGTTTCAGCTTTTTTGGCTATATGTTGTACTGTTTGTTTCTTTTTAGCCTTATTGCATTCCTTTTAAAGCATGAGAATATTTTGTCTAACAATGCGGGTCTCATTTCTTTAAATAAATATACACACTTAAACCTACTATATTTATACGTCGAACAGAATTTTAAGTTGAAATGTTCAACTCACACACACTTAAACTCAGTACCACACTTGCACATAAGTTTTCAGACAATGTTTTCCTTTATGGACTCGACACATACTTAGGTGCACTGAAATGTTATAAATATGTTATTCACCGTCAAGTCAATATAACATAAACAACTCAAGCACCGAAGAAAATATGTGTCGACAAGTCTAGAAAATACCAAACTATTTTGCATAGTGTAAAGCTTGAAGTCTTTAACAGTTAATCCCTATGTGTCAAACTCTCGATAGACCACAGTTAAAGATTAGATTTCTTTGTTTTTTCTTTTGTCTTTTGTGAAATTTCTTTTTGGAAAAAGGAATACTCCAATACTTTTAGCTTGAAAAGCACTACCAAAAGTTTTAGTAAACATGAATCTCCCATGTGAATGACATATTAGGGTGTCAACCATGTATAACATATTTTTTCATACTTAATAATACATCAATAATATCCTTCCATCTCATCTCATACTTATCTTATACCTAACAATAGATTTTTAGTGGCAACCATGCATAACCCATACCTTATCTATTTTTTTTTCTTTTTTTTTTTATAATTATATTAAACAATTTAATAAAAACATAATATTTTATTAATACTTGAAAGAAAATTACATAATACTTATTAAAAAAAACACTAGTCATCAATGTATGGTAAGTCTTGAGCGTCTACATACTCCGTAAGATTATAACGGAGACGGTGATAGATATTTTCGTCTTGTAACTCCGGTAGTACATTCGAGTCATAAACTGGCGGACCGGCGGATCTATTATAAGAACCAGTGATATTGTCATCCCCGTCGTCTTTTAAAATCATATTGTGTAATATAACACACGTATGAACGATTTTTCGAATCTTCTCGACGGACATAGCCCGGAGAGGATGACTGAGAATAATCCATTTTCCTTTAAGACGGCCAAAAGCTCGTTCGACATCCTTTCGTGCAGACTCTTGTAGCTTCTTGAATCTCTTTTCTTTCGGGCCAGTTGGATAAGGATATGCTTTAACAAACGTTGAATACGTAGGATAGATTCCATCGGTAAGATAATATCCACATTTGTAAAGCCGTTCATTTAGAGTAAATGAATTGTTTGGCGCCGTTCCATTTCGCTGAGTAAGATACAACGGAGATTGATTCAAAACATTGATGTCGTTATTTGCACCGGGGGGACCAAAAAACTAATGCCAAAACCACAAATCATTTGAAGCTACGGCTTCAAGCATAATAGTCGGGTATTGGTGATCACCTCTTTTATATTGCCCTCTCAAATGCCTAGGAAAATTTCGCCAAACGAAATGTGTACAATCAATGCTACCAAGCATTCCAGGAATGTGATGTTGTTCTTCCTCTGCCTCGAATAAGCGTGCAACGTCGTGGGTTGTCGGCTTACGTAAGAACTCTTGCCTATATAATTGGATTACCGCTTCGCAAAAATGATCAAGGCATTCACCTACAAAGTATACCGAATTATAAAAAACGAAAACATTTTAAAAATACACCGAATTATAAAAAACTAAAAAATACCGAATTATAAAAATAACCTGACGTTCTTCGTGCCATGTTTAAGTAGTCATCATATCTATCCGGAGGTCCACCCGTTGCGAGTTGTCGAATGGCCGATGTGCATTTTTGCAACGCCGTGAATTTTTTTTCCCGCTAGTGTCTACGCCCTCTTGAACCCATTCGAAATTCGCTTCAATATCACCAACAATTTTTAGAAACAAGCTTTTATTCTTACGAAATCTTTCACGAAAAACATTGGGGGGAAACTTTGGGTTTTCTTCGACGAAATAGTCATTCATTAGAGTTTCTAGAGCTTTTTCACGAAAACGGGTAACATGTCCACGGGTTGAGCTTGTCGTGTCTTCAATGGCATCGCACGCGGCTAAATAGGTTTCTATGGTAGAACCGGTGGAAAACAATAGCTCGGAAGAGTCGGATAGAAAATATAACTCGTCATCGGATGAAGAAGATGAAGATGAAGATGAATTCATTTTGTTTGTGAAATAGAGATGTTTTTGTTTGAGTAAAAATAGAGATTTTTTGTGTGTGAAATAATGTTAAATGAGTAGTGTTTAAATATGTTAAAAAAAATAATAATAAAAAAAAAATAATAATAATAAATTTAATGCATCTCAACGGCTAGTTTGACTAGCCTAAAGGCTAGTTTTGCCTCACGTTGAATCGGTAAAGTATACCGATTAAGCACCATTTGATGCCACACCGATTCATGCCTAAATGTTAGCAATGATCATGCCGATCGGCATGATGGATACCGAATCCATGCCGAGAACGGTTGCCACCCCCCTTACATGTTTGGTAAATATATACAAATTTCATCATATGTTAGGTACACGAAATAATTATTATGTCAATTGGTCACGAAAAGTTTATCCATGTATGAGTCACATTCGTTTCATCTTGTTTCTACGAAAGTTTATCATATGCTATATGTTAGAATTCCTTAATTTAGGGAGAACGATTTATCCTTGTAGTAAAAAGTCTCGTGCGTTTTGTCTCTTTTAGTTAAACTCTTCACAAAAAGTTGTGCATAATTCGAGTTATCCAAAACCCCAAATTATTAAGTTGAAATGGGGTTCAATAACTTTGGGAATCCAAAGTAGAGGTAGAACTAAACTTGTTATTTGGCATTCATGCTTAATGACTTTTTAGGATTTATTTTGGCTCCCCACCCGAAACCCAAACAAAAGCGTGATGAAAATCATTGGATTGTAGGAGTAATATTTGTCTTTCACTTTTGAAGAAGGGTTTGAGAACTAACATTATAGAAACATACGGAAAGAAAATCTATAACATGAAGGGACTTGACCCGGGTTGGTTAGAAATTTGGAATTTTGAATTTGGTTTCGGTAGTTTACTATTCACTAATAACTTACGGTAGTTAAAGGATCAGGTAGACAAGAGTAAAAAATTCAAAAGTTCATTGGTAAAAAGAAAAGATTGGTGCAATATCTCGTAATAGGCGTTTCTAGTTTTGGGCCATTGGATTAATTATTCTGCAAAGAAAAAAGGCCACAAAGCCCATCTTTTATTAAAGTTGTGTACTTTTTTAAGAGCATTGATTGGCATGCCTAATTCGTGTGACTAATTATATGCCTAATCTTACGTGGCATCATTCTATTGGTGATAACAGATGGACCCACCTCGTCACAAACCAATAAAACACTTACACATCACTTTAGTCATAAAAGTAGTCACACATTTAGGCACCCAAATCATTTTCCCTTTTTTAATAAGCTTTGCCATATACCCCAAATAAACAACCTATAGTACTTATCGAGTGGAGTATACTTTTTGAGAAAAGCAATTGTGAATGTACGAACCTAAGGCTATGCACAATGGGGGGTGAACCGATTGGGTTGAGGGTCGGTTGAGCAAAGTTGCCTCTTGTGGGGTGATCGGTTGTCACCGGTTGAGTGGGAGGTTGCCACGAACTAGTTTGGCTATTCGACTGAGAAGCAAAGCAAGAAAAAGTTAAAAAATCCAACCGTTTGGATTTAAAAAAAAAAAAAAAAAAAAAAAAACTCTTTACCACTTTTACAACATTATAAATATCAACCTCAAACACATTTTTAAACACAATTTCAAACAACTTCTCATCAATATTCATCATGTCACAAAGAAAGGCTCTCATATAAAAACAACTGACGATCCCGACTTCCCCAAAATTCCCCGAACTTGAATTTCTCACCGGATCCACCGTTTGAATTAACCGGTGTAACACCACCACAAAATCGGGGTATTCGTTTTCGAGCACCTGGTTTTGAATATGAAACACAACTACCACAACCCAACCAAAATCAAAACCCATTTTACGTCAATCGTCCATATTTCCCACCGGGTCGTCCTAGTATCAATCAAAACCAATCACCAAGCGGGTCGTCATATCATCCTAACATGGATTTCTCCCAATCTTCCCAACCTAATCAATCGTTTTCACCGCTTCATGGTGTTAATCTTGATATGGATTTTGATCATTTTATGGAATTCCCTCCTCAAAACTACACGTCTCAAAAATACTTGACTCAAGATGCTTCGATGGGTTCGGGGCACGGTTCTATTCGTATTGAAGACGATGCCGAAGAGACGTCACCCGTCATATCAAAGAAGGGTTAAAAACGGGGTACAAAGGAGAAGGGCAAGAATGTTGCAACCAAAAAGGTCGAAGCATGGACAAAAGAGGAAGAGGTCGCGCTTTGTAAAGCTTTGATACATGTGTCGAAAAATTCGGCTAGAGGGAACGCTATCAACCGGAATGGGTTTTGGGATGAGGTGATATTGTACTTTGAAAATGAAATTGGTTCAACAAGAACCTACGACTCCATAACAACCAAATGGAAAGGTAGGATTCGTTCTAGGGTTGTTTTCTTTTGTGCAATTATGGATAATATCAAGAAGAATCACGGAAGCGGTGAGAATGACGAAGGCGACTATGAAAAGGCTTGTAACGAATACCGTGTGATTCACAAGCATGAGTTTACGTTGAAGGAGTGTTGGAAAGTTTTGAGGAAGCATTCTGCTTGGAAAACTGTTGAGATGCCTGCTTTCACCCCGAATAGTCGGAAGAAATCCAAGACTTCGAAAACCACCTCGAGGTCAACAAAAGGTCCTTTTAATCCCCAAGACGTGGATGATTCTGAAGAGGACGAGACTCGAGAATCACGACCAAAAGGTCGTGACGCAGCCAAGAAGAAAGCACCCGAGCCACCAACATCATTTGTTACTACGATGGCCAAGAACTTTTTCAAGTTCAAAAGTTAAAGTAAGGAAAAAACACAAGAATATGGAAGAGGAATACATAAAGTTGAAGCAAAAAGAGTTGGAGCTTGCAGAGGGAAGGGCAAGGCGAGCCGAGGAATTCAAAAGGGAGAAACTTGAGCTCCAACGTCAGCAGCTTGCATTGGCAGCACAATCAAACCGGACGCAAGGTTTAATTTTCTGCAACACACCCCTCGACCCAAATATGCCCGCACGACAACTACAAGAACTTCAACAACTTAAGGCAGCAATCAAAGAACGCCACAACTTAGATTATTAGTTTCAGTTTTTAATAAGTATTGTAACGTCTACGTTTTATTAGTTTAAGTTTTTAATTGTTGTTGTAATGTTAAGTATTTTTATTAATGGAGTTTAATTTTGTTTTTAAAAATATTTGAATTAATTATTAAAAAAAAAATAATAATAATAATAATAATAAATCTCAGGTCACCACTGTGGCTACTAGATCGTCGTCAGGTCGTCGGAGAAAAAAAACTGATGTGGCAGGGGTGACACAGGTCACCACTATGGTTAGCCTAAAACCAATAAGCATAAAAGCTAAAGCTCAACGCTTTTAGGCTATGTACAACAACGACCTTAGGCGACCTTCATTTTGCCTGCCACATTAATTTTTTTTTCCTGGCGACCTTCAGACGACCTGGTATCCACAACAATGATTTTTTATTGTATTTTATTTTTCTTTTTTCTTAAATTGAAATTTTTTAAATAACAAATTTAAACTTTATTAATAATAAAACTTAAACATTACAATATTTAGTGTTTTTTTATTTAGGAGTTCCTTGCTTGACATGATGAATGACAAGTTGTTTGAATTGTGTTTGAAATTGTGTGTTTAGAAATGTGTTTGAGGTTGATATTTATAATGTTGTAAAAGTGATAAAAATTTTAAAAAAAAGAATTATCCAATGTTCGAATCCCCTTTGTAAAAGGCGCTTTTTTGTTTTTTTAGTAAAACTTTGGGCCGAATTTTCGACCGAGGTTAAGCTTTTTTTGCTCGGCCACCATGGACGATCGACTGGCCACAAGGGGACGACCTCAGACGACCAATCGATCGATCGACCTTGACCTCAACCATTGTGCATAGGCTTAGGCGCAAAACTATTTAAGAGATGTTTCGATTATCTTATTTTTTATATATAAATATAGGGCAAATGGCACAAAAAGGTATCAAAGTTAGGGTCCATTTCCAATTAAGGTATTCTACTTTTTTTCTTGCATAAAAAGGTACCCAACTAAATTTTTTGGCGGATTTGGGTTTTTTACTAACGTCCGTTAACTCCCTTCGTTAGTATATTACATATTTGGTCCCTGATTTTGTAGAGTCTTTTTATACATCATCCCTCCTCCTCCACCGTCCACCACCACCCTCCTCCTCCACCAACACCGTCCGTCACCATCACCCGCCAACACCACCACCGTCCACCACCACTACCACCCGCCACCACCAGAAAACTCACAAACCCCGTAATAACCCAAACCCATTTCCAATTCCGTACAATCACCCAATCCAAACCCAAACCCAAACCCAAACCCAAGTCCAAAACCTCATTTCGTGAACTCAAATCCCATCTCAAATCCAATGGGAACTGAAGGAATGTGGGTCAGGATTGCTATGTTGTATTCCCAAGGTGGTATGGTTGATAATGCACTTAAGGTGTTTGATGAAATGCTTGAACGAAAACCATGGGATTTTGTCTTGTAAGGCGCTTTTTTCTAAGCTTGAGTTAGAAATTGCGATAGCGTAAATGATACAAAAATGCATCAAAGTTAGTGACATTTCAAATCAAGGTATCCTACTTTTTTGGCATAAAAAAGTAGTCAATTTATTTTTTCAATAATTTTAGTATTTTAATATTTTTGTTAAATAGTTAACGATCATTCGTTAAGTTTTACATTTCAAGTTCACCGTCACCGCCACTGTCAACCCTGCCCACCACCATTACCAAGCGGGTGATTGCTGGTGACGACAGTGATTGGTGGTCGTGACGGCGGCAGTGGACTTAAAATGTAAAACTTAACTAATGATCGTTAAATATTTAGCAAAAATATTTAAATTGAAAAAAAAAAAAAAAAAAAAAAAAAAAAAAAAAAAAAAACTGCCTTTTTATGAAAAAAAAAAAAAAAGTGAGATAATTCCATTAGAAATAACATCTAGCTTAAGTTTCTTTTGAATATACCTATAACAACATTGAGATGAGATTAATATAAATCTAATATTTGTCATAAATCCAATGAACTAATCTTAACTATTCATTTTTCATTAAAATTAATAAAGACTTAATTTTCATTTTTTTTTAAATATACATATTTTGCAAACGATAAATCTTCAAGCTACGAAAATACACCATCGCGACGAGAATTAAATTATCTTTTTATAGATATGCACTTCTATATACTTTCGACAAACTTCTTTTTTCAAAATTTCCGACGAGAAAAGACACATGTGATTTTTCCGAATCATGTGTAATTTTTTAGGCGAAAATTTTGAAAAAAAAATAGTCGAAAGTATATAGAGTGCACATATATAGAAAGATAGTTTAATTCTCGTCGTGATAATATAACTTTTTTCGCGTAACGATTAACGATTTGCACGGTGTTTAATTTTTTAAAAAATTGTGAAAGTTTTTTATTATTATTATTATTATTATTAAAAAATGAATGGACATAGTTGGTTTATTAGAATTGTGGCAAATGTAGGATATATATTGATATTTTCTCTAAGGCTAGACGCAATCGTCCATTTGAAATCGGGTGGTCATTGCATATGATTGATGTTTAAATCGGTCGACCCATTTGTGGCAATAGGTCATGACATCGGTCGACAAGGGAATAATTTGGACATCGGTCCGAAATTCAACCGATATTAAATTTGGATTCTAACCACTTTTTCGACTGTTTGGGGCAAAAAAAAAAAAAAAAAAAACTTTTTTCTAAAAATGTTTACCACTCTATAAATACTAACTTCACCACTATATAAGATGTTTGAATTAAAAAAAAAAAAAAAAAAAAAAAAAAAAAAAAAAAAAAAACGCCGTTCATCGACAGTGGCATCCGGGTCATGTCTGGTCGCTGGAGAGAGAAAGCTGACGTGGCGCTGGTGACCTGGTTCATCTCCGGTCACGATTGAGACTAGCCTAACAATATTATAGTGACAATTTCTTATAATCAAGGCTCAATGAATTATTGGAACTGAATGTTAAATATTTCATACGACAAACCTCTAATTTTTTTCTAGAGTAAATTGCAAAAATCGTCCTTGTGGTTTAGCAAAATTGCAGATTTCTTCCTTGTGGTTCATTAAGTGCAAAAATAGTCCGTATTTTACACTGTTTGGTCCGCTTTTGGTCCTTTGACTTAACTGCCGTTAAATGGACTCCGTTAGTAGTTACACTTTAGCCCTTTGGCTAACCACCGTTTGCAGAACCCATCCTTAAAACCACAAGGACGATTTTTGCATTTTTTTTTCCGAATTTAAAAAAAAAAAAAAAAAAAAAAAAAAAAATCCTTCGTTTTTTTTTTTTGTTTTTTTTTGAATATTTTTTTTCGAAAATGATTTTTATATAAAAATGTTTTATATAAAAACGTTTTATAAAAAAGTTTTTATATAAAACGTTTTTATATAAAAAGTTTTTATATATAGCTTTTTTATATAAAAACGTTTCATATAAAACAACATTTTTATATAAATAAACAGCCGTAAGAAAAACGGACAAAACAAACCAAAACGGATAAAAACAAACAATCTACTTTATTTCTTCTAATACCATACTTATCGACCAAAGGAATCAAATTATATATTTAAAAACAAACAATCTACTTTATTTCTAATATCATATGTTTTTATCCGTTTTGGTTTGTCTTGTCCGTTTTTGTTACGGCTGTTTATTTATATAAAAATGTTGTTTTATATGAAACGTTTTTATATAAAAATGTTTTATATAAATTGTTTTATATATAAAAATATTTTATATAAAAACGTTTTACAAAATTTTTTTTATATAAAAATGTTTTATATAAAAACGTTTTATAAAATTTTTTTTAATTTTTATATATAAAAACGTTAAACGTTTCATATAAAACAACATTTTTATATAAATAAACAGCCGTAAGAAAAACGGACAAAACAAACCAAAACGGATAGAAACAAACAAGCTACTTTATTTCTTCTAATATCATACTTATCGACCAAAGGAATCAAATTATATATTTAAAAACAAACAATCTACTTTATTTCTAATATCATATGTTTTTATCCGTTTTGGTTTGTTTTGTCCGTTTTTGTTACGGCTGTTTATTTATATAAAAATGTTGTTTTATATGAAACGTTTTTATATAAAAATGTTTTATAAAAATTGTTTTATATATAAAAATATTTTATATAAAAAAGTTTTACAAAAAAGTTTTTATATAAAAATGTTTTATATAAAAACGTTTTATAAAAACTTTTTTAATTTTTATATATAAAAACATTAAACGTTTCATATAAAACAACATTTTTATATAAATAAACAGCCGTAAGAAAAACGGACAAAACAAACCAAAATGGATAAAAACAAACAATCTACTTTATTTCTTCTAATATCATACTTATCGACCAAAGGAATCAAATTATATATTTAAAAACAAACAATCTACTTTATTTCTAATATCATATGTTTTTATCCGTTTTGGTTTGTTTTGTCCGTTTTTGTTACGGCTGTTTATTTATATAAAAATGTTGTTTTATATGAAACGTTTTTATATAAAAATGTTTTATATAAATTGTTTTATATATAAAAATATTTTATATATAAACGTTTTACAAAAAAGTTTTTATATAAAAATGTTTTATATAAAAACGTTTTATAAAAAAATTTTATATAAAAAAGTTATATATAAAAACGTTTTATAAAAACTTTTTTAATTTTTTTATATAAAAACATTTTTATATAAAAAAGCTTTATATAAAAACATTTTATATAAAAACTTTTTTATAAAACGTTTTTATATAAAAAACATTTTCGAAAAAAAAATATTCAAAAGAAATTAAAAAAAAAACCGTAAGGAATTTTTTTTTTTTTTTTTTTTTTTAATTCGAAAAAAAAATGCAAAAATCGTCCTTGTGGTTTTAAGGATGGGTTCTGCAAACGGTGGTTAGCCAAAAGGGCTAAAGTGTAACTACTAACGGAGTCTATTTAACGGCAGTTAAGTCAAAGGACCAAAAGCGGACCAAACAGTGTAAAATACGGACTATTTTTGCACTTAATGAACCACAAGGACGAAATCTGCAATTTGGCTAAACCACAATGACGATTTTTGCAATTTACTCTTTTTTCTAAAAAAGCAATATTTTATTAAGAACCACAAAAGAAAAAAAAAAGAAAAAAAAATACAAGTTATTCTACCTCAATTAAAAAGCTATTTAAAAGAAGATGAGACTCAAAAGACAAAAACAAAACAAAACATATATACCATCGTTATAGTCACATTCATGTTTAGATCATGTAATTGGTTGTATTAAACCAAAATGCTCACGGTATTAGGTTTAGGACTCGTTTCTTTTTTTCTTTTGAACATATGTGTGGGTAACATGGGTGAGTCCTCAATATATACTAATGTTTTTTTTGTTGGGTTCACACAATTGGGTTAGATCATTTATTTATTAAAGACATATATAAATAATTGGGGCTCACACAATTGGGTTAGATCATTTATTAAAGACACAATTGGGTTAGACACAATAGAGGGTGGTTATCGTAAAATAGTAGGTTAAAATAAGATAGTGTAGGAAGTGATCTTAACCGTTGGATGTATCAAGATCATATTATTTAATTAATACAGATGGAATGGCAAATCTGTAATTATATTTAAAGCTGGTGGCAATTTGTGAACCCATTCTAGAGTCGGTACCACACCCCATGCGCCTCTTTGTTTTTTACTATCACTTTTTCACATAGTTTTTGTTATTAATTTATCTCAAAACTATTTTATATTATATTATATATTAAAAAATCATACTAAAGTAATCCTCCTTCAGTGTTGATTAATATTACTATATATAACTATAGAGCGAGGGCATGTTTTGCACATTAACTGCTAACTTTCGCAAGTTGGCAAAAATAGCCTCTAAAGTTTAGGTGTCGTTGCAAAGTAAGTCCTCTAGCATTAATTGCTATCTATAGCAATTTGGCACAAATAGTCCCTAAGGTTTAAGTGTCGTTGCAAAGTAAGTCCTGTAGAATTAATTGCTATCTATAGCAATTTGGCAAAAATAGTCCCTATCCAAATTCACGTCTACAAAAGCAATCCCGCTGCATCGCCCGGGTTTCCATACTCGTTACGACGGAGGTCCAATATTTTTCAGTTCTATATAAAGATGTGATTCATGATACAAATTGATTCATACACGTTGAATTATTGATACATCACGTCTAATTTTCATGAATACACCATTTATAGTATACTTTTACATAAAGATACACAATTGTACAACACTAATAGCAATTAAAAAAAAAGAGAATAGTGATACAGAAGGCATGAGAATGATACAGAAAGTAATTTATACCATTATTATCCATTGACACACACTGATGACGAGTCGTCAAGTTAATACGTACAAGTGATTAAACCATTTCGATTGACATGCAACTAATAAAACTACTAACGAGTCGATACATGAGTCTATTAAAGAATCTGCGACTGTTGAAGTCATCAACGAACACCCAACATCAAACACATGAATAAATATTGGGATACACAAAACTAGAACTTTGATCCACGATGGAAAAATGACACACAAGTTTTATAATATAAATTTCCGCATGCGTTTCCTCCTGATGTGGTAATATTTTGTGCATTCCATTTTGCACTTTTGATCAACATTGATACATGACATTAGATTTGATACAAAACAATTAGGTCTAAAAAAAACATGTAAACATAAAACCCCCTTACAATTAAAAAATCACAATCAAATGACGGAAGCGGGGTGTCGTCTGTAAGATAAATGATCAATGACGGCAGCGGTAAATGGTTACGTTCGTATGGGCAGAAACATCTCGTCGGATTTAAAAGGGTGCAAAGATTGATCGGCATATCAAATATATGGAGATGGAGATGTTGTGACTGGTTTCGAATAGTCTAGATGAAGAAGAAACGACAGGTTTAGTGAGAGAAAAGCCATGGGATGGTATATAACTATGCTAATATTTTGGAGAAGATTGAGGAAATTTAAATTACCTATAATACCCTTTTTATTTCATTTGTATATTTATTTCCTAATAAATTCATAATAGCCAAATGCTACATTTCTATTGGCTTCTCACACTTCCTACTTTAACCACTAACTCACAAGAACCTCATTCTATATAGAGGATATGCTAGCTTCTTCCTATATAAATGCACTAGCTTATAGACCCGTGGAATCACGGGGTTTTTAAAGAAATGAATCATTAAGGGTTTACGTGTGTGTATAAAATACGCTTTTCATTAGAATAATAAGTAAAGATCATAAAGTGTTCTCTATGATTAAGCTGGAAATGATCAAATAATATATATAACTTATAATGGAGGAATGAATCTCTCTTCTCATGGTCTTAAAATTAAGACTTACAAAATACAAAGCCTATTGTACAATACACAATGCACTATTAATGATCTTTCTCATCAATCTTAATTTTAAGACTTACAAGTCTTAAAGCTTAATGTACCAAATACAAAGCATTATTAATGTTGTCAAGATATTTAATGTAGTCAATTAATTAAGTGGTCAATAAATATAATTAATGTAGTTTTTAAAACACCCTTTATACAAGAAATACAAATTATCAAGCATATTGTACAACCAACTTAAACACAATTACTGCATTAAATGTCACTAATACAAATAATAAAGCATATTATACAAATATTCAAACCCGAATGGACAATGGGCTAAATGGGCCCGAGCCCGAACGGGTACAGTCGAAACGGAGTCGAGCCCGAACGGGCATGGGCTAAACAAGATTTTTTATCCCTGTAAATTTATTGTCAAAAAGAACATAATAAACTAAAATACATGATTCACCGTAAAATTTTATTTCAGGGTACCCGCCGCCGCAACGCGCGGATACCCTGCTAGTAAATATTAGAGAATGATCTACATACAATAAGGACCTATGAGGTATCAATACCACATCCTAAAGAAAGTGTTCCAGTATCTCAAGTTGATTTAGATAGTTGTTGGACATCATAAGAAAGAGTAATCAGTGATATGTACTTATGAGGATGAAGTTATGGTTGAGAAAGGAGACTTTTCTGATTGCATGCCTGAGTTTAATGGACTATGTGACCCTGTTATTAAGACTTTTCTAGAGCTTCTAATTAAACCCGTTATTAAGAGAACAAATCCAAACGCCAAAAGAACGAACTAAAGATATAGAACCCTTGCTACCCCAAACCATTTCAGAACCTTGTGGTAAATCTTATAACTTTTAAAGCTTGAGAGTGAATTAGACGATGGGGCTAAAGTGAGATCGATCACTCGTATCACATGGGGCTCACAGTCACCTCAAATATCCTATAAACACCACAAGTATTAAGATTAGGACACAATTATAATAAATGACCCAAAGAAATATGAGTGAATTAGTTTAGGGATTTAATGTCCTATACCTGATGCGAAAGCCATGAAGCCCATTTTTCAATAAAATGGGGTCTTTATTTCCTGTTTTGTAGTAGCGATCATACAATACAAATTCAAATCTCAAGCTTTTAAAGTAATTTTCTTCATAAAAAGCGCATATACCAATGATATATAAGAAGGAATAAATTAGTCATATCATTGAGAGTATGTATATCAAATATGCATAATACTATACATCACCTGATTAAACAACATTTTCCATTTCTAATCCCATGTCTATCAAAATCTGTTATCAATATCTTATCATTTTCGTAAACCATAAGTATAATTACGTGAAACCCAAATTAACATTGAATAACAGATTGTTAAATTAATAATTTTAGCCCATCTGGAACATTTGATACCTTATACATTGTTGCAATTCGATGTATCTGAGAATTCTACTGGATAAAAAATATCAAATTCCTAATGAACTAAATCTAAAAATTGATTATAAATTTATCATAACATATTCAAACATAAGTTAAAATAAGTAGTTGAACAGTGATACGGTCCTCAAAAAGTTAGTTATGAATTAAAGTTTAAAACTCAGGTTGATTGGAATGGATAAGCAATAAACATAAGCAAAATCTATCTTTGTGATTTCATCGAGCAACTTATGAGCGCCATGTAATCCTCCAAACTAATTACATCTGTTCATAGTAACGACAAAATAAAAGAAAATATCATTACTGCGAAACACAACATGAGAAAATGAAGAATGACAAAGCAAGTTATAATTAGTCTTACTCGAGATTTCTTGATATAACCCAATCCGTATACCTTTTTGTTCTTTTGTAACAGACATCGCAAACCTAAGAACAAAGATCATTCATCAATCATCCTAACTCACCTCAATAGCCGTATTTCTTTATTATCGTTTTTTATTTTTATTTTTATTTATTTATATATTTATTTTTTGAAATAGTCAAATTAATAACTGATGAACAATGGAGCTATTCAGTTCCAAAAAAATGAAACTTAATATTGATTTAGAGTGGGAGCGTATACAATCATTGCACCGTATTTTATTTTTGGATGTTGAATTAATTGTATTCTATAGATGTAACTGATGAACAATATTATGAAAGAAGCTTTTAGTTATGTGTTTTATTAAATGTGTGCAAAGTGGTTGTACATTCCAAATGAATTGACCAATCACAGTAAAGACACGTCATTGAATTAATTGCATATGGTGCTTTATTGGGTTGTAACATGTAGCTATTTATTATATAGTATAGATTAGTGGACTTAGACCCACATATACTTATATCCCTCTTAATCTTAAAAAAAAAAATAATAAATAAAAAAAGGACCTTAGTCTTTTAATTGATACTTAAAAATTAAAATTACCTTTTTACGCACAACTATGAGATTATTTATAAGACTAAACTAGAAAAGGCCAGGGGTCAATAATTGAACCAATAATTTGAGAAAGATTGATTGATCGGCAAAAGTTAAATATAGATCTCAAATTTACCATAGATCCAATTAACCAATAATAGCCATTCATTTTTTTAAAAAATAAACTTTCACCTTTTTAAAAAAATTAAATATCTCGCAAACCGTTAATTGTTACGCGATAAAAATCATACCATCGCGACGAGAATTAAATTATCTTTCTATAGATATGCACTACTGTATATTTTTAATGATTTTTTTTTTCAAAATTACGGCCCAGAAAAATCATATATGATTTGTGAAAATCATATATGATTCGATTTTTAAAAATCATATATGATTTTTATATGATTTTTATATGATTTTTCTGGGCGGAATTTAAAAAAAAAAAAAAAAAAAAAATTATTGAAAATATAGAAAAGTGCATATTAATAGAAAGATAATTTAATTATCGTCGCGATGGTGTATTTTTATAGTTTGAAGATTTACCGTTTACAAGATATGTAGTTTTAAAAAAAAAGGTAAAAAATGGTTTTTTATTAACTTTGATTAAAAATTGATGGTTAAGATTGGTTTATCGGATCTATGGTAAATATGAGATCTATATTGATCTCAACTCTTGATTGATCTCATCCTAACTTAATGAAGCATTTGTCAAAAGGGTTTTGCCCTTAAGAATCGAATGAAATCTTGAAAGCAAGGTTATCAAGATTACAATCCTATTTAGGATCATTTTTATTTCCGTAAGATCGGGATTGTAAATTCCTACAAAAGTGTGATTTAGATAAGGAGTAGTGTTATAGAGTTTCATATAAAATTCGATATAAAAGACCAATTTAAGTGAATATGAATAAAATTGTTAAAGTTTAAATACCATAATAATATAAGTAATGCAATACATGCAATTACTTCATGTTTCTATCGTTAGATAAACGCTCTGGTAGAAAAAAAAATGACACGAATAAAGTTGGGTCATGTATAAAGGTAAAATTGGGTCAAAATTTAGAAAGTGGCCTTAATTTTCATAAAAAGTTTGTTTTATAATAAAAATTAGGCTTTATCGTAGTAGGATCGAGATCGATAGCGATCCTACGATCTTGTTAGCTATCTTATGATTTTACTTCGGTCCTATACTATCTCCGACCCTACTTCGATCTTGCAAGGTTTTTTTAATGTATGATCGCACGATCGTAAGATCCTATGATAAAGATCGCGATCTTGATATCCACGCTAAAAAGTATTGTTTGGTATACTAATTTTGGGGTAGCATCAAAAAAGTCATCTGAAAGTCCCACACCACTACAACCTAGAAGGTGTTGATCAGATAGAGATATATTCTGTTTTCCGGACACATCTTGTGCTTCAAATGATCTCACTCACTAGTTCTAGTACTTGTTTATGATAATACCTATTGGGTTACGATTCTATGCAAAGTGATCACTTGCTAAAAAGTCTAAAAAGTCATTATAACCTAACATGTGTCCATTTCTTTCCTTTTCTGAATCTCAGGTTACCCATCTTTTCTTCTTCTTCTTCTTCTCTTTCACAACTTCCTCAAATCTCTACTCTAATTTTAGTTTTTAAAATTATTCAAAATCACAAAATTAGGCTTCGATTTCTATTTATTTTCATCATACATTCGTTCAATCGCTACGAACCGCAATCTTTTCCATCGAATTCGAGGTTCACTAATTTACAAAGAAAAATTTGGGTTTCGTTCAGTTTGAGTCAAAACGAAAATTCTATGGTGATTCTAGATCAACAAACGCTAAACTAACATCAATTCTTCATCTTTTTTGTTTTAAAAAGTTTTTTCTCGTAATTTTTTTTAAAGAAATCATGTTCATGAAAGCACCCATAAGGTGTTTGATGAAATGTTTCAATGACGCAGTTTTGTGTTTTTACAATTTGAATGTGCTCATTATAATATAAATGCTTTAGTAATTCATAACAACTGTAATATTTCTTTAAAAAAATCAAAATTATGATGAATAAAACTTTGAATCTGTAATTGTTCATCAACACAAATTAAGATAAATAGGATTTGCATGTAGATTTGGTATACTTTTCAATTTAAATATGTAGGTTACTGATTTAACTCGACGTATACCCAATCACGATTAAAAACATGTAATAAATTGTAGGTCTTAAGACTAGACGCACCAACTCGATGAGGATAAAGTTTGTCAGCAAGCCTTTATGAATTTAGCCGTAGAATTTGGTAATGCAAGCATGGCTAAAGATGATATGAGGAAAGCATACGCTCAATCCAGTGTCATTCCACAAGAGAAATGTGATTTGATCGACGCTTATTTGAAACAAGAATCTGATTTCAATTACGAGATGCATAATGCTTTGTTTAGAAAAGCGGGAAAATTAGAACAACAAATGAATTCTAAATTTGTTTGGATGCATCTAAAAAATAAATAGGAGTACTGTGTTTTGTATTTTTTATAAAATTTTGTATTGTAATATCTATTTTTATTTAAATGAATGAAAATTTATTTTCGAGTACGAAGATACAAAGTAGAATACAAATTTTTATTAATTGAGACAACAAAGCAAAATACGACATTGAAATAAAAATACAAATTACGATACGAAAATTAAAACACATAAGTTCGTCAGCTAAACATGGTTCGGGCTAGGGGTGTCATTTGGGCTGACCCGACCCGAACCCGACCCGAGTCAATTCGGGTAGGGTCAGTCGGGTTCAAAAATATATTCGGGTCAATCGGGTCAACCCGAGTTTTAAACAAGGCTGGGTTCGGGTATGTTTTTTTAGCCTTGACCCGACCCGAACCCGACTAACCCGTCTCAACAACACTTTTACAATGTAAAAATACTCGGGTTGACCCCGAACCCGAATTGACCCGACTCGAGTTCTAAACAAGGTCGGGTTTGGGTATGTTTTTTTAAAGCTTGACCCGATTTGACCCGAACCCGACCGGGTCAACCCGAATAACACCCCTTTTATATTGCTTTGTAATTCGTAATGAATTCTTGTTTCTCAGCAACGCTTCCTCTCTTGTTGTTCCTAAATTGGTGGCACTACGTATATATGCTTCATGGCTCATAAGGAGAGTGTGTAGACCATAGTTAAAAATAGGCTGGTCCAGTGGCATGGAACGAAACCTCTTAATTTCTGGAGTACAACTTTGCAGTTGCTCAAGAATACGTCCCAACTCGATCAACAATTTATTTGCCAATGTCACCTTAGCCACTAGTTCCTTTCGTAGTGACTAATGACTGTTCGTCTCACTTCATTTGGGTTATTAACTATATTTTGGGAAGTTGAGAGAAGCTGTGTGTGTGAGATTATTATTTATTATTATTATTATTTTTATGTGTAGGGGATATATATGGAGAAAAAAAAAGATGGGTAAAAAAAATGATGAAAGTCGTCTTGGTGTGATAAAAAGTCATCTATAAGTCATGTGACAGACAAAATAAAGGTCGCTGAAAGTCATTGATGTGCGGTGTGCCCGGTCAAAGAAATAAATATAGATATTAAACGAGGTTTCGAGCCCGCGCGTTGCCACGGGTGTTTTCGTTAAATATGTAGCAACAAATTTGTCGAAGATAGCAATGTTAAAAGTCATAAGATTGCAAGGATATTTTTCACCACATATTTCTGTCGCTAGAAAACCACAACATTGCGAGGATAGCCGCTACAAGAATGTGCAGCATACAAAACTTGGCAAACGTTTTAAAACACACATTAGATTCATATGTACTAACTGCTGGAATGGTGCGCAAAATATGTTACATCCAGCCTTTGCATACTTTGATAGTTATAGTGCAAGATTATCACATAAGAGGAGCAGTTTCGTACGCCATTGCATACTTTTGTTTCCAGGCTGTAAGTGTGGCACAAAATAGGAGTATCTTGGCATGCAAACATGCCATGCCTTTTGTGTAACTTTCACACAAACGAATACAATGTTTTGGAACATATTTCTGCAGCTAGAGCAGGAATATGTTTCAAAACATATCAAGTTTTAAGGCTGCCAGTTTAAATATCTAGATTGGTAAGCTAATGGTTAGATTTCCTTCTTTTTTTCAGTGTTCCTTGTCTTCCTTTTGTCTGCAGCTGCAGGTTCCACCGTCTCTGCATAAACATAATCAAAATAATAGCATTAGTGAGAGAAGGTAAAAGGAAATAGATGAAGGCAACTATTATTTCTCAGAAACACATGAAAATACATTGTAAGCAGAAACAAATTGTCATTGTGATGGTTAGGTATAAACTGCTAAAACTAAATGCAATGAAAATGCTACTGTTTTAGTTTGGTTAGGTGGACTGTTCACAGTTACATCGGTACACCTCTTGTCTATATAAGCAGTGGACTTGTGTGTGTCATTGGGGGCTACATCTTAGCAATCATTTGGTAACAATTGTGCGAGAAAAAATGGGAACGACTCCTAATTTTGATGAACTGAAAGAAGCATGCAGTTCTGATAAGCTGCACCGTGCTTTCCGTTTGCTTTTTTGCATAAAGAGTGTGATATCGAAGGCCTGATTATGGTACTGAATGAAAAATGTGATGATGTGCGTGCAAGAATTGTGAAAAAAAGGAGCTGCTGAGAGAGGGCGAAGGTTTCAGCTCAACTGATCTTGTAGCTGTTAATGGCCTCGCATGTTTGTAGGAAGCACAAAACAAAGAGTATCAGTTGTTGGCTGCAATGGTTGTTCTTGTTGATGTAGCGCATGAAGCATGTAGTGAGAAGCGTCGTCACGTGCTCACTATGGAGCAATATGATTAGCGAGGCTTTCTGTGGTTTTAGGTGTTGGCTTGTTTCTGAGTGGAAGCAATGTTATGGTGAGGTCATGTTTGTATTTCATGTTGTAAAATATTGTTTGTATCAATAAACCTCAACAGTTTGTCTATGAGTTAAGCAACATGAATGTGTTTTTATTTTCCTTTTTTTTGGGTACCATTTTATTTTTTAAATTAATTGTTTTATAGCCTGTCTGTTTTTGTTGGCTATATAAGGATGACTTTGCTAAGCCATTTTGCATTCACCTCACATCTAACCACCATGGGTGCAAGACCAAACATTGACCATTTAAAAGAGTGATGTGGTTTTAATAAGCTCCAACATTGCTTTAAATATCTGTTTGTGCAAGAATGGAGAGAGAATGAGAGTATGATCATGTACATTTCACAGAAATGTGTTGATCTTGAGGCCAACATTGAGAGAAGAGACCAACTAATCGAAGAGGGTGAGTCTTTTGGTCCATTTGATGATGTTGCTCTTGATGCAGTTGAGTGTATGTTGGAGACACAGCAGAGAGACCGAGATATTTTAGCTGCGTTGGTTGGTGTTTTGGATTTAGCTCGTGAAGGGAGGACTGAAAAGCAACGTCATGTAGGTTTGATGGATCTAAAGGGTTAGTGTTGGTTGGTCTGGTGACTGGTGTTAGTGACTATATTGGTAGCAAGGCTGCGTGAATTTTAAGTTTCCTGTATTTTAATGTATTTTCTTCAGTCAAGTATTTGAATTTTGTTATGAATAAAAACTTGTTTTTGTGTATGAATGCTTATTTATTTTTTATATTAAAGGTTAATAAATGTAAAGAATTTAAGAAGTGTGAAAGTATATGCACAATAATTTTGATTTCTGCTGTTTTTAGTGTGTGGTTGGTTAAAGCTAAATAGCATTGTCTATGGTTGAGTGCTGATTTGTGGTTCCAAGATAAAGTGGTTGTATAAAAAATTGCTATGTTAGGCTTTGATAGTTGTGCAGAATGTGAGAAGAGCAAAGTGGTATGCAAGATCAGCAATTGGTTGTCATGTTTTGAATGTGTGTTCAGAAATAGTAGATCTTGTGAGCATGTGTAAGTGAAAAAAACAAATTGAGTGCCAATCTGTAGCTGGACTTTAAATTAGCTGCATAAATAGTAAAGCAATTTGCAATTTTGTGATGCTGCTACTCAATGACAGTAGACCATGCATGCATCATTACAAAGGCTGAATGATAAAACCAATTTTTTTAAATGTGGAATGCAGGCACTAATAATATCATGTGATTTTAAATGAATCTTGTAAATGTTGCTGAACAAACAGTGGAATGCTTGTCATTTTTTTGGGTGTTATTCAATAATACTGGAGCAGCTGTGCATCATGTGAGGGATTGAATTATGAGGGCAGGGATTGCAGATGCGGAATAGGCATGTGAAAAAGGAGGCTATGCTTACAGGGGCTATTTAAAATATGAAATGTGCATGTTAATTTTTTCATAAACTAATTGTTTGGCTGGTCAAAGTAACCAACAAAATAGAATGGCAATCCATCCTAAGTGTGCTAAGCTGACCAACGATGCTAATTCTACAAATTGGACAGACATGTTAGCTTTTTATCTTCGCCAAGCCTCAACATAGGAGATTCAAATAGCGCGAGAAATAAATGCATTGTCTGTAAGATTAGGTGGTGTTATTAGTGAAAGGGCCCGTTTCATTCAAGAGCTGGAAACCGTGGGCAACCTTTTTGCGTACAAAACTGTCGAGTACTTAAAGGAACTTCAACGAAAAGATGGTAAAAAAGTTGATGAAATGATAACAATGGTAAATGCATTGGATCTAAGTGCTCGTGATAAGGATGTGTTTGCCATGAAGCTTAAGGGACTAACTGATTTCTAAATGTTAATGTGCAGTGTGATATAATCTGTATGTGTTTATGTTTGCGAAACATGCATGTGTAAATTGGTGTGATGAATAAAAGCAATAATAAAATTTGTAATTTAAGCATGGATAAATTAAATAAAAAAACAAATGCAATAAACAGTAATGTATCTATGTGTGTTTTGTTTTTATTTACTGCTTGCCTATTTAAGACGGCCAGCCCACCTTGTTAGTGAACCACTTTATTTTTTAAGTTGTGATAAAGAAGTAAGATAAGGAAATGTCTAGATATCCTAGGTGTGATAAGCTTAGAGCCGACGCCAATTCTAACAACTGGCCTGTTATGCTAGTGTTCTATTGCTACCAAGCTTCTGGCGAAGATATTGGGATGGCACAACAAATAAATGCACTTGCGGGAAGATTGGCTGGAATCACTCAAGAAAGGCTCAGCTTCATTCAAGAATTGGAGAGTGTTGGGAACACGCATGCTAAAAAAACAGCAGAATATTTAAGGGGGGTTCAAGGTAAAGATGATCAAAAGATCATGCAGATGCGCATTTTGGCACGGGAACTGGAGCTGAATGCTCGTACAGGGGGTGTATTCTGCCACTTAACTGTTTGCACAAACATTTACAGGGGGTGTATTTCACAGCTGAGGCAACAGTCACCATCATCAACATCAAGAGAGATTGATTCTACATGTCTTGCAGCGAATGTGCTTCAAAAGTGAAGGAAGAAGGAGGAATGTATCGCTGTCTGAACCATGGAAAACAAGCAAAACCATCCTATAAGTACATAATTTTCTACCTCAGCTTCGTATAATATTAAAAAACAGAATATGTCACAAAAATTAAACCCTTATCGTTTCACTTGATGAAACACGCAAGTTTAATTTCAAAGCTTTCATCAAGATGAAAATTTTGTCTTACAGAAAACTTACCGAATAGGTTTCAGGATCTTGGTTTAGCAGTGTCTTCAAGGGAAATCTATTCCGGTACTTTTCTTTTTCAACAACTTCATATGGAGTCTTTGTAATACGGAGGGCTGGTGTTTTATGTTGCTTTTCTTTGTGCCTGTTTTGTGTTGCAAAATTAGAATCACCAAATTTTTACGTGACCATGGTGTGACCTTAAAATTTGAAAATCAAAGATTTTACCTTGCTCGTGCCTCATCAGCCTCACGTATTTGTGGATTCAAGTAGTAACGTGTTGCAGACGTCGCTGTTAGCTGGTAATCTGTGATGGCATTGTTTGACATTTTGGTAAGAATTTGACGTTTAAGTTTTTATAATCTGTTAGCGCAATACCTCTGAATTTTGCAACTCGGCAAGAGCTGACAACAATTATAACCGGGTGCTACGTTACTTGAAGCCGAGCCTCTTCAAATTTGACAGCCATGTCGTCCCACATAGTGAACTCAACAACATTACCACTGAAAAGATCACCAAGTCATCGCAGATGTGATAAACCTTGGCAGTTTATTTTTTAGAAAAAACAATCAGCATAAATCAATGCACCTCAAATTTTCGATATCCACTTTTCTGTAAACGGTTTCTTGCTGTGTGGCACTTGTTTTGCGTACAACCTATCCCACCGACCGCAAACATCCTATGTAATCTATCACCAGTCAGGTGTTAGGATGTCACTCTTGCGTTTGTTGCAAAAAAACCGATGGTAGAAAGTTTACCTGTCAGAATTGGGTATTGCATTCTGCCCATTGCATCTTCTGTGGGAACCCTGTATTGAAGTTGGTTGTACGAAACAAACTCAAAGTAGTGCTGAGGGATGTTCGGTGCTTGTATAACATCAAACTTTGTGGCTTTTCCAAATTTCAGGCTTGTTTTGTTGTCAATCGTTTGTTGGTAAGGATTGGTTGGTTCACACATGAACTCCGAAATCCTGTAAACCTCCCTAAGCTTGATTTTCAGGTTGAAATAGTCGAATTATCTGATATTCATGTTACCCTGTATAGCATTGCCCTGTTGATAATTATCTGTTATTAGACAAATCTGAAATGGCAGCATGTTTTATGCGTGTTGCCTGAATTAATACATACCTCTCGATCTATGAGGATACAGCAAAACCCTGTTTCTTTTTTTTTGCCAGAAACTCTAGCTGCATCCTTTTTGCCAAAAGTCACTGAAGTTTATTTCCTGTAGACCCTGGCTTCGATCACTTTACTGTGAGATGTTGGCTTTAACTGTTGGATCGTTACAATTTCTGGTGAAGCACTGATTTCAAGGCTTTTCTCTTCAGAGGTATGTTGCACCATAGCATTCTGAGTTTCTTCCGTTGTGCTGCTAAGTGATAAAAAAGAAAGTTAGATACAGATAAACAACTGAAAATGAACAATGATATAGGGAATAAGAATCGGAGCATTAAAACGATGAGACACATCATATAAAATCGGCGGGCAGCAAATCTACCTGTGGGCAGAGCCTTTTAAGATACTTTTATAAAAGCAAAAGATAGTAATGCAATTATGATGGCATTGTGTATAGAATAACAAATGAAGAACTTGTTGTAAAAAAAGGCAAACACTAATCGCTATGTCTGTGCTGGCAAAACAAAAGCTGCCTCTTTTATTTTTTTTTAAATCTTTGTAAATGATATTTTTTGTGACATTTGGTCTTTGGTTTTCCTGTTGTTTGATAAGGACTCTTAATCCATGAGCAGATGTAGCTCTAGAGAGAGCCACATACAATTGCCCATGACCAAATACTGGCTCGGGAAGGTAAACACCAATTTTGTTTAAAGATTGGCCTTGGCTTTTGTTGATTGTCATAGCGTAACACTTTCTCGCCGACTCTTGTGCATGTGATAATTTGCACTTCAATAAGCGTTGACATCAGTTGTGTCATTATCATGCGTGTCCCGTTGCATAAACCGCCTGCCAAGTTAACATTCCTTAAAAGCATAACTGGTGATCCAACCTTGAGCTACAGTTCATGCGGCGGGAAACCTGGCAGCTTAAATGTGTTTATATAGTCAGGAGGGTATAACATCTCTGTTTCAGCCCCTCTATTCCCCACCGGTGTGGCTATATCATAGCTTGCATAAGTTGTTATTTCGCCATCAACCATCTCTAACACTCTTGAATTAATAGTGTCTGATGTTTCATTCTTTGGACACAAGATTGCCTTCTCTTGTAGAGTGATTGCTGAAGGGGTTTGAAGTGTAGGCTGATCATAGATGAAATCTATGAGATTCGAGAGGCCTTGTTCATCATCTTGTATGCAAAATCTAGAAGGAATCTCGACCCATGCTGAATCTCTAAGGTCTTCTTCATCAGGTTCACCAATTTTACCATCTCCAATATCGAGAAGCCATGATGCAAAGGACCGCGCTGTGCTCTGCTCTTCTAAAGTCAAATCTGAGCGGAACAGCCTCATGTTTTCTTTAAGTGTCATGACATGAAAATAAGGCCGGAGGTGTGATTCTGCAATCGACGATGCTACTATCTCCATTTTGGGTGCGCCTTTTTTGATTGGCAGTGTTTGCCAGAAATCACCGCCTAAAACCACTGTTTTCCCACCAAACAAAACATCTGGTGCATCCAATATGTCTCTGAGAGTCCTATCCAATGTTTCAAAGCACCGGCGGTCATTCATTGGTGCTTCATCCCAGATAATGAGATTAATTTCTTTTAAAAGGTTTCCTATGAGTGTTGTTTTTACGCAACAGAGGGACTCATTTGTGAGCTCGAGCGGAAGTTTGAATCTTGAATGTGTGGTTCGGCCTGCTGGAAGAAGGGGAGATGCAATACCAGAAGAAGCAACCTCTAACACAATCTTACCTTCAGCCCGTATAGTGCTAATTATTGTTTTCCAAAGAAAAGTTTTTCCAGTTCCTCCATGACCATATACGAATATTAATTCTTACTTACCTGTTTTAAAAGCGTTTATAACAGCGTCATATATAATTTTTAAATTAGTGTTTAGTCTTGGAATCGATTCATCTCTTTGTTGCGCTAGCATCTCCCTGTTGTAATTATTTTCTTCCATTAATAGGCGGTTGTTTAATTGATCCAGAAGCTGTTTTGGAGGTGGCTCCAAACCATAATTCTGGACCGATTTTCCACAACTTCTTAGTATTATTTCGAATTCGTATAATATGTAGCCTTCCAATTCTGTATCATTCACATGGTAGTTGGGTATACGTACTTGTTCTGAGACAATTGCTGGAATATCATGGCCCATTTCTCGCCAATATTTATCCCATAAGTGCAAAGGGTTTGCGACTTCACAATGAGTAAGTAGCCTTGCAAAAAGGAACCTTAGCTCTGCAGATGTAGCTGACCCGCAAGCTTCTTCAAGAGCCGTGTCCCATTCTTTGTCGTCACCAAGCAAGCCAAGCGCACCACATGCAACACGATATGTTGGATAGACAATTTCATTGACTGACCCGAGCTCTGCGAAGTCTTTACACCCTTTTTGATGACATAATAACATTCTCAAGTAGAAAAGCTCACCCGAAGTTGGGTGTATATATGCAAGCCGTCCAATGGAAGATTTATTAGTCTTTCTGCGTGACCAACATTTCCGATCTCCATACCATATAAACTCTGATGGAAACTGCAAGTAAGCTATTCACAATTTATAATTTGTCCTTGCTTCTTGTTCCTGTTGTCTCGTTAATGTCACCAAGGTACACCATGTGCTTTCCTTCATCTCATCTCTTGTTCATGCGACCTATGCAACGTCTAAAACTAATCACGAAACATACTCCCTCCTTTCAGTTGCTCTAAGTTGTAGTTTGGTTTTGGGTTGCTGTTCACATCCAGATTTGGTTTCTATTCATGGGTGGTTAACGTCAGGTTTGTGTTCGATTTGTCGTGTTGAATCTTGGTGTTCGAGTTGCCCGTTTAATCTCATTCGCTGGTGCATTATAGCCCGTGGCGGGCTGATTCTTTTGGCTCATCTAGTCGTGTACGTGGGGGTTCAAGTTTCGATAGGGTTCGAGTTTGGTTAGGTGCTATTGCTCGTGCTCATTCTAGATTTTCAAACGGTTTTTGGTCGACTAGGAGGTACGATTTATATCACATTCATATTTTAGCTACTCATTATAACTTACTTCACGTGTCATATTAGTCATTCATGGCTCAAAGTGTACATGTATGTCGTTGGTAGGATAACTATATAAACCTAACGTAATGAAGCTTATATACATATATATACAGAAATCTTGTTTAAGTTATAATACAATATGTAGTGGAGAAAGAAGTAGTACTGTGTCTTGCGTCAAAAGTCCTGCATGCGTAGACTTGTAAATGCATGTACAACATTGCCAAAAGTCGAATCGGGATTCAATTGTTTAAACGAGTTATATGACATAAAGAACTACGAATAGCAAGTTGAATCAATATTTATATTTACTATATTATATAAACTAAATGCATGAATTTGTTGAATGCAATTAATCTAAGTACATCCTAAAGATATTAATTTATAACCAGTAATTTAAACCCGTTGTGTCATTTAATGGGCGTGTAAGTAATATAGGTTATAAATTTATATAGATCCATTGAAGAAGGAGCAGCTTGTGATTTCTTTCGATTTCTGCTTCCAATTGTTTCATTATCTCATCCGTTAAAAGGTGAGTACTCGTAGCCCCATTTTTTGATATTTTCTTGGGGGGAAATAATACTCAACTGCTATTTCATTTTTCTTTCGCTGTGCTAAATTTATATTTATTTCTTTTGGACATGTATGTGTATATAATTGTGCATTAGTTATGCAATATTGTTGGTATTATGTGTGTTCATATTATGTGAATCATGACCAAGGATTTACAGTATATCTTTGGGTAGAGGCACCCAGTACATCTTTGGGTAGAGGCACCCAGCACATCTTTGGGTAGAGGCACCCAACACATCTTTGGGTAGAGGCACCCATCATATCTTTGGATTTTTATTAGCGTGTCTCGTTCATCATTTACTTTACATTAGTTGTAGTACTTCAGGCTGGTGGTGCACCAGGACTATCCTTAGGTTTCAGTATGACCCACGGAGATGGGTTTCTACATGACCCACGGAGATGGGTTTCTATACTACCCACGGAGATGGGTTTCTACACAACCCACGGAGATGGGATTCTACACGACCCACGGAGATGGGTTTCTATACTACCCACGGAGATGGGTTTCTACACAACC
>BPTQ01000001.1:133286098-133328034 GCA_019973895.1 Chrysanthemum seticuspe | reverse complement strand
GTCATGAGTGGTGTAGTTTTTCTCGTGCTTTTTAAGTTGTCGTGAGGCGTAAGCTATCACCTTCTGTCTTTGCATTAACACTGCTCCAAAACCTTTATACTCCAAGAATAATCACGTACGATAGGTACGTCTTCGAGTCGCTTCTCCTCTAACTTTTTCTCCATCACGTGGGCTAAGAAGACATCACATCCCTTCTTGATGTACTTTTGAGTTTGAATGCAAGAAATGATGTTTAGGAGAATTCCACTTCGATCCCCTCGGATAACCAAGGTTTCATTATTGATGGGAATATGTACAACTTTCTCGCCACAGATGATATTTGCATTTTGTTGCGATAACCATTCCATACCAATTATAACATCGAAACTTCCGAGTTCTATTGGCATGAGGTCTATTTTGAATGGATGACCTAACAAGTTTAGTGTACAATTTTGAAGTACAATATTGGTGGTGACAACATTCCCATTTGCTAACTCAATGGTAAAGGAGGTGTCTAATGTAGTGGGTGCAATATCAAGTAAAGATGCAAATGCAGTAGATATAAAACTTTTGTCAGCACCCGAATCAAATAAGATTTTAGCTTAATGGTTATTGAGTAGAAACGTACCCGTAACCACATTTGGATCCTGCTACGCATCTTTATCACCCAATACATACGCCCTACCACGAGCTACTCCTTCTTGTTGACCATTGTTTCGGGGACATTGTCTCTTGATGTGTCCACGTTCTCCACACCCAAAACAAGTCAATACTGGTTGGGTATTGGCACCAGTAGTAGGCCCCTTTCCTCTGCAGTCCTTAGTTTGATGCCCTGTCTTTTGACAATTCTTGCATCTAACGGTGCAAGGGCCTTCATGATGTAAGTTGCATCTATAACACAAAGGAGCATTTCCTTGATAACCTCCTCCTTCAGTTGGTGCAACAGCAGCAGCAACAGTACCTCTGGCATTTTCTTGCCTACGGTTTTGCTGGTTGTGGTGGTTTGTGTTTCGGTTTTGTTGGTTGAAATTGTTGTTGTTACCCCTTAGGCTATCATTCCACCTTCTCTTGTTGTTGTTGTGGGTATTGTTATTGGGATGGTTGTTGTTGTTGTTGTTGTTGTTGTTGTTGTTGTTGTTGTTGTTGTTGTTGTTGTTGTTGCAGTTGAGGTTAATGTCATGAATCAGAATAGTTCCTGCTCTAACCGCTTGATCCATCAGTCTATGAGCCATTCCCATTGCATCATCTATCATTTTTGGATCAAATGAGGTCACATTTCCCTGTATAGGTTGTGGAAGTCCCCATATGTACCTCTCCAGTAACTTCTCATTGGTTGGAACCATTGTTGGGCATAAGATTGCCAATTCATTGAATCGACGATTGTATGTGGTGATATCAGTGCCCTTAACTATGTGGTTCCAGAATTCAATTTCCAACTTTTGTACCTCATTTCGAGGACAATATTGCTTGATCATCATTGTTTTGAGTTCAACCCAGGAAATTCTATAGGCATTTGCAATGCCGATTGGTTGCACTACAGAATTCCACCAAGATAGAGCTTCATCTATTAAAGTACTGGTGGCGTACTTGACCTTGCAGTCTTCAGTGACATTGCTGATCAGGAATACAGATTCAAATCTCTCAAACCAGCGGGTTAACCCTACAGCTCCTTCAATGCCTTTAAAATTTGTGGGTTGGCATTTCATATATTCGTTGTATGAGCAGCCCCTTGGCATTGGTTCGACATTTATTCTTTCGGCACCAATAGCTGGTCCCATAGCGTTAGAACCTCCCGCTCTAACATTAGTTGCAGTGGCCCTAGCGGTTGCAAGTGCCTCAACTACATCGGTAGTTTTTGCGACTTCAACAGCCTCAGCGGCCGCGACTGCATTTCTAGCTGCAGTTGCACGCTCAGTTCTAATTGCGGCAGCCATTTGATCGGCAACCATTTAATCAATGGCAGTTTGGCTTTTCGTTTTAGGTGGCATGATTCTATCAATTAAACAAGAGATGTGGTATAAGTATGATGTTGGATAATAAGCACGATTAGAATTGATAGAAGAACAACGTTGGAAATTTAATCACAACACAAGACGAGATAAATTTATACAACAAAAGTTACATTTATATATACATTATATCGGAGTTACAAAATCAAAACCAGTGACAGGTTTCTTCAAAATTTTACTGACTAAACTATAAGTCAATAATTACATTGTTTACTAGCTAATACATATCTTACTAAGTCTTTTAACTATTATAACAACACTATTCTTTCAAGCGTCCGGAGATTGATGCGGCTCGGGCTGGTTGTTATTCCCGTGAGCAGCCAACACATCAATGGCATCATTTGGGCGAAACTCCCTAGAGCCCCTTAGTTCATGAAACATGATTTGCATTTCTGCCCGTACATTGTAGAGATCGATCTCAAGCCTACATCGATCGGTTTGAGCAATTTCTAGCTTCATTTCTGTTGAAGCTACACGGCGTTTCAACTCCTTAATCTGTTCGGCGTCTTCATTTTGTGCTCGATCCATACGGGTGACTTTGTTCCTAAGCACTGGAAAACCGGTTATAGGATCCAAGACAATGTCTTCCACACGTGTAAGGCCCTTTTGGATATCACTCATATCCAAGATTGTCAGATCAGTTCGTTTTCGAGCATTAACGGCTTCAACTCTTATTGAAGATATCTCCGTTTCATGACTATGCGTTGCCCTTGACAGAAAGTAGACATGATTTTGTAGTGCTGTGACATCTTGTCTCAGACATCCCATTTCGTACCTAGGGAAGTTCGGAAAAGTATTTGATGGTCCTCCAACTTCATAGGTAGAGGAAGGGCCCCCAATGATATAAGGCCTTCCCCCAGTAGCGGGAGTAACCAAAACAGAGTTTACTGGAATAAATGGTGACATTGGTGACAGTGGAGGTGGAGATCCGTTGAATATGACATCCGCTTGAAGAGGTTCTTCCTCTTCTTCTTCATCATCGGAAATCACTTCCATGTCATCATCATCATCATCTAAGATCATATTTTCATCTTCTTCCAGATCTTCGTCCGGATCATCCTCGGGTTCATTTTCATCAGCTAAATTTTCATTTGGTTCCTCATCCTCGTCATCCCATAGTCCACAATATCAAGATAATCATCATCTTGATCCGGGGGATTCTGTGCTTGGATGGGAGCCGAAAGTACTTGCTCTTGTTGAGCTGGTACAGCTTGATTTGGAATAACAAGATCGTGATCTGGGGATGGTGGTACAGACATAATGTCTGCATAAGAGTATTCATGTTCAGAGTTAGTTAAACGTTCATAGCAATTTAAACAGTGATATGTCAAATAGTGGGCATGGCACACGGAATATGAAGACTATAATAAGTGAATCGGTAGATAGTAGTTATAGTCTAGGTGTATAATGCACCCTGGTTCTCTATAACTGTAGCTCTGATGCCAATCTGTAACACCCTCAGTTTTGAATAGCCGCGGAAGCTAATTCGAGGATATTACTTATTCGCACAAAGTACACATTACAGAAAACGACTCTAAATGAGACGTTTTAAAAATACATTATCATTCGAATTTATTCATAATATCAGAGTAGAGATCCCATAATATACATAATAAGTTTAAAAGTTTTTCGAATGATAATATTCATAGTCTTCAAAATGCCTATTCCGTGTGCCTTCATTCCCGTGCCAAACATATCTTACGGACCTGAGATAAAACATGCAGAAAAGTCAACACAATGGTTGAGTGAATTCATAGTTTTGTAAACCGTAGTGGACAATAGTTTTTAGTATAATTGCAATATGTACAATTATCTTCTTGAAAGTTATTATTGCTCTAAGCTCATGGAACTCACGACTGACTGTTGTATATATATCACCGGACAATATATATAGATATAAGTAACATGCCCCGAGTAGGTATTTGCCATATACCTAGGTAATTCAAATAAAGTGCGTTTGGTTAACGATCAGGCTAACACAAACGGGATTCGTCAATCCCGATAGGACTATCCACTATACTTGCGCTCACTCCCAGTGATTAGTGGCCCATGATGTAGGGGACTTTTGGCATAACAACTTAGTGGTGTGCAATAATACAGTCAAGGCATTCAGTTTTCAAGTAATTGTCTAGAATAAAACATTTAGCATGTATCTCCCCCAAGTAGTTTATAAAACAGTTAAACAAAAGTTGGGGCTATGAACTCACCGTAGTTATCAGTAGTAGCTTATAGCAAATACAGTGTATGTCGAGAATGCGGTCCTTAGTGATTACCTACGAAAGTATAATAATTATGTTTTAGTATATTTTTCAATATAAGTGTACAAGTATATGTAATTTGTTGGCTTATGATGTTGTACATGGTTATTAAGCTAAGGTATCGCTTAAGTGTTGATTTGGCTCATAGCCTTTTTATAAATGACCTCGTACCACCGTTCGGGCTATCAAAATCAAGAGGTCATGTAGTAATCGCACGAGGAGCCAGGACACTTTAAATCGTAAATCCACAACTCGTCGATACGACACCCCGAAGAGGCCTCTTTATGATAATGAAATTCCCTACTATTGTAGTACTTATCATTTATAAGTAAGTATTTGACGAGACAAATGTTGTACAAAACATATGTCGTCTTTCGTCAAAGACTATTTGAGTGGTAACGTGATAGTATAAATTGTGTCGTGAAGCATTTCATGTGCAAGTATTGTTCACTTAATGAGTTTTGTGATTTCGGCGTGTTATATTATCATGTTGTGTAAAGGTTTCAAAAGTATGTTTTAGACTAATATGTTCATGGTTTTATAAGTTAAAACTTGTGAAAATGGTATTTATATAGTTTATGTGTAATATAGTCATTTTGTCAAAGTCTAGTAAAGCTCCATTTAATAAAATAAGTTTTTGGAACAATTTTTGGGTCAACATACCCAAACTAGTCATGCGGCTTAGTTACAATTTAACAACTTTGAAATAACAATCATGGTCATATCTAGTGGTCATATTCAAGTTAAAATAGCTTAAGGCATTAGTCTTGGTTTAACCATGGCTTGGTTTTGGTCTCAAAGAGTCAAAAAATACAACTAAGTTTTCTTTAACCATGGCTGTTTTTTCTGGTCACAACAGGTCCGTGTAGTTTTTGCTGTTTTTAGACTTTTCGTTCACTTTCTGCTCATGTGCTCCCGCGTTTTTGAAGAAAATTTTATTCCGAGCAACTTTCGTGCTTTACACTTTTGGTGATTCGGACCAGAAAAGGGTCTAAATCGCGTTTTAAAATCGTTTCAGAAGACTTTTTGACATAATAACCAATTTCATCTAACCATCTTCTTTTAGTCACAACTTTTTATCTACAAATCCATTTCAAGTGATTCAAAAGCTCAAATTCAAGTTTTTACTTCCTCTAACAACTTCTTAAATTTAATCAAGTCCAAAATTTGTAATTTTTATGTTAAAACTCATAATAATTTACTAGTTTCTTACTAGTTGTCTTAATGGGTTTCTACACTAGTTTTCACCCATCAATTTTATGTACAACATCATGCAAGCCTTATTACATGTACTAGTTACATCAAATTACATCAAATAATCATAAATATTATTACAAGCATATTGAATGATAAGAAATTTAAATAACTTCTTACAAGAGTTAGGTTGAATAGTCACAAGAACAATCAAGCCTAAACTCTCTTCCAATCTTCAACCTTCTTCAACCTCTTAACCCAAGATTTACCAACCTTCTTACTTTTGCAATAAACCCTTTTACTTCAGCCCCTAACTTCCTTGTGTAGCTCTTATTTCACCCTTGAAATCAATAAAACAACCCTAGGATCATGTAGAAACCAACTTAAGCTCCATCTTCTTTGTATATTTTGTGGTATGAATCAAACTATGAATTTGTGTTTGTGTGATTGAAATGGACGGCAAGAGGAAAGAAACCAAAAGATATGTGAGTGATTTGCATGTGAAAATGGATAAGTGAAGTGACTTGGGGTATATGGGGGGACAAGAAGGGATGAGTGGAAGTGAAGGTGCAAGGAGAAAAGGCCACTTGGCCTTGTGAAGGCTCATCAAACGCCACCTCCTCTTGTGAGGTGGTAGTTTGTGTTTAAATGTGATAAATATTGATTTTTCGGGTATAGTTTGGTCCCGGTAATTACTAATGTTAAGCCCTTAATTCACGAAACTTAAAACCGGGTAACGTAAAAATGTAATACTTCCAAAAATGTTAAAACTTATCAACATACTCCAACTAGGTATATTAAAAGTAGGATAAGTCTAATATGGTGTTTCTATGTTGTTAAAACCTAATAACGTAGGTTCGGGCACGCGTATTACTTAAAGGTAAAATGTGTACCTAAAATTAGTAAAGTGGCAATAAGTCATATAAATTATGACTAGTGGTGAAACTAAAGTGTTTTTTATCACATAGACTTTTCCTAGTCTTGTGTTGGTTGTGAGGATAATTTACACTATTTAATTTTTGAGATTACTTAATTAAATAATTAAAAGTAATTTATATAACATTAAATAGTAAAATATGGACCTGAAATATGCGAGGTGCTACAAGGCCCTACCCAACCGCCTCACAAGCGCCTAGGGATTTTTACAACCTTGATAAAAACAAATGAAAACAGACAAAAACAGAATAAAAACGAACAAAACGTTAGAAAAACGGATAAAAACATACATAAACGGATGAAAACAGACAAAAACGTACTAAAAAGGATGAAAACGGATAAAAACGTATGAAAACTGTGGAAACGTAGAGGGGGGGGGTGAATACGTTACCGTTTAAAATCGTTAGATCTTTTGTATCAAATCGTTTATGAAACTTGTTATAATATGAAAGTACCAATTATTGTTTGTGACTAATGTAAATCATAGTAAACCAAGTTGTCACACAAGCATCAATCAAACCACATCACAAGCAATAGTATAGTGCAACTATAAAAGTAAAGAGATAAAGAAAGGAAAGTGCAAACCGAACACGATGATTTATAGTGGTTCGGTCACGGATCTCCTCTCCGCCCTACTCCACTCCCCGAGTACCCAACTCGAGAGTTACTTCACTAAATCAACAAGCTCCCTTCTCGGCGGAGAAAACCTTACAATCGTCGCTTACACTTTTTCCGGTACAAAGCTAAATACCGGGTTCTAGTTCGAGGTAGAACCAACCTAATGTCGCCTATACAATATTTCCGACACTAAGCTAGATGTCGAGTTCTTTTACAAGGGTACAACCACTCCCAATATGTTTTATGTCCCAACATAACAAACCTTGTGTTTTATGGCACAAACACATAAACCATCTAATCTAGTTTGGTGAAAGTGTTGTTATGATGCAATGATGTTTACACTAATGATCCATGACACAAATGTCTAATGGATATGAATAATTACTTCTAAATTAACTTCCATTTGATAGGAAGCCTTCATGATGAAGATCACAAGTTCCCTAAACTTGTTGTGATAGATCCTCAGCTTGTGGTGAGTGGGGATGGCTAGATCTGCAAGCTTTCCTTGGTTGATCAAAACGTAGAGTATGCTTACAACAAAGATGAATGTTAGAAGCATTATGATCATGATCATTAGGGTATTTAATGTATGTTACTACATTGTTAATGATAGATCTAAATGTATGCAAGAAGGTGGAGAAGATGTGTTTTGAAGTGGTGAAGAAATGAGAAAATAATGGGCTTCTATTTATAGGAAAAAGGGAACAGGAGCGTCCACGAACCACAGAGCCCTTAAAAGGGTTCCGCCCTTTCTACATTTTGGTGCCGTGGGTGCCTGACAGGAAATCTAAAAAATCTTTCTTCAAATCTTTTCAAGATATTGCCATATCTTACCAAGATCACATTTGATATATTGAGTGACAATCTATCCAAAATATTCAAGAGATCTTCCAAGGATTTCAAGGATGATGCATGCCATGATGTAATATGTATTTCCATTTTTAGATTAAAAAGTTTATCAAAGTAAACTTGTAAAATGTATTATGTAACTAGTTAATAAAATGTCTAGTTACCTTTTGAAATACTTGTGAATGCAAAATGTAAAATGAGGTTCGAAATAGAATGGTTAACCTATTAAAATACTTAGTGACTCTAAACGTATTTTAAACATTCTAAATGATTTGTTAATGGGTTTGATCATAATGCCACATAACAAACATGTACGAAACTGTGTTGTAACATATGAGGACTTGAGTCATCGAGAGGTGTTGAATGTATGTTGAGACAAAGTGTGATTACAAGTAACTTGTACATTTTACGTTATGTATTACAAGTTACATGTTTGTCATCAATCAAAACAAACGAGACTGTATAGATTAAATATCGTAATATTTGCACTAACAAAAACATATAAAAACGGGCGAAAATTTTAAATTATAAACGGCTGTTGGGTTAAAGGATTGTCGCTGCAACGGTTAAAGGCCAGACGCTGCAACGGCCGTTAGCCAAAAGGGCTACTGTGTAACTATTAACGGAACTCACTTAACGCAGTTAGTGATGAGGGACCAAAAGTGCACGTAACAGTGGAAAATCGGGGCGATTTTTGCACTTAATGAACCATAAGAACGAAACGTGCAATTTTGCCAAACCACAAAGACGATTTTTGCAGTTTACTCATTTTTTTATTCAATTTTTCAAATAACACAAAATTCATTCATTAAATTAAAAATACAATACAACGTATTTAAAACATACGAAACTTACAATAAAGAAACAAAAAATAAAAACGATGCGGGAAAAAACACGATACTTGGTTTATCTTCAATCCCCAACGCTTTATCTTCAATCCTCCCATTTGGGTTAATTTTTTAAAACCTCCCAACCGTGAACATATTGGAAGCTTCTCTCATCAAAGCGTTGTTCAAAAATGGTCTTTGCATTCTCGAGATGATCACTGTCATTTTCCCCGATTGTACGCTGCAAATGTTTGTAAATAGCGTTGAATTTCTGCCATTCACTGTTAAGCCTTGTCCATTTACCCGTGACCATATTTTTGGTACGATTGTCACCGTCAGACTAACTGTTGAACATGTCCACAACCTGGTTCTAAAAGGACTCATCGGAATGGTCATTTCCGATGTCTATGTCTTGGGAAACTTCAACCCAAACTTCTGCTAGCAACTTTTTTTCTTCCTTTGACCAACGAGTATTCATTTCCGATGCTCGAACTTTGAAACAATTTTTAAAAATGGTTAGATATAGAAGTGTGTGAAAAATAGTTTGTTATGGTATGTTATTTATAAGATAAAATTGCTCGTACTATAACCTTTAATTTGAATTTGAATTCTAAATTAGAATTTGAATTCTGAAATAGAATTTGAATTTATCAACTTTAACATTTCAACATTAACACAAAAAAAACACCCTTTAGAGCAATGAGTGTGGTGACTAACTAAATCTCCTCATTTGGGTCTCACGGGGTGCCACATCACTATAACAAACCTCCTTCTACAACCCCCTTATCACAACATACCACAACTTACTCATTCGGGTCCCATCACTTTCTATTTTTTTTATTTTTTTTCCTATTTTCAAATAAAGCAAAATTCATTCATTAAATTAAAAATACAATACAACATATTTAAAACATACGAAACTTACAATAAATAAGCGAAAAATAAAAACAATACGGGAAAAAACCGATACTTAGTTTATCTTCAATCCCCAACGCTTTATCTTCAATCCTCCCATTTGGGGTAATTTTTCAAAACCTCCGAACTGTGAACATATTGGAAGCTTCTCCCACCAAAGCGTTGTTCAAAAATGGTCTTTGCATTCTCGAGATGTTCATTGTCATTTTCCCCGCTTGTACGCTGCAAATGTTTGTAAATAGCATTGAATTTTTGCCATTCACTATTAAGTCTTGTCCATTTACCTGTGACCATATTTTTGGTACGATTGTCACCGTCAGACTGACTGTTGAACATGTCCACAACCTGGTTCTAAAAGGGCTCATCGGAATGGTCATTTCTAATGTCTATGTCTTGGGAAATTTCGACCCAAACTTCCGCCAGCAACTTTTTTTCTTCCTTTGACCAACGAGTATTGATTTCCGATGCTTGGACTGTGAAACAATTTTTTAAAATGGTTAGATATAGAAGTGTGTGAAAAATAGTGTGTTATGGTATGTTATTGATAAGGGAAAATAGTCGTTTGAAACAGTACGAGCGGGAAGATTCAAAATTCAAATTGTATTTTAGAATTCAAATTCAAATTAAAGGTTATAGTACGAATTGGGAGTGGTTTGGTTGTCCAAATGCATATTGCAGGAAATATTGTAAACGCGATCATGGTTTGAATCCATTCATTTTGCTGGAAGTTGTTGCGTCACAAGACTTATTGATATGACATGTTTCCTTTGGTTTTACTGGGGCGAACAACGACATCAAAGTTATATATCAATCTCCTATATTCAACGATCTCAAAGTATTAAGGAACACTTTATTTTGGTAGGGTATGGGTAGAATTGTGGTTTACTTTATGGTGTAATGGTAAGGTGGTAATTTGGTTTGTAGAATAATTCATGGAGTAGTTCATGAAGTATTTTGATTATAATGGTTTGAGGGGTAATTGAAAATAGTTTGTAAGGAAATTGTAGTGAAGTTCATGAAAAGGTTTGTAAAACTACTTTATTGAGTAAGAAGAAAATACTTTGATTATGATAAATCGTAGTTTGTGGTTCGGTATTAAAGTAACAAATTGGTAAGGTGATTTCTAAAACAGCTTATAAAGCAATAGAAAACGATTTATTATTTATCGAATAGTAGTGAAATCGAAGTTAACTTTATGATATTTTGGTAAGACAACGATTCAGATTTTAAAATAACTCGTGAAATGATTTGTAAAATAGCTTATAAGGAAACAATTTATCGTTTGTCAAATGGTAGAAGATTTCGTACTTAGTACGGTAAAAGTAAAATAGTTTGTGAGGTAAGAGTACCAAGTTTTATAGTTTTAAATTAGACAGTGGCTAAAGCAGCTCACTAAAAGGGTAAAATAGTTTATAAGATCGTAATATAACTTGCAGGGAAAATTTGTAATATAGTTTATAACTTGCTATTGCAATTGTTTGTTGTTTCATAAAATAGTAGAAAATTAATCAATTTATCAGACTATCAAAAAATAGTTTGCAAGGTATCAGTAAGGTCATTGTTTATAAGGTGTTAGTAAAATCATAAATTTTCGGTTTGATGGCACGGCAGTAAGACTTTTTGGGAAAATGACCGTGAAGTGATTGGTAAAATAGTTGAAAGTAGTTTACGTTAGATAACGACGAAGTTTATTATTTCATAAGAGGGTAGCAGGACAGACGGTTGTTGTTTTAGAGGGCTGAGTGGAAGATTAGGGATCCGTTCCTAGAAAAAAGTGACTTGAGCTGCAAGATTTATATCTTTTAGTCGTTCGTTTATTATTTATGTTTAGCAAGGGGGGGGGGGTTCCCTTTTTTTAGAAGTTGAGGTGTGTTGTTCCTAGAACGGCTAGGGATGTAATCCGGTTCATCGATTTGGTACGAGTTTTGGGGTAAAGGTGACACTATTTTCGCAATGGATGACGAGATGACTTCGATCTCAACGTCTAAAAGAATGATGATGAGATGGGATGATGGAGACATGGGTTGCAATGATTCAGTGATAGAGGTTTAATGATTTCGCAATGAAGAAGATGAGTCGATGGATGGGAAACAGAAGACATGGTATTGTAGTGACCCAAAAATATAATCTAAACATAGAGTAATGTCGTGCGATAAGTAAAATTTTAGTTAGTCGCGCATAATCTACTAGGAAAATCTGAAATTAATTCGCATCATTCAACATTTCGTCGGTTATGTATTATCTGCTAAGTAAATCTCGTACATAATGTAGGCACGACGGGCGCGAAGTGGTAGTGTGCATCATCTGCCATGCAAATCTCTATGCACGTTGCTAGTAAGATGTAGACGCGAAGGCGTAAGGTAGTGGTGTAAAATTGTTAGTTTAGAGAGTGTAGTAATGAGAAAGGCATTCCACTTAGGAGAAAAGTATCGTAGTGAGAAAATGTTGCGACGTCAGTGTGTGATATGTAGAAGTAAACATTTATAATTCTTATGATGAACACACATGAAGATTTTACCATTTTTAGAAGTCAATCAGGAGGTCAAGTGGACATACCAATATTATAACTACTTTCAGTATTGCAACATTCACCTCTGAGTCAGACATAGGTGATCAGGCTATGTCTCACTGTCCCTGGCTGAATATAGGTGATCAGGCTATATTCACCCGAGGTTCAATGAATCTTGCAATGCTTAGCTTAGTTATACTAGTAACATGTCCTAATGCTTTAAAGTTTATTATGAAAGGTTGAACAATTATTCAATTTATGTAGGGGAGAAGGCGTAGCGCAGTGGTACGTAAACATACGTATAAGTAAAGCAATCATAGCTAATAGTGAGACTAAGTTGTCGGTAATAAAACACATATCTTATCAAAGATGACTTCAACGAGTCATAAGTGAGGCAGTCAGCTTGGCAGGCAGGCATGTGGCGGTCATAGGATTAAGTTTTGTAAAAGTGGTTATAGTCTAGGTTTTGAAAATTTCCTAGTTCTCTATAACCTGGCTCTGATACCAATCTGTAACACCCCCAAAAATGGTTTGCAGCGGAAGGAAAAAGTTTTTGGGATGCTACTCAGTTGGATCATAACACAAGTGAAAAATAATAGCTTTTTCGTAAAATATTTCATTTATTGTAGTAAAACAAAGTTTACAAAAGTTGAATTGTTGCGGAAAATGGCCCATTAATAAAATGTGGTCCCCATAAGTAAATCAGAATCATCTATGACCATGCCATGCCAATGCCCAAGCGCCTCCAGAGTTAGCTATCGCCTTTTCATCCTGAAAATACATGCTAAAAAGTCAACACAATGGTTGAGTGAATTCATAGGTTTAGTAATAAAGCAGTTGATCACAAGATTTTCAAGTTTGAAAGAAGCCATGGGCTACGTTGTTATACGCCCATAAAAGATAATTGATATTATTGCACTAAGCTCATGACACCAAACTAACTGCATACACCTAAATACTGGTGTAAGTAAATAAAATTTGCCCCTCTGAGATGTAATAGCCAATTACATAGAGATACCAAATATAGTGCGCCCCGGTTATTTCCGATAACCGAGTCGGGGTCGTCAGTTCCCATAGTACTATCTACGATATTTGCGTTCACTCGCAAGTGATTAATGGTTCATGATGTAGGGGACTTTTGGCAGGCAACTTAGGCAGAGTCATAATATCAAGAGTACAGCAAACAGTTTTCAAGCAATTGTGATCATAAAAGCAGTAGTAGCATGTATTCTCCCCCAAGGAGTTTATAAAACGGTTAAAAGAGTAAAAGTGGGGCTATGAACTCACCTCAATGAAGAAATCTGAAATAACATAAAGTCAAATGGTAGGAGCAAATAGTATCGTCACACGACCTATAATAGTATTGGCAAGTCTTAGTTTATAAGTTTATGTTTGACTCGATAGTGTTTAAGTACGTTAAGAGTTTGTGTTGTTGTTGCTTGTGTGGCAGCGTTTAAGTTTGAAAAATAGTTCTCAAAGGTTTGTGTTCATATCGGCTTATGGTAGTGCAGGAATGGAATTATATCGAAAATTAGCGACGCTTAGATTAGATGATGACCGAATGAGAATGTACGAAAGATAAAACGTATGATGAGGCGTGGTTCAGGTATACGTATAGATAGCGAGTATCAAGTCGAATGGGTCTTTGGTTCGTTGACAATCAACAGACTGCGTACGGAAAGTAGTTACGTACGATTAGGGGGACGAGTTCGGATTATAATAGAACATCGTTAAAAGTATATACATTTGTATATTCTCATACAAGTATAATAGGTCCTAGTTAATAATTGAAAGTATGTAAGATTTATATTCCAAATAATAGTTTTCAGTAACATAGTTGTACAAGAATATTTATAATTATAGGTATTAAGCATAGGGTTTTTAGAAACATCGGGCATCACCCATGTATACGTTTTAGAGGTATGTTTTGATAATATACTAAGACGTTATAAAATAGTTTCGTTTGGTGTGAGTACAACATTTATACAAGATATCGTTTAACGTTTTAAAAGTTAAGTTTTGTATATGTAGTTTACACTTGTTATTATCTTTAAAAGATATGTCGTTTTAGGAATCATAATTAGAAGTAGTTTGAATATACATAGGTCTTCATGGTTTAGAAAAGCATGTGATATTATTAAAAAAAGACTAAAATACACCGTTGGTCCCTAAACTTGTAGTGGAGGATCGCGATGGGACGAAACCGGGCATAATCATCGCCACGGGTCCAAACAGTAGCGATTAAATGCCAGATTGGTCCCTTGACCAATCCTGCCGTTGTCAACGTTATTTTGCTGAGGGCAAAACCGTCTTTCACTGTAGCGTACTAAATAAAACCGTTCTACAGTGAATGTAGCTAGTATATGTGTGTAACAAGGTTTGATCTACATTTATGACCCATCCCTAAACTATCCTTCAAAACCCGTCCTCTTCAAAAAGATAATTGTTTCAAGATGGTACGTTGCTGGTGTGGTAAGCAAGCTATTATTCGTACTTCGTGGACCTCTGCCAACCCAGGGCGTCGATTCTTTGGTTGTCCTGTTCAAGTAAGTGCGTCTTAATATTTCTTGTGTAAGTTTGTAACAATGGTGGTTGTTTAATGACTTGTCATAACCAACAATAGGGGTCTTCTTGTCGGTGGATAAGATGGTATGATCCTGAAATCTGTGCTCGTTCAAGAATGATCATACCAGGACTTTTGAGGGGGAGAAATGAGCTTGAGGCAAGATTAGTAGCTGCTCAAGGTGATGTGTGGAAGTGGAAGATTTACATGGTACTAAGTTGGATGTTGTTCTTCATTGTTTATGCATTGGGATAACGTTTTAACCTTTTATGTAATGAGGCTAGTTGGTTAATGTTGTGTATCTTGAATTGTAGTAACCTTGTTATGAAGTATTCAGTTTTGTTTGTTTCTGATGTTCTATGCCTCATGGCTATGCAGATGGTTTGCAATGTGTTTAGGGGTTGACTTTTAAATGTCAACATTCTTATGATGTTCTATTTTAGCTTTGGTTACTTTTGACGCAAACAATTCACACATCAAGCTTAGTCAATTTCAAAAAATACACAATAATGACATGGTTCCATAGTTAATGCAAATGGATATAATTCCAGCTGCATAAAATTGCATACTTTTCAAAGCATGAGCGCTACAGTTACACACCCACACACAGATATGTTTTTAGATTACATAACTTGTCCATAGAAAATAAATAGTAAACTAGATGAAACATTGTCTAGATAATTAGCATAACAGATTTGACCTATGGTGAGGCCATCATTCTTTCCAGTGCAGCCTGCTTCCTAGTCATTCTTCGTGTAGCAGGCTGGGTTGAAGCAGAAACTGCTTGAACATCACTTGACTGAATCTCAGACTGGGATTGCTCATGCATGATGGGATCGGCAAATGGTTCAGCTTGAAGTTGCTGGGATTGTGACAGGGATGCATCATGTATGATGGGATCTTCAGTTCCTGGCTCTTGATTTGTAGATTGAACACCACTTCCTTGAACTGCACTAACTTGGCTTTCTAAAACAACACCCGTACCTTCAGCTTCTTTATCTGCTGCTACCTTTTTACATTTAGGATGTCTTCTTTTTCCTGCAGCTTTAGTAGGCACCTTTTTGACATTTACCTTATTGGCATTTCCACTATGTTGAGCTCCACCATACCCTAGGCATGTTACCCGGTTGTGTCCAGCAATGCCACAAATACTACACCTGACACTCTTCCAAGCCCTTGACAGCTTACCATCCTTCACAATCTCTTCAGTTTCAGGTGCTATCCTAACTCTTTTTCTACCTTTTGCGGCAGGCGGGTTTGTTTCGGATTTCGGTGGAACAATTGTTGTTGGCATAGTTGATTTTTCCCAATGTACACTGCTAGTTATAGGCTGGACATGGTGTTTGTAGGTAGCCTCCCAAGTGAGAAGATAGTAACAAGGATGAGCCCATGTTTCTACAGCTCCGACTTGTTGGCCATTTAAAGCCATATTCCAATTGGTAGCAACAGCATGTTTACATGGTAAACCTGTTATCTCCCACCTTCTGCAAGTACAAGTCTTGTGTACAACATTAACTACACATTGGTCACCCCATGGTCCACTAACCTGAAACTTAGATCCCCCATTCCATAACACATTATACTTAACAGCCTCTTTCTTAATAGCCTCTAGCATGTGTTGTGCAGTTGGTGTTAATGGCCCATCACTCTTCTCAATCACCATAAGAACATGCATTATCCTCTTCATACAATATTCCCTGATGTATTCTAAGGCTGTAATAATAGGTTTGCTTAACCCCTCTTTAATTTTCTCATGAAACACTTGACACATGTTATTAAGTAACACATCAGAAGTAGCTCTCCCTAAAGATGACAAGTAATAAACATGTATTAATTGTAACTGTTTATACTACATTTACGATGACAAAGTAAGTGAAACAAATAGATCACTTACATGAAACATGTGACCTTGACCAATGGATCGGTGGTATCTTACTTAACCAATCATGGGCTGGTTGATTAAGTTTCTTGAGATCAGCCATAGCTTTCAGATACTGTACAACAGTTGAGGCTGTTGCACATTTCCACAGATGGTCTTTATAGGCCCTACCTTTCCATTGCAATTTCATTTTCTCATGTATGCTTTTAATACAGAATCTGTGTTATGCACTTTCAAAAACTTCTGCTACAGCTCTACTTATATCCTGCACAAAATCAAATATCTTTACTGTCTGTTTCAAAACAGTGAGACTTAAATTCATGAACAGAGTAAGAGAGTACCTTATTCATGTCAGTAATAAAAGTGATGCTTGAAATTGGCCCAAGTGCTAAATCATCGGATAAACAATGAAGAAACCAAGTCCATGATCCTATGTTATCTGAATCAACAAAAGCATAAGCGAAAGGGTATATAAAATTGTTGCTATCAATTCCCACAGTTGTCATCAGTTGACCATTGAAAGGACCACGAATTGGAAAAGCAGCCAGCCCCAACAACGATCTCCCACAATCTTTAAATCCTTGCTTCAGTGCACCTAAACAAACATACACTCTCTTGAATTCTCTGGTTGGAAGAGACTCATCCAGAGGTCGTTCCACATTCATCTCCACTGTCGTATTAGGGTTTGTCTTCTGCAACTCTAAAACATAATCTCTCAACATGGTAAATTGAAGCTTGAATTGACCCCTGATGGCTTTTATAGCTAGGTTTTTGGCCCTTAATACCTTCTGCAGGGACACTTGAAGGTCATATTGGTTGGTAAGTTGATTATGCACCGACCTGACAGGAAGCTCTGGATTTGTTTCAACTTGTGCTGTAATTTTCTGTGAGATATAGCGAAGGTCAAAAGCTCTGACTTCCCTTGATTGCAAACAAGTGTGTTGCTCATTATATGTTCTGACCGACCAGATACCTGTCTCACCATTCCTGCCGACAAACAATAGCCATGGGCAGAGTATTTCTGAAGGGTCCTTTTTGGCAGAAAGCAATGCTCTTATACCCCTTCTGCTTAATGGACTTCTAGATGGGCCAATATTCAGTCCAGGACCTTCACTTGGGCCTGAAACTGGAACACAACCCCTACACCTGACCCTTATTCTTGTTTTGTCATTCTTCAAAAAAAACAACTCCCTCCTAGTTTCTATTGAATGCTCTCTTACTAGCTTTTTTACTTCCCCTGCAGTAGCAAACTCCTGACCAGTATAGAAAAAAGTGGTATAAACGCCATTAGCAAAGTGTGCGTGTTGGAAACTAACATGGTCACCGCAAAATACTTCATCAACCATCACAGGTAAATCATTTACCAACTGCCTGTCATCACTTATATAACATGTTGTTCCTTCTTCACCTAAATCAGTAGTCTGACCTACTTGTAGCATACCAAGTTGTGCATCATTCTCTTGACAAGTGTTATCTTGATTTGGTTCAACTGCATTGCCAAATTCACTAGTGTCACTCGCTTGTAACAGACTAAGATCAACAACAGGATCCTCTTCCATGTTATCCTGAGTCAGTTGAAATAGACTTACATCCACATCAGGCTCCTCAAAGCTGTTATTCACATCAAGTAGTGGTCTGCCTGCTTTGTGTAAATGCTTGTCCTGTGTCAATTGAAACAGATTAACCTCAAAATTTTCAGGCTCCTCAAAGGTGTTATTGACATCAACTAGTGCTGTTCCACCGTTGTCAAAGTCCTTCCCCTGAATCACTCTAAACAGATTAACCTCAACATTATCAGGCTCCTTTAGAGCATTGTCCTCATCAACAACTACTAAAACACACTCACTGTTTTGAACAGGTTGGCTAGCAAATGAGCAGTCTAAGGTGGAAAAGAGTGGCTCAATGTTTGGCAAATTGCTAGCTTCACCAATATCATTGACGTCCACAGGCAATTGTGTAAGTTGGATAAACTGATCTAGGGCAGGTTCATTATCTATATCATCTAACACCAACCGTCTACAACAGGATTGAATAGCCGCAGTAGCAACTTTTCTCCTATCTTCATCCATCTCCCAAAACACAGTCTTAATTGATTGTGGGGACATTTCAGAAAATTCTAATCTAGTCTTCCCTATTTCAACATACACGTCTATCAGCTTATGCTGTATGACAACATCTTTCAACAAGTCTAGATTAGCAGGTTCACGGAAAGAAAACAAACCGTCGTCTAATGTACAACCAGGCTTAAGAAAGTAGAAATAATTGGTTTGTCCAGACTCATAACCGATTTGGGTCATGAGAGCATCCATTTCATCAACAGATACCTCTTTTATTTCAACAAGATCAACAAGGCATTTCTTGCCTCCTTGATATATCCTACCTGGAAAGTATTTGAATGTACCTTCATAATGGAACATCATGCTAAACGATCCAGGTTCACCCGCTGTATAAAAAAATGTACAAAAACTTTGTTAAGCTAAAGTTACCTAAAAGGGGAATAACTTAATCACTCGTACTAACATATGATTGTAATAGGCTCTAACCAAAAAAGACTTACAATAACTCCTGACTGTAGCTCTTTCCTCCGTTTCACGATCATCATATAAAGGATATTCCCTTACTCGCCACAGAGTAAATCCAAGGTGGTTGTTTGTTATTTTCTTACTCAGATTATTTGATTTTATGATAGACATTGCCTTAGGGTTTTCTGGGTAGGCTTCCAAAACAAGTTTGGGGATGAGCAATGAGTACCTGGTTTTGTTATATTGTACAATATGGCGGGAAATTGGACAAGACAGGTTCTACAGTGTATACCACATAATGACTATTCTACCCTCAGCAGTACCATGATTACGGGTTTATTTTGGGTAAAACGGAACGTTGACAACGCCGTTATTGGTCAAGGGACCAATCTGGCATTTAATTGGTACTGTTTGGACCCGTGGCGATGATTATGCCCGGTTTCGTCCCATCGCGATCCTCCGATACAAGTTTAGGGACCAACGGTGTATTTTAGTCTTAAAAAAACTTAGGATGGTAGTCTAGTTTTTATAAGCTTTAGGTTCATAAAATAGGTTGTGTCGAACATATATTTAGTTGAATTGTAAAGACGTGAGTTTGAGTAGTAAATTACGTAGTCGATGCAAGATGAGTTTAGATGCGTTGAACGCATGGCGCGTGCTTCTAGCTTCGTCGGGGTAGTAGTCGTAGCGAGTTGTGTCGTACGATAAATAAGATTTGATAATAAAAAAAAGATAGTGACACGAAATGGCTAGGTCGACCCGAGTTTGATATATCCTACACGGAATGATTCATGGGCAGTGTAACACCAACGGACCCTTAATGTAACAAGAGTGGGTTGCGGCCCAAAAGAACACGAATGGATGGGCTTATCAAGAAAAGATGGGCTTCGGCCCAAGGACACAAACAACACCTTAACGTCACTAAAACAAGTAGGTCATGCTATTTGATACAAAGGAAGAGAAATCAGAGTTTATGCCTAGAGCTAACTGATCAAAACCAAACGGACCTTTTAGTTAGCTGGGACTTGGCCCAGATTCGACCAACACCAATTGACAATAAAGATTTTTGGGCTTTGGCCTGGTAGTATTACAAATCTAACGCACCCATTGGAGAGGTAGGCTTTGCAGCCCAGCTGCTAGTCCTACAACAGCTAACGCCTAAAGATAAACTATAACAGTTTCGAGACTTGATGAGAAATTGTAGTTTTGACGTGAAAAGATTAGCCAAGTAGAAACGCTACAAACGAACCCGACCATTGTCGAGACACCTAGACTTATATGAGGAGATGACACTCATTGTGCTCCAGCTAAACCACATCGAGGCAAACAAAGTAGACATAAGATTTGTGAATCAAAACCATTCATTGACACGAGACCAGGATCAATTCTTTACGCAAGTCCGGTTTGAGATAAAAACCAATTTAATAACAGGAGTGCATTAGAGGTAACAAACACTCACATTCAAGGGTGACTCTTGGTCATTTGAGGTCAACAACAACCTGAGATTAGCCAAGATCTCAACACCTTTTGGTGGTGTCCCGAGCAGAGATGAGCAGAGGAACAACACCCTCTTGAGAAGTACAAAACATGGCATAGGAACCCTTTGTGGGTCATTGCCTGAGCAGGGACATTGCAACGCAAACCAGCACCCTCCGAGGGTGTGGTTGAACCAGAGATACACGTCGAGTCACCCTTGTGTCCCGCGAAACAACCGAACCAACATCCCTCATAGGGGGTGCTCGTGGTCGGATCAATCATGCTAGACAATTTCAACGATACGCATAAACTCAAGATTATAAATAGACTCGACTAGGCTATGTACGAGATTAATAAGCACTTCCAACTTCCAAGATTAGTCGAGACTTTAGTTCGAATCCTTTTGTTCAGCCACACAAACAAATCAACAACAATAATCCTTATCAAGGACAATTATTCATTCCTGATTGATTAAATTTATTGATTCCAAAATCTCTACTAACAATCTTACAGTAACGACAATAAATAAAATATGAACGATTTACAGGAAGAAGGAAAGAAATCATGAGACCTTAATATATTGACGAGGAAGATTTAACCATGCCCAATCACCCCCTGAGCCGATTCGAATCCGGGTAAGAACCCACTATCAAAATTCAAAACATCCCTTGAATCTATGAGAGATTATTGAGAGGTTTCTTGTGGGTCTTCTTTTGATTCGACAGCCTTAATTAGGACAAGAAGAAGTAGTATTTGACCATACTTTCTTGATTTGGATTCTTGTGAAGACTCGTTTTAAGCAAGGTCCATTATCACTCTTCATCTTTTAAAGTAATCTTGTGAGCCCATCGGATGGAGCGAATGGCAGGAAGGGGACAAGCAAAAAGTTTGATAGTGATCTATCTTCCTTTATCCATGGAGAGATGGGAAAGGAGATAGCGACGGATCGGGAGCTTGCCATTAGAGGTGAGGCGTTGAGGAGGCGTGGAGAAAAGTAGGAGAGCAGGATACCATATCCATCTTCATCAGTGATTTGACTAAAAAGAGGATGTGTTGATTTTAGGCGTGTGAAACGCAGGAGGGAGGTAACAGATAGGCTAAAGTGAGGGTAGGATAAGATAGACTAAATTTTGTTTTATTATAATATACCGTATAACTTGCGCTCCGTGTTTTATCGAATCCTCAAGTAAACGTACCTTTTCGGTACCCGAAAAATGTAATCAATATATTTTTGGAAACGTTTTTATAAAAATAATATAAACATAAGATTATGGACTCCGAGAAATACTTATCAATTTAAGCCATTACTACTGCGGTGTCGGTACGCGTGCGGTGCCGTGATCTTCTAAATAAACGGGATGACCTCTCGTTTTTAAATTTTAGGTATTGGCATTTTGTTAGAAAATAATTGATTTAAATTTTCTGACGTGATAAATATTATTATAATAATTCGAAATTTTACGGGTTGTTATAAAAATTCATTCATTAAATTAAAAATACAATACAACATATTAAAAACATACGAAACTTACAATAAAGAAGCGAAAAATAAAAACGATACGGGAAAAAACCGATACTTAGTTTATCTTCAATCCCCAACGCTTTATCTTCAATCCTCCCATTTGGGGTAATTTTTCAAAACCTCCCAACCATGAACATATTGGAAGCTTCTCCCACCAAAGCGTTGTTCAAAAATGGTCTTTGCATTCTCGAGATGTTCATTGTCATTTTCCCCGCTTGTACGCTGCAAATATTTTTAAATAGCGTTGAATTTTTGCCATTCACTATTAAGTCTTGTCCATTTACCTGTGACCATATTTTTTGTACGATTGTCACCGTCAGACTGATTGTTGAACATGTCCACAACCTGGTTCCAAAAGGACTCATCGGAATGGTCATTTCCGATGTCTATGTCTTGGGAAACTTCGACCCAAACTTCTGCTAGCAACTTTTTTTCTTCCTTTGACCAACGAGGATTCATTTCCGATGCTTGAACTTTGAAACAATTTTTAAAAATGGTTAGATATAGAAGTGTGTGAAAAATAGTTTTTTTTGTATGTTATTTATAAGATAAAATTGCTCGTAATATAACCTTTAATTTGAATTTGAATTCTAAATTAGAATTTCAATTCTGAAATAGAATTTGAATTTATCAACTTTAACATTTCAACATTAACACAAAAAAAACACCCATTAGAGCAATGAGTGTGGTGACTAACTAAATCTCCTCATTTGGATCTCACGGGGTGCCACATCACTATAACAAACCTCCTTCTACAACCCCCTTATCACAACTAACCACAACTTACTCATTCGGGTCCCATCATTTTCTATTTTATTGTTTTTTTCATATTTTCAAATAAAACAAAATTCATTCATTAAATTAAAAATACAATACTACATATTTAAAACATACAAAACTTACAATAAAGAAGCGAAAAATAAAAACGATACAGGAAAAACCGATACTTAGTTTATCTTCAATCCCCAACGCTTTATCTTCAATCCTCCCATTTGGGGTAATTTTTCAAAACCTCCCAACCGTGAACATATTGGAAGCTTCTCCCACCAAAGCGTTGTTCAAAAATGGTCTTTGCATTCTTGAGATGTTCATTGTCATTTTCCCCGCTTGTACGCTGCAAATATTTATAAATAGCGTTGAATTTTTGCCATTCACCATTTTGTCTTGCCCATTTACCTGTGACCATATTTTTGGTACGATTGTCACCGTCAGACTGACTGTTGAACATGTCCACAACCTGGTTCTAAAAGGACTCATCGGAATGGTCATTTCTAATGTCTATGTCTTGGGAAATTTCGACCCAAACTTCCGCCAGCAACTTTTTTTCTTCCTTTGACCAACGAGTATTGATTTCCGATGCTTGGACTGTGAAACAATTTTTTAAAATGGTTAGATATAGAAGTGTGTGAAAAATAGTGTGTTATGGTATGTTATTGATAAGGGAAAATAGTCGTTTGAAACAGTACGAGCGGGAAGATTCAAAATTCAAATTGTATTTTAGAATTCAAATTCAAATTAAAGGTTATAGTACGAATTGGGAGTGGTTTGGTTGTCCAAATGCATATTGCGGGAAATATTGTAAACGCGATCATGGTTTGAATCCATTCATTTTGCTGGAAGTTGTTGCGTCACAAGACTTATTGATATGACATGTTTCCTTTGGTGTTACTGGGGCGAACAACGACATCAAAGTTATATATCAATCTCCTATATTCAACGATCTCAAAGACAGAAATGCACCAGAGGTTCTATTTTGTGACTAACGGCTTAGTAATAATTAAAATCTTAATATGTGTATATACGCGAGAACAATTAACATAATTAAAAGGGACGTGTTATTGGTACCCCTTACCCCTCCTACCCCCTCTTTTAATCACTTTATAAACATGATAAACCAATTTTTTATGGTTTTTTGTTCCACAATTTTTGTCTTTTACTACTTTTGGCCTGTCAAACTCTATGTTTTATGTTCCTGATTTTCTGTTCCTCACTTTTATCCACTTTATTAGCAAGCCAATACAGTTTTTTAATAGTTTTATGTTCCGAATTTTATATCTTTTACTACTATTTACTAATCAAATTTTATATTTTATGTTCCGTACTTTATGTTATGCAAGTTTATAATAAAAATAAAATAAACAAGAGGGTTGCTTACTAATACCCCCTCCAAAAAAAGTGAAAATTACTGTACTACCCAAAATCAAAATACCGTGTCTGCACATACCCATCTTTCTTCTCAATATCAAAACTACCCATCCATGTCGGGTATATATTTTCACTATATACACGACATGGACGTGTATGGCCATAAATGATTCTTGCAAATAAATTTGTAGCATCTCGGATACAAAAGGACGTCTATACACGACATGGCTTTTTTTATTCTTACCAATATCATCTAGTGTGAAAACATACACAACATGGTGAAAACATACACGACATGGGTCAAACATTGGGCAAAGTTTAGGGGCATGTCAGGTACCATTCAAGAAAATACACGACATGGGAAAAAGACAAAGGCCATGTCGTGTATAGAGGATGGAAATACACGACACACATATTCTGCATTCTCATTTCAAGCCCTAGACAATGCCGTGTAATATAATACCCTATACACGACATCTTTTAGGGTTTTTTACGACACATGTTTTGTTTTAGGGTTTGTTTACATATGTATAGACTTAGAAACACATATCTATATCTCACACATAAAATTTTTTCAATGTAATGGTTAATGTATTTTCACTTCTGTAGTATACAAATCCTTTAAACATTACATTTTTTCATAGTTTTTAATTTATCTTTTGTGCATTTATGAAGATTTTATTCTCCGAAAAGTTTTTTTTAAATGTAATGTTTCCAAAAGTTTTTTTAAAATGATGGGAAAAAAACTATGAAGATTTTATTCTCCGAGGATGATTTTTGGAAGATATTCTCAAGTTTGAAGAAATGTCAAAATTGGCCCCTCATGTTTCATCATTTGGCAAAAATGACCCCTGAAGATTCAAAAGTTGCAACTTGGCCCTTGGTCTATTTGAAGATTGACAAAAATGATCCTTGGAAGATACTTTCAGAATTACATGTTTGGTCCCTGGATATTCAGTTTTTACAAGTTTGGTCCTTATATGTCACTTGGATCACCTTGCTAGTCCAAATCTAATCCAACATAATCCAAATCCAATAAACAAAACATTCGGCCCAATAATAGAAACCAATCCACCCGGTCCAAAAACTCTACCCGGCCACCCTTTTTATACCATCTAAACCCTTTTACCCATTACCCGGCCATTTTACCCAGGTCAACCCAAGTATACCCGGTCAACCAATTTGATTAATAATAAATAATACCAAACGCGCCCAACAGTACACCTTTCTCCTCCTTCCTCCCAAACACCCTTTTACCACCATTTAACCACCATTTACCCACCATTTACCCACCTTACCTCGTACTAAGCATCTCCCACCTTCTAGAAGCTGACTTGTCAGATAATGATGCCCACGTGGCCCTTTCAAGCTCTCCCATTGGCTGCAACACCTCATTTGATGAATTGAAGGGTTTTGATTGGCTATGATGACAATGGATTGACATGTGGCTGTGGATAAGCCTTCTAGGCTCTTCCAAGAGGATCCCAAGGCTCCTGAATTCAGCTATAAAAAGACCTCTAGGCTTCACATTGTATCGTGTATTTTTTCCTTTAAATTTAGTCTAATGTTCTTGTATTTTCAGCATTTTCAGTAGTTTCTTAATGTTTTCTTAAAAGTTTAATGTAATCTCAGTTTTTCTTGTACTCTCATTTTTAGTTTTAATAAAAGTTTTTAAGTTTAATTTTTATCTTGCATTTCACTATTTGAAAACTAAATAAACTGTTTTTAAGATTGAAATAAGCTCATATAAGCTGTCCATAGCTTTTGTGAGCTTATTTGTTGTTTACTTGCTCTATTTCAATCATTTGCATTCACAAAAACACTTGGTCAACGAAAGTCAACTGGTGATCTCATTTGGTTCAGAAATGGAATTGGGATGATCTAGTTGCTGGATTAGGTTGTTGGTTGGTGTTTTACACTGGTTTTATATTGTTACTCTGCCCAATTTAAGCTGGAAACTAAGTGAGTTCATTTTCAAAAACTGTTTCATAACTGTCATGGATTTGATCTTGTTTGTTTGTGTTTAGCACCTTGTTAGAGCTTTAAGATCTTACTTAAATGCTTATTTCACTTTCTGCTTCAGTAGTTATAGGATTAGATTGTTGAGTTTGTTTGTTAGATTCATTAAAGGAGTTTTTGGTTTAATGCTTAAAACTGTTTTAGAGGTTAAAATATTGGATTAGATCAGTGGCTTTAGGCTTGATATAGTTTATTGAGTTCATATCTGTCTTTGTTTTGCAGCGAATTGCATTAAAAGTCAAAATTTCTTTTCAACTGTTCTTGAGCTCAATTCTGTTAAAAACAGTTACTGAAATCATCTCACATAGATGTAGAATTTGATAAAGTAGCTTGCTATAACTGTATTACATCATATTTCATCTTCATCAGTCCAACATTTGCATCTAAATCTCAAAAAAGTCAAAGAATCTTAACTGTCTTCAAAAGTCAAAATGATGTCAAAACCTGTTTTGTGCAGAACTTGCAGACATTGCACAGAGTTCAATACAGCTTGTTATGGTCTCACATTTGGTCCAATTGTAGTTTGCTAGGTGGTCTTGAAGACCACATATCTGTTTTTCACTTCGGCTTCTTAGATTAGCTTGTGCAACAACTCAAACTTAGGACCTTAATCAGCTTTTGGATAAAAAATCAGTTGGCATCAAATCTGAGTAAACTGCTTATTAGAGATTAGGAGTAGCTAAATTTAGTTGATAATAGTTAATTTCAGCATAATCTAGCTTAAGTATAAGTTTGGTGGCTTATTTTTCTGTTTAGCTTATTTCAAAGTGCTTATTTAGACTCCATTTACACTACAGCTCACAATTCTCACACATAAGCATCATATTTGATATTTTTCATAAAACCAGAATAACATTTTAGAATTTTCCTGAGATTTTCATAATTTTTGGTCACTGTTTGCTATTTTTCTCAATTTAAAATAGTTTTTAGTCACTTTTAAATAGCTTTTATTGCAAATAATTAAGAAAAAGTTCAAAAAAATAATTTTTCAAATTTCCCAGTTTAAGAAAAATATAAAAAGCATAAAAAACATTTTTCCCTATTTTTCTCCTTTTATTTGGTATTTTTCACAATTTAAATTAGATTTAAATAGTTTTAAATTAGTAGAAAATAGAAAAATAATCAAAAAAATAAAAAAATTAGTTTTCAAAATTTTCTTAGGATATTTTAGATTTTATAAAAGTAATTCCATAATTTTCCCTATCTTTTTCATAATTTTTAGATAATTAGTTTTATTTTTAAAGTTTAAATTTAGTTTTTAATTCTATTAAATTCAAGAAAATTCCAAAAAAATAGTTTTAATTCTTAAATAGTTTTCAAATATCATTTTTAGCATAAAATTAATTTTAGGTTATTTTTAGGATTTAGATTAGATGTAGTTGCATTATATTCGCGTTTCGTTTTAATTCCGTATTTGCATTTTAGTGTAGGATTGCGTAGTTTACCATAATTCTTATGTTTTCCCCATAGATTTTAGTCCCATTTTCTTTCCATATTCCCGTAGTTTAGAAAACATCATTTTATCCCCTTCTCTTATTCAAATCCCGATAATCGTGACGTGAGTTGGAAATTCCATTCAACCCTCGTTCGGAACGATCTCGGTGCTCAAACCTAATACGTTTGAGTTACCCAACATACTACACACTTCTCTTATCATTGGTTTCCCGAGCAAATCAATTTTTGGCGCCGCTGCCGGGGAGGGCTTGTAGCGAGTTTTCGTATTCCGTCTCGAATCGCGTGCATTTGAAGATCCTTCCCCGAGTGAAGTTACCGTCGTCTTTGTAAATATATATTTTTGAAAAACCCAACAAAATCTAAAAACACCAAAACATTCTTCCTAGAGTGTTTACAAAACCATAAAAATTAAAAAACCAACAAAACAAACCCGAACGTCAATTGTTATGTCGGCTCACCTCAGAAGTACAACCTATACACGGGGTATAAGGAAAGTCTTGACATTAAATTGCAGACTGAAGAACGATCCACTCTTCGTTCCCGCTCCGCTGCGCGTACTTTTGAGAGCTACCGAGCACCGGTTGACGTGACGGTTACAAAAATATTGTGTTTTCTTAAATATAAAAACCCAAAAAGATTTTCCTTTTCAAAATTTGTTTTAAAACCCAAAAATATTCTTCTTTACCATCTGAACCGTCAATTCTTTATCTCTTTACCCTCTTATTTGTATAATTCTTCTCGATGTCTTCGTCTTACCATTATGGTTGTCAATGGTGTGGGGGACCTCAAAATGGTGGGAATTGTCCCGGATGTAGCATTGTGAATACGGGAAACGAGTTTGTTTACAACCAAAATCCCTACAATGAGACGACCGATTTCCTTAACCAATCCCCATACCATAAGACGGAGTCATACTCTTGTGAGTACTGTGGAGGTCCTCACCAAGGTTTTCAATGCCAAACTCAATATAACAATCAGACCTTTGGTTATGAACCTTATCCATATACTTCACCAAACCCGTCACAACAATCATACTGTTGTGAGTATTGTGGAGGTCCGCACTTTAATTCCGATTGTCAAATGCAGAACCCGATTGTTTACGAGCAAGTTCCTTATGACTATTCTTATGACCCACCTCCATAATACCAAGAGATTCAACCTCAACATCCGCAAATTCCTCAAGATAGTTTCCAAAGATGTATTAATATACTCGAAGAATTTATGGATAGACATGGTATCGAAAAAGATCCTCATCAGAAAACGTATGGTGAATTACTTGCCGAAGATCGAGCATCTCGCAACGAAAGATCTATGTTAGAACTACTCGAAGAAGAAAAACGAGCAGCTCAGATTGAAAAGTGTCTTGAAGAAATACGAATTGAGGAGCAAGCACTTGAAAGACGTGCCCGATTGCTCGAGACTTACATTGACGATGATGATGAGGATTCCATCCAAATGAAAGAATATTATGCAAGTTTGTCGGCTGAAACCCCTCCCGTTTCTGAGCCTTTCATTTCCGACCCTTCCCCTTCACTCACGCCGGTTGAGAGAAGTGACGTCTTTTTGGAAGAGGTCGATGATTCTATGTCTTCGATAGTTTTTGATCCCGTTGACTCTCTCATAATGGGGGACGAGCCTCTTAGCACTATTCCGGAAACAGAATCGTCTAGTGTTGAGATCCTTGACCCAATCCTAAGTGAGTCCGAGGATGTATCTGACAGTGATTGTGATTCGCTTTTGTGTGATTCTATTGACATTTCCGAGGTTACTTCCGGGATTTTCTCAAATCCAGTTTTCGAATTCAATGACGACTACACCTTTTGCGAAGTTAATCCTCTTTTCGACAAAGATTTTGAGTCCGATTCAGAGACCACAACGGAAGTGGTGGATATTGCTTGCTCTCAGAGCACACTACTTGTCCCATCTCTGTGTTCCGACCTTTCTCTCCCGTCATGTGATGTTATGCAAGATGAAGAAAGTGATGAATCTGGAACTGAAGATATTATGGAGATTGATGAATTGATTAAAGTGGTTGAAGACGATATTCTTGATAATCTGCCTTATGATTCTGATATGGAAGAAATCGACTTATTTCTTGATGATCCAATACCGCCGGGTATTGAGAGTGACGGGTGCGACTCTGATCAAGATGTTCTTTTTCTTGAAAGCTTGCTTAATGATGATTCTCCTTCCTCTGTTGAGTCGACCCTCACTTATCCCGTTGAGCCCTCATGTGAAGACAAAATTTTCAAACCCGGGATATTCATTGATGAGTTCTTTGTTAAAAACATCAGTCGAGATAAGGATCCTCCGATGGATGCCTTCATTTGTGAGCCTACACCTCTTATCTCTTACCATGAGCTCCCATCTTTCTTGGAGTTTTCTCATTGTGATCCGTCATTCCTTCGTCCACCTGCTAAACCGCCGGATGATGGATCATTCTTTCATGTTATCCCTTATGTGCTGATGCCCGACATTTTCTTTCCCACCCAACCCGCCCAGTCTCATTCCTTCGGGAATGAGGACACCGTTTTTGACCCTGGTATCCCTTCCGCTTGCTTCCCCAAGGACAAATGAATTCGGGGACGAGTCAGGCTAGCGACTCGGTGATCAAAAACAGTAGCGCTTCGTGGGAGGCACCCCATGCTTATCTCTATTTTCTTTCTATTTTCTAATAAGTGACGTGAAGGGGTTAGCCTCTTCGATTTCTCGTGTTTGGTTGTTTGTGATGTTGTGTTTAGGATGTTCCCGATATGAAGACTCTCGTGCTCGAAGTTTGTCTTTTCTCCACTCGAGTTTCATGATCGATGCTGATGGAAATCCGATATCCTAATCTTATCGACTAACGTTTATCTTCTAGCATACTTAATAAACGGCTTTTAGATTTTCGTGATACCCTTGCTTTAAACATTGAGGACAATGTTTCATTCTAGTCTGGGGTAGGGTAATCTTCGATTTGATTTGACTGCACTTGCTTATTTTTTGTCGTGTACTCTCGTAACCCCGTTTTTCCTTAGGAAATGAAAAATTGTGCAGAAATGGGCAAAATTTAAAAAAATTTTGTAAGCTTTTGTTAAGTCTTTTTGATTGAAAAGTTTTGCTAGTCTCTTAGATAAGAAGCTATAAAATGCGAATTCTAGCTCACAAGGCCAAGAATTTGCAAGTTTCCCTGAGTGACTTTAAATATGCATGACTTGATTTCATTAGACGAAGCATTTGCTAAGTTAATATATGTTTTGACACCTTGTTGACTTTCCGCTGGTGAGAGTAGGAATAGAATTCTGACTTGACCGGGCGTGTTGAGCCCTAGCTTGTTCCCTTAACCATAGGTAATCTAAAAAATTATCGGCTAAGCATCCGCGGATCTCATTATTTGGGATTTTAAATTTGCGGAGATCGAGAAATAATAGAGTTACTTATGAGTTTAGATGCTAAGCGTGGAGTAGTTGGTTCTCTTTAGAGCCCATCGAAGGTACTTATGGCTTTTTGTTCCCACAAAATTGTTTCACCCCATATCTGTCTAAATAATTAGAGATGTTGAGTTTTTGGCGATAGTTAGTTCTTTATCTTCTTAAAAGAATCTTTGTTTTAAAAATTGGGTACACATCAAGGATCCGTAATAAATAAAGCAATAAGTGATATGTGAAAAGTAATAAGTAAAGTTATGAGCTGCGGTGTCGAGATCGGACCCTTGGATCTTTAGCCGGGATTGAGTGAGGTCTTAGTCTAGCCAACCGGGATCCTCATTTCATGAAGCCTATAGTCTTGGAATTACCCCGTGAAGCTCCGTAGTTCATAGCTCATAAAAGTAAAAGTACAAGTGCAATTAAAAAAAAAAAAAAAAAAAAATGAAAAATGATGAAAAAAAATAATGAAAAAGTCAAAAATGTAAGTGAATAAAAATTCCTTGATGTGGACCTCATTTTTGGGACAATGGTTCTTGAGAGAAGATGGATAACTAATTAGCGACTTAGCTTTATATCTTTATCGGAATAAAAGTTATCGAAACGAGAAATTTGAAGAAATTCATTTCTCACAAAAATAAAAAAATCTAGAGGAAAATAAGAAAATGGGAACAAAAGGTAATCACACAAGTAACTTCCATGGGTAGTGTTAGCATCTAGAATCATATTTAACAATGATTTCGATTTTACGCCTAGTTTGGGACTTGTGAAAAATCAGGGACGATGTATTTTATCCGTATGGTCACTTCACGCTGTGTTGTGTTTTCTACTCCGTGATCCTAACGTGTCGTTTGAAAAATGTTGGAGTTATTGATCGACATGAAAGTTCAACAAACCGTCATTCATAACCGGAATGTGCTTAATCGTAATATCAATATATGTGAATTAAAAGGTAAACGGGGCGTTTTTAGAATTAAGGCTTTCTTAATCTCTTTTGAGGAATCTTTGCTACTTCTTCATAGGTTTAGTAGAAAGAGATTGAAATCCTTGGTTTTAGAAGCGTGAGTTGATTGCATTGCGTGAGGACACGACAATGGTCTCGTCTGGGGTATTTTGGTATGTGCTAAAACACATACCTTTTCATTATCAAAACTGACCCAAAATAACCAAGAAAGAGCCGTTTATTGCTAATATTTGTGGTTTTCTTGAGTTTGTGCTTGTGCATGTACGGATATGTAAAAACACACAAAAAGGAACCAAATCAGATGTAAATCCGAGCACGAGAGATTGAGAGAGCTTAAGCCGAGCCGGAAGATCAAAATTGTGCATTTATGAAGATTTTATTCTCCGAGGATGATTTTTGGAAGATATTCTCAAGTTTGAAGAAATGTCAAAATTGGCCCCTCATGTTTCATCATTTGGCAAAAATGACCCCTGAAGATTCAAAAGTTGCAACTTGGCCCTTGGTCTATTTGAAGATTGACAAAAATGATCCTTGGAAGATACTTTCAGAATTACATGTTTGGTCCCTGGATATTCAGTTTTTACAAGTTTGGTCCTTATATGTCACTTGGATCACCTTGCTAGTCCAAATCTAATCCAACATAATCCAATTCCAATAAACAAAACATTCGGCCCAATAATAGAAACCAATCCACCCGGTCCAAAAACTCTACCCGGCCACCCTTTTTATACCATCTAAACCCTTTTACCCATTACCCGGCCATTTTACCCAGGTCAACCCAAGTATACCCGGTCAACCAATTTGATTAATAATAAATAATACCAAACGCGCCCAACACTACACCTTTCTCCTCCTTCCTCCCAAACACCCTTTTACCACCATTTAACCACCATTTACCCACCTTACCTCGTACTAAGCATCTCCCACCTTCTAGAAGCTGACTTGTCAGATAAGGATGCCCACGTGGCCCTTTCAAGCTCTCCCATTGGCTGCAACACCTCATTTGATGAATTGAAGGGTTTTGATTGGCTATGATGACAATGGATTGACATGTGACTGTGGATAAGCCTTCTAGGCTCTTCCAAGAGGATCCCAAGGCTCCTGAATTCAGCTATAAAAAGACCTCTAGGCTTCACATTGTATCGTGTATTTTTTCCTTTAAATTTAGTCTAATGTTCTTGTATTTTCAGCATTTTCAGTAGTTTCTTAATGTTTTCTTAAAAGTTTAATGTAATCTCAGTTTTTCTTGTACTCTCATTTTCAGTTTTAATAAAAGTTTTTAAGTTTAATTTTTATCTTGCATTTCACTATTTGAAAACTAAATAAACTGTTTTTAAGATTGAAATAAGCTCATATAAGCTGTCCATAGCTTTTGTGAGCTTATTTGTTGTTTACTTGCTCTATTTCAATCATTTGCATTCACAAAAACACTTGGTCAACGAAAGTCAACTGGTGATCTCATTTGGTTCAGAAATGGAATTGGGATGATCTAGTTGCTGGATTAGGTTGTTGGTTGGTGTTTTACACTGGTTTTATACTGTTACTCTGCCCAATTTAAGCTGGAAACTAAGTGAGTTCATTTTCAAAAACTGTTTCATAACTGTCATGGATTTGATCTTGTTTGTTTGTGTTTAGCACCTTGTTAGAGCTTTAAGATCTTACTTAAATGCTTACTTCACTTTCTGCTTCAGTAGTTATAGGATTAGATTGCTGAGTTTGTTTGTTAGATTCATTAAAGGAGTGTTTGGTTTAATGCTTAAAACTGTTTTAGAGGTTAAAATATTGGATTAGATCAGTGGCTTTAGGCTTGATATAGTTTATTGAGTTCATATATGTCTTTGTTTTGCAGCCAATTGCATTAAAAGTCAAAATTTCTTTTCAACTGTTCTTGAGCTCAATTCTGTTAAAAACAGTTACTGAAATCATCTCACATAGATGTAGAATTTGATAAACTAGCTTGCTATAATTGTATTACATCATATTTCATCTTCATCAGTCCAACATTTGCATCTAAATCTCAAAAAAGTCAAAGAATCTTAACTGTCTTCAAAAGTCAAAATGATGTCAAAACCTGTTTTGTGCAGAACTTGCAGACATTGCACAGAGTTCAATACAGCTTGTTATGGTCTCACATTTGGTCTAATTGTAGTTTGCTAGGTGGTCTTGAAGACCACATATTTGTTTTTCACTTCAGCTTCTTAGATTAGCTTGTGCAACAGCTCAAACTTAGGACCTTAATCAGCTTTTGGATAAAAAATCAGTTGGCATCAAATCTGAGTAAACTGCTTATTAGAGGTTAGGAGTAGCTAAATTTAGTTGATAATAGTTAATTTCAGCATAATCTAGCTTAAGTATAAGTTTGGTGGCTTATTTTTCTGTTTAGCTTATTTCAAAGTGCTTATTTAGACTCCATTTACACTACTGCTCACAATTCTCACACATAAGCATCATATTTGATATTTTTCATAAAACCAGAATAACATTTTAGAATTTTCCTGAGATTTTCATAATTTTTGGTCACTGTTTGCTATTTTTCTCAATTTAAAATAGTTTTTAGTCACTTTTAAATAGCTTTTATTGCAAATAATTAAGAAAAAGTTCAAAAAAATAATTTTTTAAATTTTCCAGTTTAAGAAAAATATAAAAAGCATAAAAAAACATTTTTCCCTATTTTTCTCCTTTTATTTGGTATTTTTCACAATTTAAATTAGATTTAAATAGTTTTAAATTAGTAGAAAATAGAAAAATAATCAGAAAAATAAAAAAATTAGTTTTCAAAATTTTCTTAGGATATTTTAGATTTTATAAAAGTAATTCCATAATTTTCCCTATCTTTTTCATAATTTTTAGATAATTAGTTTTATTTTTAAAGTTTAAATTAGTTTTTAATTCTATTAAATTCAAGAAAATTCCAAAAAAATAGTTTTAATTCTTAAATAGTTTTCAAATATCAGTTTTAGCATAAAAGTAATTTTAGGTTATTTTTAGGATTTAGATTAGATGTAGTTGCATTTTATTCGCGTTTCGTTTTAATTCCGTATTTGCATTTTAGTGTAGGATTGCGTAGTTTACCATAATTCTTATGTTTTCCCCATAGATTTTAGTCCCATTTACTTTCCCTATTCCCGTAGTTTAGAAAACATCATTTTATCCCCTTCTCTTATTCAAATCCCGATAATCGTGACGTGAGTTGGAAATTCCATTCAACCCTCGTTCGGAACGATCTCGGTGCTCAAACCTAATACGTTTGAGTTACCCAACATACTACACACTTCTCTTATCATTGGTTTCCCGAGCAAATCAAAGTTCAAGTGTGTATTACATTTTGATGATCAGCATCGAGGTGTAATTATGTATAATGATATGACGTACTCAGGGTTACTTGGTTTGGTGGTGAAGAAATTCAAGTTAGATCCAAATCTTTCGATTTATTTGTCTTGTAAGTTGCCTTCATTTGACTATCGTATTGATATTACTGAAGATGACGAGATAATGTTTTTCGTTGAATGTGCTTCTACTGCTTATGATGGAGTGGCACAGATGTTTGTTGTTCAACCCAACAAATAAGAAGATTGTGTTTATGTTTTTATCTTATGTGGTTTGTCTTTCAGTAATGAACGTTTGTACTTTTAGTTGAATAAATGTAATTTGAATACATATGCTAACATTCATTCCAACATTGATAATGAAAATAATACAAATAAGACAATCTTAAAGCATACATGACACTTATTCAGTCATATGATTACGAATACGAACGATTATTCCATATGGCTTTATGACGACGTTCACCTGCTTTAGCTTCCTCATTCTGAAAGTGTTCTTGTTCCGCCCATTCAACCATTTGATCAAATGTGTCATCTGATTCTGTTACATGCTTTTTTCCGTCTTCGTTGTCACTTGTGTAGTCTGTTATCACACGATCCATTATTTTTGCCAAGGTAGCATTTGGGCATATATAATTTGCAATAACAAAATCGACACCCACATGGTCAATGTAAATTTCCAAGTTTCCTTGTGCTGCTGAAATGTCAAACATAACATGCATATCATAGTTGTTTCTTAGTTTGACGGTGCTTGTAATGCCAAAGTGTGGTACTTCATAATAAAGAGCATGAATCTTCCCGTCAACGATGTTTAACAGATATTGCTTCATTTCTTCTAGCTTCATTCTTGGAAAACTGATGTTCATCTTCCAACCATTTACATATTGTGGTTTTCCGCCAATGCAAACCAATTGACCGTTATTGTGCACAGTAAAACTGAAAATGGTTTGTGTATACGGTGTAGTAGGTTTTGTTTTTTTGTTGTACCAAGCTTTATACCGGACACGCTCTTCAAGCTTGTTTTTTCTTTTAACCATTTCATGTAGATACCGGACACGCTCTTCATGCTTTAGTTTTGTTTCTTCTGAAATTACACCAGCAAATGATTCTTCTAGAGAACCATCATCTGGAATCAAAATTGTGCTTAAATGTATTGGTTGCTCAGAAACGAAAAGTTGGAGCTTCCCAGCAACCTTTGCGATGTCATACATAACATCTATATCATAATCATTTTCAATTGGTTTTAGACCGTTCAACGTTTTGTTTTCTGGCAATGCGTAATATAGATTGTTGACCCTCGTTGGTATTTTTCTCTTTAGATAAGTAACCATATCCTGAAAATCAATTTCTGGAACATTGATACTCATGTTTGAACCATCTTGATATGTTACTGGGTTAAGTGTAAACTTTCCGTTGAAGTTGATAGTGAAGTTGAATGTAGGCGTACTAGATGTTGACATTTGATGAATGAAAGAAGTAACAATTGAATTTGAGTAATGAAACTGATCCGCGCAAAACAGTCAAGCTAAATCACTCAAGTCTGCCACTTGTGAATGGCAGACCGTAATCAGCTTAAAACTGCTCAAAAACGAATGCAATGAAGATCAGGAGAGTATAGTGTTTCCCCAGGTCGTTAAGTCCCAACGAGCTGTGCGAGAATAGTCAAACGTCAAGTGATCGAGAGGATTTGAACGGGAAAAAAGATGTGATTGATTATAACTAAGGAAAAGCCCATAAACTACAGGGGCTTAAATGCAAATTAAAGAAAGTTTAAAAAGATAAAATCTATTAAATAAATGCTATCACTATTTATTAAAATGATGTTTTTGTTTTTATGTTTTTATAAAACTGGAATTAAAAACTACGCGACGTACAAATTAAAAAGTGAAACTTATACAATATTAACCCTAAAAATATGAAAAATACATTTTTACAAACCTAATGATATAAGAAAATTTATAGAAAAAGAAAATTATTTTTATAACTATTTATCTAATTATTATTAATTAAAAACTATTTTTAACTATTTAATAATTACCTAAAATACAAGAAATTAGGAAATAAAGTTAGAAAAATAAAATTATGAAATGGAAAAGTCTAAAATATCAAACTAGAATTTTCAAAACTATTTTTGTATTTTTCTGATTCTTTTTCTATTTTTTATGAATTTTAAACTATTTAAAACTAATTAAATTACTAAAAATTACCAAATAAACTATGAAAAATCTGGAAAATTACTTTTTTCACTTTTTATATTTATCTAAACCTAAGAAAATTGAAAAATTATTTTTTTGAACCTTTTCTGAATTTTTTTATATTAAAAGCTAATTAAAATTGCTTAAAAACTAATTTAAATTAGGAAAAATAGCAAAACAACTTGGAAAAATCTGAAAATTTCAGGAAAACTCTAAAATAATACTAGGAATATAAGAAAAATAGAAAAACAGGCACTTATGAGGAGAAATTTGAAACTGCTAAATCAAGTGCTTATTAATAAGCACTAAAATAAGCCAAATGAAACAAACAAGCTACCTACTGATTACAGAAGTTCTATACTACTAAAAGTGACCAATTGCAACTAAAATCAACAAGCTTCAATCACTGAATAACAAACTACAAGGATTTGATGTCTATGAAATTTAAGTTCAACAACAGTTTCTGGGTGCTTACTATAAGCTTATGCACAAGCCTCAAAATAAGCTCAATATGAAAGGTACCAATTGGAACTTAGAAAAGACCTGGTTGAGAGCAAATGTACCAAAAATCAGACAATGATAAGCTCTAATAAGCCCTGTGCAAGTTGCACAAGACCTGAGAAATCTTAGTACAAACTGAACTCAGTGGTGCAGGGCACTATGAGCCTAAAAGAAGAGCTTGTTTGGAGCTTTTATAAAATTTGTAAAAATCAGATAAAATGATGACAAGAAAGAGCACCAGCTGAGCTTTTAGAAATACCAATTCTCACTGAGATTAGTTCAGAATTAAGCTCATGAAAAATCCTTGTAACTGACCCCAAAACAGACTTTAACTACTTTTGACTTTTGAAGTAATTGATGAACTTTGACTGAAATGAACTTTGGATCCAATTTTAAGAGTGATGTTGATGTAATATGTTAAGCTAAACCTACTGCAAGCAATATTCTGGATTTCTAAACACAAAATGATGGTTTGCAATCCCAAAATCCACAACAGTAGACAGTTAGATGGATTAAGGTGCAATATTGACTTTTGGCTATGCAGGCACAAACGTATTGATTGAAATGAGTTCAAATGATCTTAAGACACATGAGACAACAATAGGCAATCACTGAACAAGTCTTAATGACAGTTAAACCAGTCAATCCAAACACTCCTTTATGTTACTGATTTGAGCTCCAAACAGATTTAAACCATGAACCAACTTATATTTATGATCAAACTAACTTTAATTTACCTAGATACTACTAATGGAACAGGTTACAACTATTGTTAACCACTAAAACAGATTATGCAAGAAATGAACTTGAACTTGACTTACAAATTGTCCAAGCCACAATGGCATGCAAATCAGTGAACCAAGGACCTCTAACCTAATACAAACCAACCCATAGCTTCCATTTCAACCCACATTCATGCCTGAATCAACCCATCCTGTTCTGCATCATTTTTCTTACCCATATTGACCTTTGTTGACCAAGGTTCTAAACTGCTTATACTTTGATAACAAGCTTACAGAAAGCTATTGTAAGCTTTTATGAGCTTGTTTGAGATTGAAATAGAGCTGCTTAAAGCTTTGACAATTGAGTTTGAAACTTAAAATCTTATCAGTGGACATAAATGATGGAAATTGATCATTACTGAAATTATCACTTAAACAGATTTAAAAAGTACTTGAATACTATTGTTTGAGACAAAATGAGATGGAAATAACAACTACAAATTATTTAATACATACTAGTAAGAAAAACGACATACATTTGATGAAAATTAAAACTAACTAACTTCTTCTTGCTTCTCTTTTCTTTTTATAAGCTCAAATCTGCTTTTCTCTCTCTTCTGGACAAATCCCAGCAATAAAAATGACCATTGGATCACTACAATTGATCATAGCCGTTTAAACCATTTTGGCGCCAATTCTTGGTTTAACAGCTGGAGGTGGGCAGGGGTAGGTATGGGGCGCATTTAATGTTTCCTTGGCTCATTGTGTTTGGAGGGGAGGTGTAGGTGATGATGGAGTGGAGGTGGAGTGTGATCAGAAGAAGCAGGCAATGGAATGATGGAAATGGTGTACATGTGGGGGAGAGAGGGAAAGTGGGCGGGTCAAACAAATTTGACCGGTGTTTTAATAATAGGGGTGGGTTTGTTTCGGGTTAAAACCGGGTTGAGGGATTGGGCCAGGGGGTATTTGTTTTGGGCTTGGGTTGTAATTAGGTCCGAATGGTTTGGCTTAGTAATACATAAGGACCACAAGTGTAATATCTCAAAACCAAAGGACCAAATTTGTAAAACTGAAACCCCAGGGACCAAACATGTACTTTCTGAATTTATGATCCAAGGGTTTGTTTTGACAATCTCCAAAAATCCAAGGACTATTATTGCCAATTGTGAAATTCCAAGGATTAGTTTTGAACATTTTTGGATTTTCAGGGACTAAACTGTAATTTTCTCAAAACTTTTAGATTTTTCACCAAAGGACTAAATATGACAATTTATGATTTTAAAAAGACCTTTGGTGATTTTTCTTTTGAAATTTTGATTCAGGGACTAGTTTTGACAATTTTAGAAACTTGGGGGACTGAAACTGCAATTTTTGCAAATTTGATATGTTTTTCATCTGATTTTGATATTTTTGCATTTAAAACACATAAAACACTGATTTGTGATATTTTGATCATTTTGATGTGTTTCTGAGTGTTTTCAGATGATTTTGCAGTTTATTTTGTACAAAAATGATGAGTATTTAGACACTCATCAGAAACCACCACAAAGTAGTGGTTATATATATATGATTAAAGGTGCTTAGTCATTTCTTTGTCAGAATAGGTGAATGAGTTATCACGTCATTTTTTTTTTATGATTAAAGCTGAAAAGTCAAATATTCTGTGTTATCAAATCAACATTGTAAATGATTATGTTTTGGTGATCATCCATTTGTACTTTCTGAAATAAGGTGGTTGTGGAAATTCATACTAGCATAACATAAACATGACATATGTTACAAAATCAAACCAATGTAAGAAAACAACATAAAAAAGGTACTACTTAGTTTACAAACCAAATAAATTAAACCAACTATTATTCGATGACTGAGTGTTTTGATCATTTAAATGCTGAGAGGCGTATGGTTGGGAGTCGTATTGGTCATAACCTGGATACGGGTTCTGATGATCATTTTGTTCATGACTTGGTTGACCTTGGTCATATGGGTCTGTTGTGTAAAACATTTGATCATATGGTTGTGGTGAGTATGTGTTTTGTTCGAACGGTTGCGTTGGGTATGAGTCATAATTAGGGAAGCTGTGATCAAGTGTTTGAGTCGGGTATGAGTTGGCCGTAGGTGTATTTTCAGGATGCTCGTTAACTGACTTTTTTTTCTTTGGGTATTCTTTCCGTTTTAGTGGCTGGAAGACAAATGGTTTTTTGCATTGCCCACGTTTGTGGCCTGCTTCACCACACCTACCACAATGTTTAACTTGTGGTTCCTCACCCTGAGATCGTATACGGTCAGTATTTTTTGGCCGACCAGGTTGTGGGTTGTCCATTCGTGGAGGAGTGATGGGTTGTATATACCCTGGATAATCCCATTCGTGAAACTCTCCTACAAAATTAACCGAATCTGCGTACGTCGCCTGGTATATTGGTTTTTTAAACCAATGTTGAACAAATTGCACACAATCCGTTTGATTCAAAAACCTAGTAACAGCAATAACGTGACCACAAGGTATGCCGGAAAGCTGCCATTTGCGGCATTCACATGACATGTTCTCTAAGTTCATTTGTCACACCCCCAATTTACCTGTTTTGCAGCGGAATGGAATTCCTGGGGGCAACGACTGTCATAGCACCAGTCAGATCAAAGCCCCAGTACCCGAATTCCGTTAACATTGTAATAAAAATGCACTGAACTATCAGTACGTACCCGTTATGAACACATCAGCATATTTTGTAAATGTATTTGGATACTAAAGAGTGGTTGTAATAACAACTGGCAAAAATCGTTACATAAAAGTCCATTGACTCCGTGCAAGTAGTACTGTACCAATCCCTGGGTATAAAACTCAGCGCCGCAGCTGAATGTAATACATGTAATACCAAATAAAGTTTTGTAGCAAACCTAAACATTGTATAAACATAGAAACGTTTGAAACAATTTGGAAAACCCTGGCTACAACATGAGACTAAAACAAAAATACTTTATAGGTTGCTACACAAAAATTTTGCTGTGAAATCCAGCAAGTTATATTGACACTACACCACGATACTGTCAGCAACGGGGGTCCTTAAGGTAAGGCGACGTTTTGTCCATTTAACCCCCACACTGTTTACTTGAATCTCTTGTACAGTACACTTACGGCGTTTACCGTCGAA
>BPTQ01000001.1:133224421-133243419 GCA_019973895.1 Chrysanthemum seticuspe | reverse complement strand
GCTTCTGCTATAAGAACCGACTCTGAGTACTCGATGTGTTTTGCCCCCGATAAAATAACCTCACCCTCAGTGTTTCTAGCAACAAACCCAAGACCAGCTTGTTTACTACCAGGCAACCAAGCAGCATCACAATTTAACTTGACAAACCCGTTAGGAGGAGGCTGCCAAACAGAAGCCAAAGGATTTGCATTTGTCCCGAATTGTGCATTACCACGCGCAGTAGCATCCTTGAATTCTTGTAACAAACGTGTAGCGCCTTGCCAAATTAGCCCACAATTCTGAGGAGGTTGGCCATGTGCAATACGGTTGCGTTCTAACCAAAGGCTCCAACAAATCATTAGAAACTCCTCCCATTTGTTCTCGTTATCTGAAATAACAGCTGCAAAATAATCATTCACATTATCTACATTTTGGATCGATGATATATTAATAAAGTTAGCCGCTTCCCATACTAGTCGCACTCTATCACACTTGAATAGAGCATGTAGAACATCTTCATGAGGATCACTACAATGCACACACAAACCATCATTAAGTATTAAATGTCTGCGTTGGAGATTATAAACAGTTGGCAGCAAGTTAAGCCATGCACGCCGAATAAACAGTTTCACCTTCAATGGGATAGACGCCTTCCACAATGATGAACATATTTTAATGTCTAGATCAGACTGATTATTTATAAACCCAATATTTTCCAGCTCCTTTTTGTAAGCATCACGCACCATGAAATTCCCATGAGTCGTACCTTGCCAAAAAAGAGAATCACTCTTGTGAGACGCAATGTGTGTGGATAGGATTCGCTTCACAATTTCAGTAGGAAAAAGTGCGCGGATTCTTCCCACATCCCACTCGCTTCCATTATCAACCATCAAATCTCGAACTTTGTGAACTTCACAATGAGGTGGGCGCAACTCTAATAAGGACTTTCCTGGCAACCACTTGTCATTCCATATGTCGACTGATTGACCATTGCCGATGTTCCAAGCGGCCCCCTGATTTATAAGTTTTATAGCTGAACAAATGCTCCGCCAAACAAAACTCGGGTGATACCCCACCTTAGCATCTAAAAAAGAACTACGAGGGAAATACCGAGCTTTAAGAACTCTTGCCACAAGTGAATCTGGATGCTTAATGAGTCGCCATCCTTGTTTCGCAAGCAAGGCTTTGTTAAATATTCCAAGATGCCTAAATCCGAGACCGCCTTTGAATTGAACCCAAATCAATCGTAATTAATAGAAGGGTACTACTAAACTCACCAAATTTCATTTGGTCAAACCGTCAATGCATTGGAATTCGTATACTTTTTGTCAGCCGTATTTTCTAAACTTTGATGAGTACATACTTCCAACAAGATATAATTAATGAAGTAGGACCCCCTATATTCAAACCATAAACATATTTCAAAATTTCTAGTTTCACAACGTAACTTTTCTGTTCAAAAAACAACGTAACTTTAAGTTTTTTTTAAATAAAAAGAAAAAGACATTTTTAAAATTCTTATGCTTTTGTCTGGTTTTATCCGTATTTGTCCATTTTTTTTATTTTTTTTTTGTTTTTCTTGCGTTTTTTCTCGATTTTCTTACATTTTTTTAAAAAATTTTCAATATGTCGAAATACAAATTTTTTTGAAAAAAAACAATATTACAGATTTTTTTTTTCCAAAAAATCTTTTTCAAAATACTTTTTTTCCTAAAAAATATTGGAAAAAGAATTTTTGGAAAATAAAAATCCGAAATAGGACAAAAGTGTAAGAAATTTATTTTTCAATATGTCGAAATAGGACAAAAGCGTAAGAAAAACGGACAATAATTTAAGTAAAAAGGATAAAACGGCAAAACCTAAAAAAACGGATAAAAACTAACAAAAACATATTGACCTAACAAAGTAATTATATAACGTTATTTATATTGTAATTTTTTATTATTTATTTTCAATAAAATTTCTATTATTTGTTCACTTTTATATAAGTAAACAAAAGTAAAAAATAATTATATGTATATATACATATGACAAAAGCAATAAATTAAAAAAAAAAATAAAAAAAAAATAAAAATAAAGAAAGCATTACACATACAAATCACTTTAATTTATATTGAATGCCTCTTTTATTAGTGCCTCATTAATGTACATAAGTAATCATGTCCTCTATATATTTTTTATAATAAAGTCAATGAGGCAAATTATATTGGTGTATATAGATGACCCCTTTAAGTATTCTAGTAATATTTAATGCACAAATTGTGTTTAAGTTAGTTGTACATTGTGGTGAAATAATTGTATATTTTGATGATGGGGTGAATTAAATTGTGTATTAATTGTATATGTTGAATAGTGTTTTTTTTTTAGTTTTATTTGTGTTTTAAATACTTGTAAATAATGCTTACTTACTTGTATTTGCTTAAAAATCTATTTTAGGAAATCTTAAAAAAGTAATTAGGAGGGAAGTGTCTTCCTCCATTATAAGTAGTATAAATAAATAATTAGGAGAGAAGTGTCTTTCTCCATTATAAGTAGTATAGATAAACGAACATAAACGAACTTTTTATCGAACGGTTCATGAAATATACACTGATCGTTCAGTTCACAACCCTACTAACTAATATAGCTTGCAAGTTCAAGTCGCAGATTATGCATGTGCAAGAACATGCAGATCGTGTTTTTCAACTCATACCGTATAGCTCAAATTTTATTTTAATGATTGTTATGTAGGGGTGTTCACGGATTGGGTAATATCCACAGTAACCGAAAACCGAAACCGAGCCGAACCGAAAATAACTGAACCGAATTTGTGACCGAACCGAATTGGTCAAAACCGAACCGAACTAAATATTTGATTATCGGGTTGGATATGGTTATTGCAATGAGAACCGAAAACCGAATTCATATAAAATATATATTTTTTCTATGTATATATATGAAAAAAAATCACTAAAACTTTTTTTTAGTATAAATATAACATGATTTAAGCTTGAAAAAAATATTTTCTGCTAAAAATATATATAATTAAATAAAAAAATAATTAAAATTATGTAATTCGGGTTATTCGGTTATGGGGGTTCGGTTTTCGGTTCGGTTGAATCAAATTTAATTTCGGTTCGGTTCGGTTTTCGGTTATACCCAGAAAAAAAAATTAACCGAACTAACCGAACCGAATAAACCGATAACCGAACCGATGAACACCCCTATTTATGTTATCAAAAGTTAAGCTCTTTGGTTTCTAAGCTCTATAATCATGCAATGCTATATTTCTACAAACTTTAAATTCTACACCGATACTACGTAAAACATCATAACATTGCGAGAACTAGTTGACTGTTACATTGGTCAAGTCATGAAAACGCTATATAATGTACATCTCGTGTGAACTGTAAATACAACTAACAATAACTTCATGAACCCAAACTAATCTGAATTCTGAAGTACCGAATTTCGCTTCATCTGCTTCCATGAACACCTTTGTATTTTGTCTTAGTAAGTGCTGCTTCTCAAAATGGCGACACCCAAAATCAGTTGTAACATGTTTAAAGTATGTCAGGTGGCTTCATCAGGGTTCATGTTAATATATGAAGAAAAATGTTTTATTTCCACGTGGGTGCTTAGAATTCTTGGGAGTCCAAATCTGGCTTTGAGGGATACTCGAGACCTTGTAGGGCTGGCATTCTCCGCAGATCTTCCTCGCTGTAAGCTGGGATAAACCAGTATTTCTCAACAGTTCCGAATACCTGTATATTCACCAAACATTCAGATTAAAAGACTAATAAACCAATAAAAACACATATCGTAATGAAACTGCCATTAACTGTTATCTGTTCGTCACAACGTCAAACACGAAGAGCACATTGAACCACTATCTACTCACTATAACATGTTCTATTAGAGCTGACTATCCAATATCACATAATCAGTTTCAAACGCACAACTATTTTACAATATCCTATATCAAACCTCAATTGCAGGGAACAAGAACTTAAGGATTGGCAAATCTCACATACGCAAGATCTTAATCGTATTCCTATGATTACTTATGTGTGTGTGATTACTGAGTCACTACATGCTCCCGTACTTAAATGTACACTTAAAATATTACCGATTGAGTGTATATAAATCAAGAATTTATTAGGTTCCCCCAAAACATGAAGCACACAAAGAGCATTATATACAACAACATATGATACCTGCTCAAAGTTCCTCTTGCGGCCAAGATCATATCGCCATTTTGGACTCGTCTTCTTCTCGTATGCCTGATGCAAACAAGATTTTGATTCAAAAAACAGAACTCAGAGTAAATTTGTATTCAAACATATAGAGACAAGAAAATGATACCTCAATTGTTGTAGTATTACCCGACACTAGCGATATGTGCATAATTAAGAACCCAAAAACACTTAAAGCGAAAGCCAAGTTCAAAACTGCAAAAAAAATAGAATAGTTAAAAATAGTGAGCAAAGAGCTAGCACAAGGGCTAAATTTTATAAGTATAAGACTTCAAAAGATCATACCAAAGGCGAGAAAAGTGGTTGCTAGAGTGCTGGGGGACCCGGCAATCTCTCCATCACTAAAGAATGTAATGAAATATGGTAACAAGGATAAAGTTACAAGAGTTGTCTCGAGAAGCGTATAGAACTGCATCAAACAACATTGTTCATCAAAATTTATTGCAAAGATAAAACACCATAAATACTATTCCAATAAGCATAACTACGGAAAACCAAAAAAGTACTCTAATGGTAAGTCCAATTATAACCAGTATTGCAGAATAGTTACCTTTGCGGAAAAAAAAGTATTGCCAAATAGTCATAAAGGAGTGTTTGGATGTACAGAGTCTCAATTGTAACAAAAAGGGTTGTAAAATATAGTGTTTAGATGCACTTCTGGAGTTCAAAGTTTTAATGATCAGATATTTGCCAGCTTATGATTATTTACGAAACTGATAAATAAAATGACCAGAATAATACATTTTGTCAGAAAAGAATATGCGTTTTGTTAAGTTTGAGTGCAAACCCCTCGAATTAAGTTTTAAGAAAGGGTAAAGTAAATTTATTTTACTCTTAATACGTATTTTGTTGCAATTAGTATAAAGCTGATTATCAGAAGCAAACTCTAGTTATCCAAACATCAAAATTGATTACTGCATTAGGTAAACAACACAGCACAAATCCGACTACCCCCCTAAAATGCGCTAGTTAAGCTTGCCCATGTGATGCTCTGGTAGATAACCTAGACTCCTAGAGGTCCTAAGTTCACATCTTGGACTTATATATCATTTTGTAATTCACTAGTGCTGTTTTAATGTGTGGGCAACCTTAATTCCAACATTAGGTGTGGTTTTCGGGTCTTCTAAAATGCATTTATTTAATGAACGGGAATACATAAGATGTCAGCATTCGGCTCTGTGAAGCATATTAATTGCCGATAAACTACTTGGAAGTTGTGGTACAAGAGAAGTAGAGGACACACCAAGAAGAGAAGAAAGTACTTGTAGTTTAATGCGCCAACACAATTAACAACCCATACACAGTGATGGTCCATTTTTAGCACACACCTTCCACCTAAACAAACAAACAAACATATAAACTGTTATCAACTTTGAGATAAGAAAGGGTGAAACATGAATACACAGTTGTATCATGATACAAGGCTCAAAACAAGTCACGAGGCAAGGCTCTCGCACTTGCAATGTGAGAATAAGTAACCAAAAATCCTCAAAACAAGAGTCGCAATTTTACTATTTTCATTGATCTGGAATTTTCAACTTTTAAGTTTTCTCATGATGTTTGGTTACCCTAAACAGCCTTTCTTATTGTAAATTGGTATCTAACGATAAAAAACTATCTTTCTGCATTATAAAATGGACTTTTTATAATAGCAAAGGAATAAATAAAATACATAAATAAGGATGAATTGGACTTACAGACAGAACAATGGTGACAACGAGGAGGTTTTACTTGGTTACACTTTCTACAATAACGTATTCTCGTATTCGTTGGATCAGGCGTGGCCAATGAGCTGAATTCTGATTCAGAATCCACTCTTTCCACGTCTACCATTGGTCTATAATTAGGTGGTACACCACCAGGGTCCGTGAAAACCACAGAGAAATAACTCCATAATAGCATCCCCAACTGCATTAACAAAGTTATTACTGTAAGTATAATAATTAGGCGAAAAGTAGCGTAGGTATCTTACGATAACAGAATGAAACAAGGGGAACATATTACATAGCAACACTAGTTAATAATTATCATAAAGGCATATAATGTGCCCAACTTCTAAAAACTGTTATAAACTCGTTCAATATCAGTAGCATATTGACAAGTTAACCAGCATGTAATCAAGCTCAAAAATACCTGAAATAGTTATAATTGACAATTTAAGCAGCATATGATCAAAATTAGTCGATTCTTAGGTAGCTGAAACTCTGTATTTGCACAAACAGGGATACAATTAAAATCAAGATGCTCCACATATGGTCAAGCTCATTTTCTTTAGCTATAATTAGAACTAAAAGAACACACACATTAAAAATACAAACCATAATCCGAAATCCAACCATAGCATTTCAGAAGTAAAACCCCATTTTAGTTAAAGCAATAATTTACAGCCAAATTTTACCAAAGTAAGAAATAAGAGGCAAATGGTATGAATGATGATAGCTACAAGCGGCCGAATCAGGACTATAGATAGACAAAATTAGCCCTAATATGTATGGGGGTGTTTGGATAGGGCTTTGAAAGTGATTTCCAGTGTAGCTTAAAGAAGCATAATCAGATAATCAGTTGCTTAAACTCAAGACAGACAAGTATATCCATTATTAATCCCGTTCAATCTTATTCTACTAGCATCAAGTACACTTTAGCTAAAGGTACATCTATAATTACTCCTTACACGAAATTGTGACTCCAACATACAGACAATATTTATATGATTCCTTACAAAAAACATGATCATTAGCAATTAGCACATACCTAAATGAACTTACACCAAAACTAAATTTTTGACAACACATACAAAAAACAAAAGCTCACAAATACTTCTAAGCAGCTAAAATTTCCCAATTTGGGTATCAATGTATCAACCATTCAAATTACAATCACTTACACAAAGTCAACCGCAGTTTAGTTCACTAGATTTAGTACTACATACACAAAACAAACCCCAAAAAAACCTATAATCCCACAATTAAGAACAGACCAACTTTGATAAAAGCTTCAAAACCTAAATACGACATACCCTAATCAAATTCCACTAAATTAAACAAAAGCTCATAACTTCATGATTTAATCTGCTGAAGTATCCCAATATAATGCGTAATCCAGCACTTAAACACAAAACCATCCAATTTCACCAAAAGCTCACACCTTTATAAACTAACCAGCTAAAATCTCCCAATAAAAATCCATAATCCAACAAATAAACAAAAACCCTTTATAACAAAACCATTCAGTTCAAATGATAATCACTTACACAAAGTCAACCAACCCTAGTCATTCACTAAATTTAGTACTAATTACACAAATTATACCCCAAGAAAACCTATAATCCAACAATCGATAACAAACCCAATTTAGTAATAACATCAAATTTAACTAAAAACATCACCTTTAGCACATACCCAAATTAAATATCACTAAAACTAGCATCAAGAACACACTAACAACCAAAAGCACACATCTTTATCATTATATCACCTAAAATCACCCAACAAAAACCCATAATCCAACAAATTAGCACAAACCCATTATTCAAAACACATCAAAAAAAAAATAAATAAAAAAAAAAAAAATAATAATAATAATAAAATTCTTACCAGAATATGAAACAGGATCAAGACAACAAGTGCAACGAATGAATCAAGAGCACCAACACCAGAAGCAAACAAAGCAGGGCCATAAATAGACAAAACAACAGCATAATAAGAAACACCAACAACAGCAAGAACTAATAAGATCATTATTGAACCTAATCCTCTTAATGCTGTACAAAACTTAAATATGTTCCATGCCATTATTGCTGCACTTCCAGATCTATACATAATATGATCAAGATTTTTATAAAATTATACCATCAAGTTTTTATTTAAAAAAAATGTTTTTGGTGTGTTTAAAGGGTTTATGATTTTGGTTTTATTTGTGTATTAGGTGAGAAGTGATGAAATCATGAACAAGAAAGTAATAATAATGTTTCTTTTTCTCTTTGTTAAAGTAAAGTATTTGTTGGACTTTTTGTTATAGGAAAACAAGTACTTTGAGTTCCGGCTGAATTATAATTGTGAGAGTAAATTGCAAAAATCATATATTTGTGTTTTGGTCAAATTGAAGGTTCAGTCCTTCACTTTTTCGAAATTGTAGACATTGTTTATGTGAAGAATTTTGAGTTGCAGTTTTTGTTTTTGTGTAAAGTAAAATGACTAAAATACCTTTGCCACAAACTGTAACCCAAAGTTTCTCATAAGACACTTTGTGTAAAGTAAAATGACTAAAATACCCTTGTCACAAACTGTAACTCAAAGTTCCTCATAAGAATAATGCCTGCACTTTTGAAAGGTTAAAGATGAACCTACAATTTGGCCAAGCCACATAGAGGGCTTTTGCAATTTACTCTAATTATGATGGTATTCGTATGGGAATATTACGGAATTTGATGTGAAGATAAAGTAAACAAGTTATAAAAAGATATATTTATTTTACGAGAAAAAAATTATTTAAAAAATAATGTTTTCTAGCGATAGATAAATCTCAGTCACTTATTTTATTAAAAAAATAGAAACAAAAAATAAAAAAGATGTGATTAATTGATACTTTAATTAAACCGAAAGTTACCTAGATGGACAATTTGGGAATTGTGTTATAAGATTAAGACACCTTTTCAACCGATTACCTCTTTACACAATGGTTTCGTTTCGTGACCTCAAAAGAGTGAGGTACGAAATGCACTTGGAACCTCAATCTTGTCCCCTAATTTCTTTTATAACTCGACAAGGGTTTCATGAATGAGACGGTGCGAAAGAGTGGGTAAGGGGGCAAAATATAATCCCTTACACAAAGTCAACCAACCCTAGTTATTTACTAAATTTAGTTAATCGCAACATGCGGCAATCTTGTCCCCTAATTTCTTTTATAACTCGACAAGGGTTTCATGAATGAGACGGTGCGAAAGAGTGGGTAAGGGGGCAAAATAGCATTGGGAAGGAGGAGAATCCCTTCTGATGATCGGAGATCAATTTGAATGACATGTTGGAAAATTTTGCTCCAGTTAACGTGAAATGGGCTATATGAGGTTGTTTCAAAATCATAACTTCACAGACACACAAAATTACTCAAACACATTATTCTTTCAGATTTTTGTGGTGGTGGTGTTTTTTGGTGGGTTATATATTTTTTGGTGGTGGTGGTTGTTGCTGGTGAAGGTGGTGGTGATGTTGGTGGTTACGGTGGTTGGTAACGTTGGTGGTAGTAACGGTTGTTGGTGACAATGGTTGTTGTGAAATGCCACTCGAGAAATTTCATTATTTTTTTTAAATTTCCAGAAAACAACCGGTTTTATTAACAAAAATGGCGTACTTACTTGCCGAAACACCTCAAAACTATTTTTTATGCTAAAAACCATATTTCAACTTATCAAAAATATATGGAACCTAAAAAACTCATTTCAATCATAATTTGAAACTAGAAATAAACATCATACATGGGTTCATACAAATATCAACACGTTTGACTCAAGATGAAGTTTGGCCTTGTGCCAAACACTCTTTTTGACCCATTTTACAACCTTGAATGCAACCTATTTAAATCCATACCACATACTGGACTTTTGACTCAAAACGATGTTTGAATACCCAATTGACTCATTATTTTACAAGGACTAGATGGGGGTTTAGCGTATAGTCCGGACTGGGCCAGGAATGGGTCAGGCCCGGCAGACAGCGGCCCGCTCTACACCTAAACCCTAATCCATGCCCTATAAATACATGGCTGGATCTCCTTCTTGAGGACATGATATGACATAATACACAAGATGACAGGTTACTTTAACCCTAACTCATCACATCGCACCGATACTAACTTGACCGTTGGAGGTGGACCCCGGGGCTACGGCCTCGGGTCCACTCCTAATGGGTTCTCTTTGTTGACAGGTCTACTTAGGGCTCGAGAAGATGACAAACGGCCAAAGGAGAGTCGTCGAATCCAGCCCGCGCCAGATTATGCTTCAACAAGTTGGCTCCATCCGTGGGACCACGAATAAACTATGTTTCGTGTTCTTATATTACCGAAAAGCAGAAATCAATTTCTAAAATCGGTAACTCTAAAACCTTTGCATTCTGCCATGCATAAAACTTGTTTTACCATCATGTGAATGTAATATCACACCTAGATAAATATCTCATCTAAAGCACCTGCTTGTATTTCATAATGATGGCATGCACTTTTTACCCGCGTTAGGCCGTGCGTTAATTTGCGCATGATCGGACCTAAGAAAAAGTTCGCATGATCGGACATATTTTATCTTTTAGCCGCGAATTAATTCGCGCAAATACTGTTTTTACGGTTGGTATGCCTGTTCGCGCTTGTTTGTACGATCGAACGACGCAGTCACGATAAATCTACCCGCGTTAGGCCGTGCGTTCGGACATCTTCGCAGATTAGCTACGAGCGCGAACAAACACCACGATGCTCGTCAATCGCCATGAGCGCACTGGACAAAGGCCGTGGTCATGTTATGTTCATCTGCGATCATCCACAAATGTTCGAGTCTATACGGTCACGATATATCCATCTGCGTCTATTAGTCGCGGTCACGGTATGTCCATCCGGGGTTTTTTTTTATATATTAAAAAAAATAATAATAATAATTAATTGTTTATGTAGTTTGTAAAACCTCGCGATAGGGGTAATTCGCACTGCCACTTCTCTTATGTGTTAAGTTCACATGCTATGTGCTATATATTGCTTCACTTCATTCGGTTTTATATGTTTCGATTCGTGGCATATACTTTTAATATTTGCATTAAGTGTTTTACGCAGGCATAAATAAGTTTAATGCTCCTACACGAGTAGCACCATCAAACTTGGGGGGCTACCAGGGTATATATACCACTGTTTCCGTATGCGTCACGCATATATATTTGGAAGCAGATCGTATGTAAGAGGTATTGCAAGCCCGGTACAAAGACGGATTTAAATATTCGCACCATCTTGCCGCAGGGGAGACGTCCTCTGTCGGTTGTAAAGACGGATGTAATGCGCGCAGAAGCACGTCTTCTGTCGCACCTCTTTGTCGGGCACAACGCGAACTTCTGCTACAGAAGCACGTCTTCTGTAGCACCATGCTGCGTCGCTACTGGTACAAAAGGTACGCCCTCACCCAGGATGCAGCATACGGGATCCACTCTCACAATCGCAATGTCATGATTGATTGGGCCTACCCGACCATGAACAGAACTTAAGTCTAGCATAACATAGCCATGCGTTATCTCATACTAAACTTGGGGGGCTTGTGGACGTATAGTCCGGACTGGGCCAGGAATGGGTCAGGCCCGGCAGACAGCGGCCCGCTCTACACCTAAACCCTAATCCATGCCCTATAAATACATGGCTGGATCTCCTTCTTGAGGACATGATATGACATAATACACAAGATGACAGGTTACTTTAACCCTAACTCATCATATCGCACCGATACTAACTTGACCGTTGGAGGTGGACCCCGGGGCTACGGCCTCGGGTCTACTCCTAACGGGTTCTCTTTGTTGACAGGTCTACTTAGGGCTCGAGAAGACGACAAACGGCTAAGGGAGAGTCGTCGAATCCAGCCCGCGCCAGATTATGCTTCAACAAATTCATACAAATATCAACCCCGTTTGACTCAAGATGAAGTTTGGCCTTCTGCCAAACACTCTTTTTGACCCATTTTACAACCTTGAATGCAACATATTTAAATCCATACCACATACTGGACTTTTGACTCAAAACGATGTTTGAATACCCAATTGACTCATTATTTTACAAGGACTAGATGGGGGTTTAACTTGTTTGTAGCATGGCATTCTAATACTAATTGCCTAAACATAACGTCAAGCTCTTCCGATCCTTGCTTCACATCTTTATCTGAGACCATACTTGTCCACATAAACCTACAAAACATTTAGCAACTAACATGTAAGCTTTACACTTAGTAAGTAACCGTCCATATCAAATTATCATATACAATTTAGTTACACTTGCGTTACACACATTTCATAACTAGTTCACATGACTACCAACTTATACTTGCATACATACCACTAAATTAATTTATCAAGTAATACCAACATTAATCCATCTCATAACATAGTTAATCCATAACCACTAGACAAACAAACTCACCTTACCTAGTTTATCTAACTAGCTTAATCCTAGCACTTGTTTTATGCCTCTTAATCCTATGCCTTCTATATACTTACCACAACATTCACAGATAACACAATATGATAAAATCAACATATCAACATGTTTTAACCAAATTACTTACCTCAACTCCTATGGCTAACCTATCAAGGACACTAATACCAAGGTCATTTGATTCCTAACCAAGAATCATTATAAACCCTTAACATTTCTTCAATGCAATTAATAAAAAGGGTCTAACACTAGCCATTTACATACCCAAATTGTTTTTTAACATGCATATGATCATTCATCATGATATATGTTGGGTTAATTCAATGTCCAATGGTCTCTAAATAGATTTAAACGTAAATTAGTCTAAGTAAAAAAGACTCGCTGATTATGAAATCAACGAGCAACCTCAACAAAGCTCAAGCCAGAGACATCGTCAAAGAAGTCGAAGATTACTTGAAGATATACTATATAGCTGATGCGGAATCAGCTAGTATGTAGAAGGAATTGAAGCTGAAGGTAGAAGGTTCATCAAGGGTTGACAATACCCTGATGAATCTATCTGCCGATAAACCAGCAGAGCATAGCTCGATAATATCTCTTTAAGATATTTAGGCGGGACTTTTCAAGTTTTCAAAAGAGCATGATAAAGTGTATCTTTGAAGAAAAGTCAAGCAAATACGAGTTGGTGAAAAAGAGTAAACAATTGCCAGAACTGTTTAAAAAATTATGATTGTTATGTTTCCAAGAATTGAAGCATTTAATGGAAGATGTATTAATCTATTAAATGCTTGGTAAGTTTCAAGAACCCCAGTCACAAACATCCTCGTATTTAGGGGTGTCAGTCGGGTCGGGTTGGTCGGGTTTGGGTCAATTCGGGTTGGGTCAAAGTCAAGTCAAGGCTAAAAATAATTTACCCGAACCCGACCCTATTTGAACTCGGGTTAGTCGGGTTCGGGTCAACTCGGGTCGGGTCAATTCGGGTTCGGGTCAACCCGAATATAAGTTAAATAGTGACAAAATTGCCTATTTGTTCTAATTTATATAGAAAATTTCTAAAATAAATATATAAAAAAAATCCTTATTCGGGTCAAACGGGTTGACCCGAACCCGAATTAGCCAAAAAATCTCAACCCGATACCCGACCCCTATTTAGTATTCGGGTTACTCGGGTTGACCTTGAATAACCCGAATTCAATTTCTAACCCGAGTAACCCGACCCGAATATGCTTAGTCGGGTTCGGGTCAGGATTTTTGACACCCCTACTCGTATTGTCTATATAAGTGAATGTCTTTTGGAGTAAATGTTATAACTTCCACACGTATTGTGAAATTATTGAAGTGCATTTACTCCTAACATTAAACTCGTCTTAGTATCTGATACTATCATATACCCTAGAGTTTACTTGCAAATTTTTACATAGCTTAAGTTTGCTTGTTTGGAGAGCAAATACATTGTCATTCAATTAAGTGTTTTTCCGCATAACACTTTGTAATTCTTAGATTCATTCAAATAAATAATTATACGTTGAAAAGTTATATCTTGTGTTTGCATGTTTTAAACTAATTTATTCTAGTTTCATGTAAATGGTTAAGGATTTGAGAACAACAATTGGTAATAGAGCAAGTTTGGTTGTAAAATATTTAAATAAGTGCTCAATACTAAATCTTGTCAACATCTTTTAAAACCAAAATCCAACCATGATTGCAAACAATGAGAATATTAATGATGTTGTTGGAAATATTGATGGTCCAAATTTAAACTTCAACAAAAATGCAAATATACCAAACAATGACCTTCCACAACTCCTAGATTCAAGGGGAGGAGCTCATGTTAATTATGTTCCTTTACTAGAAGTGGACGATCTTCCAAACTGGAAAGACAGGTTTCTTGTCTATCTTGATGGATTGGAACCTTTTCTTCTTGAAATCTTGGAAAATGGTCCATACATTCCGGAATCACCTGCATCCATTCCTAAAAACTTTTTCACAAAGCTTCAAAATCAATGGACACATGATGATAGGATGCTTGCCAACCAAGATAAAAGACTGAAAAGTATTATTATCTCAGGTCTTTCTAATGACATTATGAAATTTGTCATCAGGTGCAAAACTGCAAAAGAAATGTGGATTGACCTAATCCTAGGTCAACCCTCTGAAACAAGAGACATTAAGATTGCAGCCGTAAGACTATAATTCAATGCCTTTAAGGTAATTGATGGCAAGAAAGTTGCACAAAATTATACAAAGGCTGAAAATCTTGTTGGATGACATTGAAAACAAAGGGAGTTGAAATTCACTAAGCTGAAGTAAATGCCACGTTTATTAATAGCTTGCCTAGAAAATGGCTAAGTTTGAATCAAAATCAGAGAGCCAATAATACTATAAAAAATGATAGCCTAGCCACTCTTTTTCGCAAAGATAAATATGATGAGGACCTGATAGATCAAATCTAAGAACCTGAAACTAAAAGTATTCATGTTCATGCCTCCATGTCAACTGCCTTATTTTCAAACTCCAATATGTAGGTTCAGGATAGTGACTATGATGTAGAGGACGATACTAGGAGCAGCCAAAAGTATCTCCCGACCTAACCACTAAATTCAATGATAGGGCTCTGCTAGCTAATCAGAAGAGGTTCTACAAAAGATCATGGAGAGTTGGTACACCTAAGGCACCCACTGAAAAGTATAAGGAGACTTGTTTTAGATGTGCAAGAAAGTTTCACTTTTAAAAGAATGCCCCAACATCATAACCTCATGTCCTTTCATCCATCAACACCCAAATACGAACACAAACCAAAGCATCAGCACAACATTTCTTTTACTCCAAATTATCAAATCAGAGCCCCTAAGACTCCTCAAAATGACTACATGCATCTATATAGAAGCAAGCAAGGTGAACTAGCATGCTCATTCAAAAACCGTCGTCATCAAGCAGTAATAACAAGGAAAAGGGGTTAGTTGCTGAGTCATAAGACTGGGATGAAGATAAGGTGTCTTCTGATGATGATGACCTCATCAATATGAAGGCATTAATGGCTCTTGCTAAGGATGAACCTTCTATTGGAAAGAATGATGCCAGATCAGGCCAGTGAGTTGATATCACCATGAAAAAGGTACATAGACTTATAGACATGGATGATAATGCTGATAGGAAACATGTTCTTGATTATACCATGGCTGATCTCACTATGTGGAAGATCAACAAAAGAACTTGATGAGCAAGTTTACCTCCATCCAAAAGGAGCTGGTTGAATGTAAGTCTGAATTATTATACCTTAAAAATGTCAAAGTTCACTATATGACACTACAACTTGAAAATAGCAAGTTGGCTCAAGCCAATCAAGAGCTGAGAGAAGAACTCTTAGCTAATGTGTTTGAATATTGTGGAAAACTAGAAGGGGGGTTGAACTAGTTTTGACAATTTTAAGTTAGTTTCAAAAACTTTAGATTCGATGTTATGTGAAATCGTATGGATGAAATGAAAGTATAGATCTAAGAGTAATGCAAATAAAGAAAGCAAGTAAAGTAAAGGATAGAAATGACACAACCGATTTATAAGTGGTTCGGCTACAAAGGACGTCCTTCCTTGCCCTACTCCACTCTCCGAGTCACCTACTCGAGAGTTCAAGCACTATGTCAACAAACTCCTTCAACTTGGCGGAGAAGCCTTCACAACCTCGCTTACATTTTTCCGGTACAAAGCTAAATACCGAGTCCGTAACACGGAGGACCAAACCAACACTACTATAACACAACAAATATGTGAAATATGAATATACAAGATCTTCGATACATAAATCTTGTGGAGGAACAAATCAATCAAGGACCCCTTGCTTGGATGACTTGTGGAATGCTCGTGATCTCGCCTTAGAAAATGACCTATATGAGAATCACAATAAAAGAAAGAAGAACAACTCTCTAGATCAAGTGATCTTTTGTTAGAAGAGTGTAAAAATATATGAGAGAGTTTGTAAGAAGAGTTGTGGGTAAAAATGAAGAAATGACTCTTTATTTATAGGCAAATTCTTGCCACTGTTGCACGGATCCCTTGCTTGAGGGATCCGTCTAGTGTAACACCAGGGATCCGTGAGACGCTCCTGTTTGCCCATGGGTTTTTGGTTTATGGGTCATGGGTCCTAGATTATGAACCATGGGTATCTAAATAGATACAATGTATCTAATAGATGTAATGCATCTAGACAATGGGTTAACTCCATGGGTTATGGATATGATCCATGGGAATGGGTTGTGGTTTTTACCCATCCTAATAAACTATTACAACAAATGAATTATTACAGCAATTTGTATTAAATGACTATGTGTAGATGCTTTACAAAAATAACATGTATCCTTATAATTTTACTTATGATAACATTATATTTGTTATCAACAAAACACAAGAGATCGCTAAATATTAATAAACGTTTTTACGGTTTATTTGTATTAACAATCTCCCCCTTTTTGTTGATGACAAAACATAATGTTATGATGAGTAAAACTTAAGATTAGATGTATGTTTTGAAAGCATAAAGTTTTACTTCTTCTCCCCCTTTTTGTCGAAACAAAATGAGGAAACTAGAAGGGGGGGGGGTTGAATAGTTTTGCCAATTAAAACTTCCTTTTAATCTATTTAGATCGACTTATGTCAATCTATTTGGATGTGTATGTTGGATGTTGATAAACAAGCATATAAAGGTAAGTAATGAAAAGATAAGAGTAAGAAGCACAAAACCACAACACGAGTATTTATAGTGGTTCGGCTACAAGGACACCTTCCTTGCCCTACTCCACTCCTCGAGTCACCTACTCGAGAGTTTGTAGTCACTACACCAATCTCCTTATGGCGGAGAAGCCTTCACAGCGTCGCCTACCCTTTTTCCGGTGCTAGGCTAACCATCGGGTTCTTTCACTCCAAGGTGAACCACACCTACACAACGTCGCCTACCCTTTATAAGGTACTAGGCTAAGTACCTAGTTCTTTCACTCCAAGGTGAACTACACCTTCACAACGTCGCCTACCCTTTATTAGGTACTAGGCTAAGCACCTAGTTCTTTCACTCCAAGGTGAACTACACCTTCACAACGTCGCCTACCCTTTATTAGGTACTAGGCTAAGCACCTAGTTCCATTTCAATGGAGGAACTACTACCACACTACACCAACGACTAATCCCAAAGGAGATCTACTCCTTTACAACATCATCAAGGATATCAATATCCTAGGATCTAATACTAGTCTATTTTGTACATCGAAACACACTATATCGAATGTACATCTAAGGCACCTTTCACTAATGCCTTTGACTAGATCTACAAGACACCTTTCACTGATGTCTTGTGTCTTTACTTCTAAGCACCTTTCACTAATGCTTCTAGTCTTGACTTCTAAGCACCTTTCACTAATGCTTCTTGTCTTGACTTCTAAGCACCTACCACAAGTGCTTATGCTATAGACGATAGATACCCTTCACTAATATCTTCATCTTGACACTTGAGACATCTTTCACTAATGTCTTCAACACTACACTTCTTTGAAGAAAGAAGGGAATCATCAACAAGAAGACTTCAGTAGCCTTGATGATGAGGAAGCATGGCAACTCATGGACTTGAGCTTGCTCGACTTCAAAGGTGGTGATCTTGCCTTTAAGAGGAACCTAAAAGATTATACAAAAACAAAACTACAAACATAGATCTCTTGGATATGAGGTTAGTGAGTTTTTAACTCAGGGAGAAAGTGTGTTAGAAAGGGGTGAGAAATAATGAAGAAATGACTCACTATTTATAGAGGAAAAATCCTACTGTTCCCCGGATCCCACGGATCCCTACCACAAGGGATCCGGCTAGCACAAAGCTAGGGATCCGTGGAACGCTCCTCTTTGCCCATGGGTATTTTGGTTATGGGTCATGGGTTGAACCATGGATCTTTGGCTAGATACAATGTATCTTTGAGTGCAATGCACTTAGTCACTTGGGTATGGGTTGATCCATGGGTTATAGATATTATCCATGTATGATATAAGCATGATGTCATGCAATGGGTTATGGGTCAAGATCCATGGGTTATGGGCTTTGGGTTGTACCCAACTACATTCAATGTATTTGCCCAATGGGTTGTGATACTTAAGTTTCTACCCATTTATATTACCCAATATACTACATACTAGTTATGTGTATATTTTATCCAAATATGTAAACACTAGTTGTTGTACATATGTATTACTAAATCATAAAATCACTTATACTTGTTTTAGTGTTTTATGTGAAAATGTGAATATGTTAGAAACTATTAGTTCAAACCATTTACGTATTTTATTTGTTTCGTTAAAATGATTTTACGTTTGTTATCGACAAAACATTAGAAGATTGTAAAATATAAATAAACGTTTTTACGGCTTATTTGTATTAACAATCTCATATTCACTAAAATACTAAATCATTATGTATACATGTTGTTGATCACAAATGTATAAACCTATTTTATATGTGTATTGATCATACATCATATAACCCATTATATTTACCCATCTTTGAATTCATAGTGTTGGGTAACCCGTTTATGTAACTTACATCAACCCATGTTGGGTTTCGGGTATTGGGTAACGTACTGTAGTACGAATATA
>BPTQ01000001.1:133210894-133223102 GCA_019973895.1 Chrysanthemum seticuspe | reverse complement strand
TTTTCAAACAGCCATAACTTTTTAATGAATCGTTGGATTGGGCTAAAATTCGAACTGGAGCTTCTTGATATATCTATCTTTAATCTCACCGAAGGGTTTGTCAATCGGAGCTCTCAATCAAAAGATATAAGCAGTCGAATTCTGCTGCAGAAAAATCCGTAAGGTTACAACAGCATTGTTTTGAAACGATCATAACTTTTTCGTTAACCGTTGGATCGTAACGAAATTTTTGGTGGATGTTCTCTATATATCAAACTAACTTTCCACTGAAGGGATTTTCCATCTGAGCTTTTATGCGAAAGTACTGCTGAAAGTACTGCTGCGTATTTTCAAAGTACTGCTTGGTTTAAAAGTACTGTTGTTCGATGTTTTTAAAGTACTGCTGATGCTTATATAATCAAAGTACTGCTCGTAGGTCTAAGTACTGCTGCGAGGTACTTCTTAAAGTACTGCTTATGTTCACAAAGTACTGCAGATTTTATTCAAAGTACTGCTTATGCTCAAGGAACTGCTACTTCTCAAAGTACTGTGAGGAGGTTTCAAAGTACTGTTAAATTGAAAGTACTGCTTCTCATATGGTTTTTGATTTAAGGGGAAGTCGTGATAATGGTTATGGATTTTTGGACGACACACACAAAGGTTATTGTTCACACACACAAAGAGTTTGGTGATTTGTTCTTAAAAGGATTTAAAAAAGGCTCGTATTTGATTTATTGAAGAATTGATTACGAAGAGGATTATTTATCACTTATTTGAAGGTGAAGTGGAATTACTTGGTTTGTGTTCTTATCATCTAGCTTGTTGAATCTAGCAATGTGTGATTTTTCTTATGATGCTCTATGCACACATTGGCTATCACTTGAAGGAGTTACATTGTAGTGCTCAGTGTCTCATACTAGTTGAGGATTCTTTTCAAGGGATTGCGGTCTACTTATATTTGGTGATTCGTATAAGTATGGAGTTCCGTGGATAGTACAGATTTAAGACACAAGTTTGGGAAATTCTACTTCTACATCAAGTTCCTTATATTTGCTTTTCTTCACAAAGTGATCATTACAAGGAGCTTACAGATTTTGAAGAATCAAGAAGATGGTTAACATATGTTTTTTAGGGGAAGCTTATTGTTAAAAGTTTAACCATCTACATGCATCACTCAAGGGGAAGTTTTTGATTTTTACTATTGTTGATCATTATTACTACTGCTAGTTGAAGTTTTCTACTGTTTTGGATCCATTTTTCCTATGGTGCGTAATGGTGGGCGATTTGAAGCATTGGAAGTCTTAGATTGGAAGTATGATATTGGTTCGTGGTGGTCAAGATCATTATTTACATACGTTCCCTATTTAGATAATAACAAAAAGGGGAAGAGATGTTTGAGTGACATGTTTAAGTCAAGGGGAAGATTGTTTCATTCATGGTGAGATTTATTTATCTCAACTTCTGCTACTTCGTCTAGGGAAGTTCGTACAAGAAACGTGTTTGTTTTGTCATCATCAAATAGGGGAAGATTGTTGGGTCTATTATAGATTTGATGATACAAAACAAGAAGAATGAAACATGAAGGACTTAAAGTGACAAGAAGGGAAACTACAAAAAGATGGAGAATTTGGAAGATTCTAGAAGATATGCTTAAAAGAATATTTAGTTTCCTAATTGTATTGTTTCCTAATTATATTATGATTCCTCTTGTAAACCCTAGATGTCTCTAGTATATAAAGAGACATAGGGTCATTAGTTTTAGCACGTACGTACAAGATGTAGACGTCTAAAGGTGTGTGTGTGTGGGAACCTAGGCGTAGGGATTGGGAAAACGCCTAGGGTTTAGTGGTTTAGTTAGTTAGTGTTAAAGATCAAGTATTTGATCTTTATTATTGTTTAGTTAGTTTATGATAATGAAAAACCTTGTTCATTATAACGTTAATTCTTATTGAATATTCCGCTTTCGTTATTATGTGTTCCTAGATATAATATTAGACCTCGTCTAAGAGTTTCAACGATCTTCACACGTGGGATCCGGGTAAACAGAAGAGAATTTCTTCTATAAATCGAGGGCCATTTCTTCCTCTCTAGTAGTACTTTTTCATATATACTTCTCCAAAGTATTCTAACCCTCTAACCTCAGATCTAAGTGATCTATGTAGTTTGTCTTTTGTTTTTGTGTGATCTACTAGGTTCCTCTCAAAGGAAAGATCACCCCTCTTGAAGACGTGCAAGCTCAAAGTCCATGAGTTTCCATGCTTCGTCATCATCAAGACTACTAAGGTTATCTTGTTGATAGTTCTTCCTTTCTCCATAGATGTTGGGTTGAAGGCATTAGTGAAGAATGCCGAAAGTGTCAAGATGAAAGCATTAGTGAAAGGTGCTCATCATCCGTGTCAAAGCATTAGTGAAAGGTGCTCATCATCCGTGTCAAAGCATTAGTGAAAGATGCTAAAGGTGTCAAGACGAAGGCATTAGTGAAGGGTGCCAAGCGTTGTGTCAAAGGCATTAGTGAAGGATGCCAAAGAATCAAATCAAGTAGCATTTGGGAAGAAGGCCTAGGTCGTATAATCGATGAGGTGCATCGTTATACATAAATGTATTTGTTTATATACAAGGATGGTGATATCCTTGATGGTGTTGTAACAAGGAGTAGATCTCCTTGAGACTAGGTGTTGTGTCTTGAAGGTGTAGTTCACCTAAGGTGTGAAAGAACTAGGTACTTAGCCTAGTACCTAATAAAGGGTAGGCGACGTTGTGAAGGATTAGTTCTCCTAAGGTGTGAAAGAACTCGGTGGTTAGCCTAGCACCGTATAAAGGGTAGGCGACGTTGTGTTAGGTATGGTTCGCCTTGGTGTGAAAGAACTCGGTATTTAGCTTTGTACCGGAAAAAGGTTAAGCGACGTTGTGAAGGCTTCTCCGCCATAAGAAGTTGTTGTAGTGTTTACGAACTCTCGAGTAGGTGACTCGGGGAGTGGAGTAGGGCAAGGAAGGTGTCCTTGTAGTCGAACCACTATAAATACTTGTGTCGTGGTGATGTGCTTCTTACTCTTTATCTTTCATTACACGTTTATATATCTATCTATCAACGTCCATCATAAACAATCAAATAGATTGACATAAGTCGATCTAAATATTTAAAAGGAAGTTTTAAATTGGTAAAACTATTCAACCCCCCTTCTAGTTTTCCACAGATATCAATACCCGTAGCTTACCCTAATACTACACTACAACGATTAGGTTCACTGCCTAGGGTGTTATAAAACTTGCTCGAAGAAAAGGAAGTTCCTTTGACCCCGAACGACGCGTGTAGCGTTATCAGTAACATGCTTAATTGCAATGATCCGTTTGTCACTAAGCACTTCCTTTTTAGACGTAAGAACCTGGCAGCTTCTGTAGAAGATTCTTCGGCGTTCAGGCCATTGATGAATCCATACATCGCATCAAGGTCATACTTTTCCACTTTGTCAGCAAACATATGTGAGGCTTCTTCCTCGATGGCTGGATTGTTAGAATAGATTGCTACTGGAAAAGAAATGTGAGTGTCGTAGCGTACTTCCTTGTAACATCGCTACCGTGTAGAAGAAATTCGAGGTCATTGTTGAAGAAGTAACGGTATGGAATTTGAGGTTGATCCGGTCGGCCAATTGTTGGTAGAGGTCTGGTCCAGTCTGTGTAGTAGGGAGCTTTGTCTGGTCTTGTGAAGTCGATGTTAGCTTCGGGATTGAGCCAATCGATATTGTTTGACATGGCTCGGGCAATGTTGTCGAGATGGTATTCGACTTCAATTGCATTTTCTGAGCTGTCTTTAAGCAGTTGGAAGGCATCATTCTTGATTCTCTTTAGCTTAGCCTTAGTCATCTTCTTCACTTTAAACGGTTCCTGAATCAGCTTCACATGCTCCATGGTACGGCCATCTACTATTTCTTGACCTTCAGGTAATGAGGGAGTAGCATCAACAAGTCTAGAAAACCAGTCATATTCTTCAGTTGTATCGTCATCTAGCCATGAGAGAACATCGGTTTTTGTCTTCTTCTTCTTTGGCTTTGATGAGGACTCTGGTTTCTTTGTTGTGGCGGGAGAGATGGGTTGTTGTTGGGGCTCTGGGATCTCTTCATCGTCACCACAAGTGTATTCGAAATGATCATCCGGTTTTCTCTGTGGATGGTGGTAACTCAGAGTCCTGAGGTTTATCAGCAGCAGAATGTGGAGGAGATCGTCTCTCGGTTGGAGTCCTTTGGGTTGGTGGTGGCATAGAGGGGGATTCACCAGACTTCTTCTTGCGTTTCGATTCTTTGTCTTTATCCGCATCATCATCGTCTCTAGGACGCTTAGCCGTTTCAGCTGCCACTCTGCATCCCGTTTTAAGTTGGTAATGCAACAATGCTTCAAACAGTTTACCTTCGTCAGAAGTAAACGTTCTAGATCGTTTTGACGTTTGGAGTACAAGCTTGGAAACCAATTCTGCATCAGAGAAAGCTGATAGAGTTGTCTGGTGAACATCTCTTTTGTCACTCCTGGGACGACGTCAAGAAGAAACTTATGAGTATATTCTCTAGCCGTCTTCTCCATTTCCCTTTGGAAATCTCCTTTGAGAAGCTTCTGGATATGCTCCCTTTCACTCAACATCTCGTTTATCCCGTCTTGTAGAAGATTGATCCTGTCAGCGAGTTGATTCAGCTTTTTGTTGGTCACGTCTTTCTTCCTGACTTGTCTGACAGCTTTGACAATCTTTGTCTTAGCTCGGGATATCCAAGAGTCGGTTGGTTTCTTTACTGACTTGGATGCGGATCTGGTTGTTCCTTTGGATGATGGAGGTGAAGAGTGAGAAGACGAGTCTGATGATGATGAGACATGAGGAGGCTCAGGGTCCTTTGGTGGCTCAGAAGTTAGTTCCTTGGAGCGTGCTGGACTATCTAGAAGAAAATCATCATAATCAATATCGTCATCTTTTCCAGATTTAGCCATTTCTTCAGCCTTAATCCTAGCTTCTTCATCTCCATTTCTGGTTCCTCAAAGTCATATTTGATAGAATCCTCAAGTTTCCTTTGTTGTTGCTCGTGGGTGGTGGTAGCAGTTCCCTTATCGGGTTGATTAACCGCATCGGAAACTGGTGTAGATAGTGCACCACCACTTGACCCTCCGGGGCCACGAGTTTGTTGCTGTACGAACTCTTTGGCAACGTGTTGGAGTCTTAGATTCTTCAGCTTTTTCCTATAGTCTTTGTCCAGCAGTTCTTCATCCGAGCTCTCCTCTTCCTCTGGCTCCGCAACTGGGGTTTTACCTTTATCAGCCTTAGGACTTAGAGGTTTTGCAATAGTTAGTGGGTCATCAATGGGAGTTTCTGAGTAGGTAACCTCTTCATCGGTGTCAGTCTCCTCTGAGTCCTCGTCCTTCAGTTGTGGTTCAGGTTTGGGAATAGGGATTGCCTCCTTTAATGGAAATTTCCTTTTACGGGAATGACTCCTCTTAGGATACCTTTTAGTACTCTCTGTGCTCGCTATACTTCCTGTACTACCTCTCCTTGTCTTCCTGACAGGTGTCCCAGAAGACTTTTCATCAATAAAACCCACTTTGCCTCTCCTTGTATTCCTTTTGATTCGTCAAACTAACGCCGTCGTCACATATGAACCCTCGATATGTGATTCATCAAAAGCCGTCATCCAAAAACAATCTTCATCTAAATACCTCCAAACTATTTTTGTAAGCTAATTTATAAGCCTACTACAAAAATAATGCCAAACAACCCTTTTTCTGTTCACAGTAGTCGGATCCCTCTAGTTGTACTAGCCGGATCCCAAATACAAAGGATCCGGGGGAACCGTGGAACAGAACTCAGCTATACGCTTTCAAAATTTCACCACTGATTACTTTCCCTCTATCCACACAAAAACAAAAACGACCAAGCTACTGAATTAATCCTCATTGGCTTCCATAATTTCAAGTATTCCTTCCTAGAACACCATTGTAAGTAATTACATTAACTTGTTCTAAATTTCATCATCTTAATTCAAGGGTTTATGGTTTCTTAATTTCTAATCAATTAATTAGGGTTTTTCAAATTAATCATGAAAAGGGGTTTTTTAAATCACATTGTGTTCACAACATTGTTAATACAAATCAAAACCATAAACCCATATCAACCAATTTAACCTAACTGAAAAACTTGTATTTTTAGGACCAACCATGCCCAAAGCCACTCAACAAGATCATCATGACACCGTCCATTACCTTACTCATTACTATCGTAAAGGGGTCTGACCAAAACTAACCGTAAAATTTTCAAAAGCCTCACAAAACGACTTATTCACGAAGGACGTGTAGTCAAGGAATGTTTCCTTGAAGATACCGACATTCGTCAAGTTTTCTCAACAATCAACTTTGATTGCCTTCTTGACATTGATGAACAAATTTGTCCGGTTTTTATTTTTGAATTCTACAAAAGTTTTAGGATCATTAGGAACACCGATAATAGCATCTCAATCGCCTTTATCATCAACACACAAAACTTTACTCTTCCTCTCAACACTTTTGCTCAAATTCTTCGCATTCCTTGTAAGGGAATTTGTATGTACTCTCAAGATTGGGCAATTAACTCTCAAAACCGTGCACTTGATCCCAAGCCTCTTTATCACACTCCTCTCGACGATCCCGAAACCATTCATGATACTATCTTTAAAATTAGGACCGACCAATCCCGTTACGATCGTAACAAAAAGCTCATTCACCGTGATACTTTTAAAATGGAACTTTTCGAAATGCATTCCATGTTTAGAAAATGGGAAGAAATCCTTAGGGAAAACATCATTAGCCTAGTTGGAAACAAAGATCATCCAAACGCATGTCTTATGCAAATGATCTATTGTCTTACTCACCAAAGGCCATTTAATCTTGCCTACTACATGGTAAGGAGAATGGCTGGGGTATTCAAAGCTTCCAACATGGTACTTCCATACGGTATGCTCCTAACACGACTTTGTAAGTATGTTAGTGCATTGCAACCATCCCCTATCAACGATGATCATTACCTCTCCGATCACGTCATGGTACCTCTTACCAAACAACCCTCTAAACGGTTCATGGTCAATGAAGAGAAACCTGAAGCTCTCTCGGACTCCTCGGCCGGAGAAGAAGAAGAAGAAGATGAGGAAGACATCGACCCCGTATCCAACATCAAATTGGAAATCCTTGAATACCACGAACAACTTCCAACCATTCCAAACGAGACCGCGAAATTTAAATAAATAAGAGGCATGATTCAAAACCTCGCCTACAACCGCACTAAGCCGTCAAAAAGGAAAAGGAAGAATTGACGAAAGAGACAATAGGAATGTGCTTAGTTTCACTTATTTTATGTCTGAATGTCTTCTCTCTAATATTTTTAGTTTATGGTATTTTGGATATTGTTACTTTACCTTGTAAGTGATGTTTTATGATAACTTGCTTGTTCCTATTTGCTTGTCTTATAGATTCAATAGTGTACAAAATCTGCACATCATTTTCTGTGTAGGTTCTGTGTTGGTTCTGATCTGCAGATGCCGGATCCCTAGGATTAGCCTAGCCGGATCCTTCCCTTGAAGGAACCGTGGGATCCGTGACATCAGATCAACAATGCAACATTCAGCCATCAAAACTGCTTTCTAGACATCATCACAATAGCTTGGCATATATTTTTTAGAACCCAACTAAGTCCACTTCAAGGATGAGAAAGGCTTACTTAAGATCTTAGTATGATTTTATCAACACATTTAAAACTCACCATATTTCCGCTTCAACTACTCACAAACTATTTCTCACCTCTCAAAACACTTTAAGAAAGCAAGCTAAACAATTTTAGGAAATTTCTTCTAGTCTTTTATATCTCAAGGTAAGACAAAAATTAGTTTTTCAATTCTTGAAATTTTTAAGAATTTTTCTTAATATCACCTAAAGCTAAAACCTGGTCACTAGGATCATTTATTATGACTTGACACCCTCATAACTCTTAGTGTTATCCTTGGACATCCATTGGTAGTCTTCTTGTCCCATCCTTCTTCCATAAAAAGCAATCATTTGCTATAACACTTATTACCTCTAATCATTCAAGTACCCCTTCATCCTAAACCCTTAGGAGAACTGAAACATTCAAAATTAGATAAGCCTTAGCTCCCAGAAACCTCATTACAAACCTGTCATAACTGCTGAGAGCCGGATCCCTAGGATTAGCCTAGCCGGATCCCTTCAAGGAGGGAACCGTGGGATCCGGGTGACAGTTTATGCCAAACATAGCTAAAACAATCATTTCAACTCATCTTCCTAACTCAAACACTTCATCTCATCTTAAATGAGTTCCTAGATCAGTGAAACTCTGAATCTCAACCATGTGCATGTCAATCATCACATTGCCAAGAACACTTTAGTCATCAAACATATAGTTAGACTACCCAAAGCCAAATTTTCTTAATCAAAACCATGATTAGGCACAATTACCTGTTAGGATTAAGGATTTGAGATATCCAATAGCTAAAGACTTCAAAATTAAGTCTATCCATGATTAAACTAACCTTACAACAGCATAATAATTTCACCTAGTCTGACAACCGGATCCCTGGTCTTCAACCAGGCGGATCCCTACGGAAAGGGATCCGTGGGATCCGTAAATACAGAGAGCATAAACCAGCTCCATATTTGAATTCAAGTCACCTTTTGGGTCTCCAACCACCTTTAGCATTCATTGATTATCCTCATAGAACTTATCAAAAAACCAAAATCATGCCTAGCCCTTCAAATGGCCATGAATTTAATTTCCTAATTCAAATTGTCATTTATAAACCAAACAACCTTAGTGTTAAGGTACCACTCTCAAATCACATCCCAAAATCAGCAACTAAAAGAGTTCTTACTAGCACCATCACTATGACTAAGGCTCCTAGTGCTAACTCATCCACTCAAGAACCACCCAAGAAACTTGCTAGAATCATGCATGAAGTTTTCTCAACCAAATCACCTTCGGGTAAGTCCACCAAAACTAGGATCTCTCCCACACTAAGAAAACCAATCAAACTAATTCACAAGAAGAGTGCTTCCACTAGGATTTCATCACATAATTCTACTAAACCCACCACACAATCATTTGAAGATCCTCAACCCATTTCACTTGAACCTCCACTTCAAGAAAGTCAAAACCATGACAAAGAGTGCGATCATTGCAAACATGTTGAAAGAATGAAACATGAACTAGATGTATTAATACATGACCTACAAGCTCAAACTGAGAATGTTTAGGAAACCCTTCTTATCCTTGATCATCATTAAGCTTTTAGTCAAATCTTAAGTTTGGGTTAACTTATTAGCATTAGTAGCACCTATTTGGCTAGTTCATTCTCTTAGTTTTAGAGATTTGGTTGTGTATCTCTTGTTTTATTGAATGAATACCTTTATGCTATGATTATTATGTGTGTTGTGCTTGTTATATATCTCATTCCCTCCAATAGCACTCCTTGATATTTCTTCACTGCTGAAGAAACTGTAACAGATAGCCGGATCCCTTCCAGATAACTGGACGGATCCCTCCTTGAAGGGAACCGTGGGATCCGTGGTACAAGAGCACAAATTTCTACTAACTTGAGTCTCTTTTGCAGGAAATTATGCACTATACTCTTGTTTTTCTAACCTTTGTTTTGTAGTTATTCAAAATACATATGAAGATATTGACACCATAAAGCTAGGGGGAGCTTTGTGTCAAATGACATTGCAAAATTAATTGCAAACTTAATCCTATTTTGGGTTACACTTCATTACACCCCATTGCAACATTGCAATATTTAAGGGGGAGCACGTTCTCGTCACTTAGACGAACCATTTGCAAACTTGATTGCAAACACAATTAGTCTATTTTACGTTATGTCCTTGACGCCCTTTCAAAGGGATGGACTCGTCAAGGGGGAGTTAAGACGAGTACCATTCCCGTCACTTGCTCTCTTTACATTTTTTACATTTTTTCTCTTTCTCTTATAAAAATTGTGTTAGTTTCTTTTAACACTTTTTGTTTCGACAAAAAGGGGGAGAAGAAAGTAAAAACTACAAATTCAAACTTTTACGAATTTTAGATTTTTCCTTAAAATAATTTTATGTTTTGTCATCAACAAAAAGGGGGAGATTGTTAATAAAAATAAGCCGTGAAAACGTTTATTTATATTTTACGATCTTCTAATGTTTTGTAGATAACAAATATAAAATCATTTTAACGAAACAAATAAAGTACGTAAATAGTTTGAGTTAATAGTTTTCTAAACACACTTACGCTTTCACATAAAACACTAAAACAAGTATAAGTGATTTTATGACTTAGATACATATGTACAACAACTAGTGTTTACATATTGGATTAAACATATACTTAAACTAAGTATATCAAAATGGGTAAAAACAAGTATAAACTAAAATGGGTAAAAACAAGTATATACTAAAATGGGTAAAAACAAGTATATACTAAATAAGTAAAAACTAGCAAATGGTTTTGACCCATAACCCATGGTTTTATATATACCACTTAACCAAGTTCATTGTATCTAGAAAGAAAACCATGGATCAACCCATAACCCATGACCCATGGGCAAAGAGGAGCGGACCACGGATCCCTAGCTTTATGCTAACCGGATCCCTTGTGGTAGGGATCCGTGGTGTTGGGTCTATTATAGATTTGATGATACAAAACAAGAAGAATGAAACATGAAGGACTTAAAGTGACAAGAAGGGAAACTACAAAAAGATGGAGAATTTGGAAGATTCTAGAAGATATGCTTAAAGAATATTTAGTTTCCTAATTGTATTATTTCCTAATTATATTATGATTCCTCTTGTAAACCCTAAATGTCTCTAGTATATAAAGAGACATAGGGTCATTAGTTTTAGCACGTACGTACAAGATGTAGACGTCTAAAGGTGTGTGTGTGTGGGAACCTAGGCGTAGGGATTGGGAAAACGCCTAGGGTTTAGTGGTTTAGTTAGTTAGTGTTAAAGATCAAGTATTTGATCTTTATTATTGTTTAGTTAGTTTATGATAATGAAAAACCTTGTTCATTATAACGTTAATTCTTATTGAATATTCCGCTTTCGTTATTATGTGTTCCTAGATATAATATTAGACCCCGTCTAAGAGTTTCAACGATCTTCACATGTGGTATCAGAGCCTGCGGCTCGTGATATCTAGGATCTACAAGGTTTGTCGAAGAGAAAAGAAGAAAAAAAATCGAATCTGGAATTTTCGTATCTTTCTGCAGGGCTGTTTCAAACAGCCATAACTTTTTAATGAACCGTTGGATTGGGCTAAAATTCGAACTAGAGCTTCTTGGTATAACTATCTTTAATCTCACCAAAGGGTTTGTCAATCGGAGCTCTCAACCAAAAGATATAAGCAGTCGAATTCTGCTGCAGAAAAATCCGTAAGGTTACAACAGCATTGTTTTGAAACGATCATAACTTTTTCGTTAACCGTTGGATCGTAACGAAATTTTTGGTGGATGTTCTCTATATATCAAACTAACTTTCCACTGAAGGGATTTTCCATCTGAGCTTTTATGCGAAAGTACTGCTGAAAGTACTGCTGCGTATTTTCAAAGTACTGCTTGGTTTAAAAGTACTGTTGTTCGATATTTTTAAAGTACTGCTGATGCTTATATAATCAAAGTACTGCTCGTAGGTCTAAGTACTGCTGCGAGGTACTTCTTAAAGTACTGCTTATGTTCACAAAGTACTGCAGATTTTATTCAAAGTACTGCTTATGCTCAAGGAACTGCTACTTCTCAAAGTACTGTGAGGAGGTTTCAAAGTACTGTTAAATTGAAAGTACTGCTTCTTTGGTATACTCTTCGTCATGAAAGTTAAATTGTCATGAAACTTTGGAGGAGTGTCATGAAACTCTTCATCGTCAAGGAACTCGTATTCGTCATGAAACTTATTTTAGACGTCATGAAACACTTGTATTCGTCATGAAATTCTTCATGGAGCGTCGTCATGAATCTGGATGCTCGTCATGAAACTAATATATTCGTAGTCGTCATGAAATTTTTATAGCTTGTTGTCATGAAAATTTGGTTCGTCATGAAACTTTTATGCGTCGTCATGAAAGTCGTCATGAAAGCGTATTTTCGAGTCTACCTTTTAGGGAAGTCACCTTTCAATCAAACTATATATCTCTTGTAGGTGGTTTTTAAAGCAATGCTAGGTTGCCAATTGCTTTTTCAATACT